>PYXC01000813.1:897500-980000 GCA_015244755.2 Tenualosa ilisha
TGTTAGTACTTCCCTCCAGGCATATTTTGAGGTTCTGCTAAGAAAATATCACATAAATGTCCAAACACAGTCTGCGCAATTAATCTCGTGCCAATCCACCAATTGTGAAGCTTCGGCGTCGGTCAGGGCAGCCACTTCCTCTTTCCAACCTGTCCAAACATCTCTAGTTACTGTTGTCACCCTCAGAGGCTGTGCCATCCGCCATTTGTTTAAAACACTGATGGTCACCCTCTTATATAACCATATTGCTGCAGAACCTCACAACACTTTTTTTCACGCTTTTCCTTGGTTTCTCAGCTCTAGGGATTCCACGGATGCTCATAATTGGGGGGGAGGGGGAGTCAACAGCTGTGAAGGAGCACAAATTTGGTTTCAGTCATCATATCACTTCAGCGATGGCTACTTTTGCTCAACAGAGAGAAAATAGTGACTCCCCAACACACACACACTCACACACACACACACACGTTTCTCTCTCTCTCAAGCCATCTGGAATGGTTTCATGCCAGCTTCCTGTGTCATGCTATGTATATTGCATGTATTCATATGCAGGGAATTACATATTCCATCATGTAAATGCTGGAACAACAGCCTGAGGCTAAACAAAACATTCATGTCCCATTCATCCAAGTTTTTCAAATTAGCCTCACGGGCATCGTATAAACTAATGGTGTATATATTGTGGCAGACGGGGTCTATGGGCATTCACTGTGTATGTTAGGTTCACCAATGTGGCAGATGCACGCATAGTTAAGGGAGCATAGGACTGTAGGTAACAAGTGCAAGTATAGCAACAAGGCACTAGTTACCATGCAAATGGTCTGCAAATTTGATTATAATGACCATGAACGTTGTATACATATGTATGTGTGCTGTTTGTGTGTGTGTGTGTGTGTGTGTATGTGTTTGTGTGTGTGTGTGCGCGCGCACGCATGTTCGCATGTGTGTATGCTTCATATCTGAAAACTGCTATCTGCAGCTTTTTCTCCTCATCTCTCTTTCTCTCCCCCCCTCTCTGTTTGGGCTTCTCTAAGCTGCCCCTTTCTGTTGGACTGTGAGAGAGTCTGTCTTGTGTACCTCCAGAGCCAAGCTCATTGTCTGCTGTTCTTCCCCTTCTCTTACCCAGGCATTCATTGCTGGCTTTTTATAGCCAATCTGCTATGATTCTGGCCTCTGGCCTTTTGCACAGGACCTCATTGGACCCTGGTCCGTATTGAGTCCAGATTCTCATTAGGTCAACACCTATGTTAGCTAGCATCATACCATGCACTCCTCTTGGCCCATAGTCTTCCCAGGCTCCACCTCCCTTCCACTCACACCCCCAACCCCAGCAGCAGGCAGACGCACCTTGTCCTGCCTCGCGGCGTCATGTGGAAAGATCCAAGGACATACAGCACAGCTCCGGGGGGGGGAGGTATTAACACAGCAAACCCAAACCTCCCTCAAACAAAACAATACAGGCGTCAGGAAACTCCAAAGCAAGAAACTCCAACAGGCCTTGTGAAAGCGATTCTCATGGAGAAGCTCATTAAAAGTGCATGTGATCTGAGCTGTGAATGAAATGTAGGTTTCTTTAGCTCTTTTCACTGCAGCAGTCTCTCTATCTTTCTCTGTCTTGCTATCTCTCTCCTTCTCTCTGTCTCTCCCTTTGTTTCTCTGTCTCGCTCTCTCTTTTTCTCTCTCTCTCTCTATCTCTCTCTCTCTCTTTTTCTCTCTCTCTCTTGCTTGCTCAGTCCCTGTGTTTGTGTCTTTGTGTCTTTCTATCTCTGATAGTCTCAATATATGTTCTTCTCTCTCTTCTTCTCTCTTCCTCTTTTTCCATTAAACGGCCTTCTCTCTAATTGAATCAAACACAGAACCAAGCACCGGCTGAATAAAAGAGGATACATCCACAGTAGTCTTCAGCTTCATTACCGAAACCCGAGACCTCCACCCACCTTCAGAACACACACTCTCTTTCTCACACACACACATACACACTCTCAAACACAGACTCTTAGCATTCCTCCGGTCAGAGCGGTAGTACTATCTCCAGCTTTGCGATTAGCCTGTGAGATAACCAGGATTTATTGGCCCAAACATTCAGACAATTAATTAGAAAGCGAGGGTGCTGGTAATCCTGTTTCCACAGCGCTTAATCGGGCCTAACCCTCCTCTCCCTTAGCTGCTATCCTCCGCCCTGCTGCTCACAGCTCACAGTCAAGGCACAGCCTCACTTCAAAGGCAAGCCCAAGGGTGGCTTAAGAGCATTCTCACATATCATGGGGGTTAGTGCTGTATATGTGGGAAAGAAAGGATGAGAAAAGGGGAGAGAGAGACACAGAGGAAAAGAGTGAGGGAAAGCCTGTGCTATAGAGAGAGAGAGAGAGAGAGAGAGAGAGAGAGAGAGAGAAAGGCTTTCCTGAGTTGAAATATGAACATAAGTGAGTTGAGTTGTTTACGGCGGGGATGTTGGGCAGTGGCGGCGGTGACTGAGTGATGCCTTTGGTGTCGGGGGCTTAGTGTTAGCTCTCGCTAGTTCAAAGGCACCGAGCCTGGGATGCTTGCTGTCCAACTCTCTGCGGCATTTCTCTCTGTTCTCCACAGATGGCTCACACACGCACGCGCACACACACACACACACACACACACACACACACACATCCTTGACAGCAAAGCATCACGCTGACAGCACATTCACACAGTGCACAACAACAAATAACAACAAAAATCCACTACAAATACAAAAAAGTTGCACACATATGTTTGTCCACACACTTGTGGTGCATGCCCCTCACACACACACACACACACACACACACACACTATACACAATGGCCCCTCAGGCACCCGTGCCATGTCCTGAACAAACCTCGCTGGAGTCCGGACAGTCAGAAGATCCTTTAAGCCTGGCTGTTATTTAGTTCCCCCTCTGAGCGCCATCTTGGAGACAGCCTGAGCCTTGGCAGTGCCTGGGATACTTATTGACCAGCTCCTCTCGCAATATACGCTGCATAAATCTAGCTTTCAGGTCCAGTTATCACTGGACAAATGGGACAGAACAAAACTGACTGGACTGTGGAAGATTGTAGTGTCAATATTAGATGCTCTGTCATTTGTAGGGTAATAGGAGGAGGTCTGTCCAGACTCTGGACACACACACATACACACACACACTCTCTCTCTCTCACACACACACACACACACACACACACACACACACACATAATTCTCATCCAAGCCAACTCTCTAATCTGCTATTCATTCATCTTTATAGTCAAACAACTTCCAGATACGGGGCTCTAAGGAGACAGTTGGTGGATTTCAAGCGATCCAAAGTTACTGATTTATATTGTTTTCCAACAGCCGTCTGGGATGTTTCTGCATCCACTGAAAATCCACTCTATCTGTGGCTGCGTATCCTCCTCAACTCAGTGTAGGATAACCACATCTTGATAGCCTGTGAAATGTTTCAAGAAAATGTGTCAAAAAAAGGGCATTCATCCTAATAAACCTTTATAGGAGAAAACACTTTTGGCAGTTTGTTAAGCTTTGAGTTGGAGCCTTAAAAAGTGAGGGAAAAAAGATACTGTGAAATGCTTTGCTATAGGCTTTTTCCCCCAGGCTGTGGTCCAAGATTTCATGGGATAGTTCTCGCGGGTCTTGTTACACCTCGCAAGAATTGTTGAAAACAATCACCATGAAATAAAGAGGTCTGGTTTTCTGCTTTGAAGCTTGAGGTTATCTCACTATTCCATGTGGTGGTATCAACCAACTAGCTAGATAGAAAAATTAGTCCCTTTGGGTAAAAACTCCTGATCACTGTTGTGTGCCATAGTGGTTGGGCTGTTAACTGCAACCAAAGGCTTATAGATACAATCAGTGATGCTATGGGATTTGTAAACACATTCCAGTTTTTTCCAACATTTTTAAAATATCTCCTCATGAGACATGTCCAAGAAAACAAATGATATTTTTTCAATAACCAGACTCCACAAACAGAAAATAAAGTAGGGTGACTCTGCCCCCCCCAGCAATAACACAGAGTTTGTCTGGGATGAGATGCACCGATTGTAATTTTTTGAGCCTGAGAGTTTGACCTGCCGATACACCGAACCCATTTTTTTCCAACTACAGCACACACAAAGATTTATTTTCTTATTTTCTTTTCTCTAATCAGACATTTAATATGGAAAAAAGATTATGGAAAACTTGAACATGGAAAACAACCTCTGGTAATTATGAGCGCAATGAGTCCCATAGGCCTAATCTAGATGCTGGTAGTTAGGCCTACAAGTACCTCCAGGAGTCCATCGACATGCATAAATCCATTTCTAAACCAGGTCTTCATTTTCAACACAAGACGTAATAGTCTTAACTTAAGACATGTCTTATTGAACTGTGTGTCCAAAATATTGGATTTCTACTTTAAAACTCAGTAGCTTACTTTAGTGCGTGCAGTTTGTTCTGTCCAAATATTGCATCTTATATATATTTTTTTTTTTATTTATTTATTTATTATTTATTTTTCGGAAAAAGCAAAAATCAAACAAAATCTCAAATTTCCTTCTACAGTTCTGCTACTGTAATTTTCTTATTTTTGTGAAGCTACAGTCAAATATGCTTCTAAGGCATGAGAGAAGCCCAGCTCCTCCTCATAGCCAATGTAAACCCTCTCTGTCTAGTACCAAGGTGCGTCAGCTCAGTTTGAAATGGGGATATTTTCATTTAACCGATCATGTAAAAACCGGACGGTTCCGATCACCAGCCAGCTGATCGGTGCGTCCCTAGTTGTGTTGGTCAAAAATGATTACTAAGAAATGTAAACATAAACAAAAACATAACCAAACAGGATTTCCGCTAGCATTGCTGACTTTAATGCTGGGATGGATTGAAAGTTTCAGTTCACCTCAGGCACGTTGTGTGTTGGCAAAGAATCACACCTATGTGCACCAGGGGCTTCTCAGAGGCTTGGTCAAGTTGTCTGGAGAATGCAGAGCAGGCACATGAAGGAGAGTGTGGGCAATGCTATGGGTATGGCTGAGGCTGATTTCCCACCACTGAGAGAGCTAGCTTCCTGCTGGTCCTGGCCTGCCTTGAGGGAAATCACGGCAGTCATTTACTTTAATATTAACTGTGACATGTAGATTCACAGGGATGGACTGGCATACATGGTGGTCCAGCCACAAGCTATGCAATATGTGTTTATGTGTGTGTTGCTATGAATGTGTGTGTGTGTGTGTGTGCAAAAAAAGGGTAAAGAGAAACATTTATGAGGGTAATGGATACTTCAGATACAAAGACAAGGTAAAGAGTGAGAGAGCTTTGAAGGTTTTCTTGGATGAGCTCCAAGACTCTTGTCACCACACCCTGATGTAAAGGGAGGAGAAAAAAAAGAAAATGGTGAAATCTCCTTGCCAGAGCTTTCAAGCAGTAAGTCATTCAAACGAAGCCAAATGGATCATCAAACAGATGAGGCAGTCCCCACAGTCCCATAAAGGCTTGTCATGCAGAAATGTCTGGCTTTATGAGTAACGCTATTAGATAACTTATGATCCCTGTCTGTCAAGGAGAGCTTTAGCAAAGGAGAGGTGCTAGCAAGGAGTGTAAGTTGAGCATCCAGCTTTCTCTCCCTTGCTCTTTATCTCTGATTTTCTTTTCTTTTTTTCTTTTTTTTTGTTCTCGGGAAGTAAAAACTCATCATTGGTGTAGACGGAGGGTCTTGGGGGCCAACAGCCCTGGAAACATATCTGATGCCTGTGCTCACTGACCTAAACCGGTTTGAGCATGTAATAGGCCCTTAAAGGTTTGATTATTTCGCTATCAAGTCAGATAGAGGAATTATTCGTCTTTGCTTCAGGGCGGCCAAGTTAACTGAATTTCTCTGAAACGGCAGCCAAAAGAAAGAGGGATAGTGAGAGAGAAAAAGAGAGAGAGAGAGAAAGAGAGAGAGAGAGAGAGATGGTAGGGAATAGTATATTTGTAAATCAAATCTCCCACTGCTTTTGTGCTGGCCTGCAGTTTTCTAATGGAATATGGATGAAACTCTTCGGCTTGACTGGGAAATGAAACTGGCATCCAATTCGGTGGCTGGGTTATTTCCGGCTCCAGAGGGAGCCTTTCCCTTATCACACATGGTACCTGCCTCAGCTTCATTGAACCCCATTGTGGGTTGTAGGATAGGACACTGAGCTTCAGGTTGACACATAATGAATATGCACATAGACAAACACACATACACACACACCAAAAAAAAAGATACACATTCATGCTCTATTTGCACAGTGCATAAGTAAGCACATGGAATTACCATAATAACTTTTTCCCTTTGTCTCTTCTGATGGAGGATGTAAGCATTTGCCATCAACTATACTATACATACATACATACATACATACAAACAAACAAACATACATACATACACACATACATACAAACATACATACATGCATGCATGCATACTGTATGCATTTATACATACATCGATACATACATATTACACATTGCAACTCTTTTGCTCTCATATGTCTCAGTTCAGTTGTGATCATTTTTACTTGCATTCATGTTCATATCATAATACAGACAGCCTGAGGGGAGACTGAACTATATGTAGGGTTCTTGTGCACACCACAGGGTACTTTATTTTTAGTTTGGACATCGCACACCTCTGTGACTGACTGTAGGCACAACATATGCATTTAGAACCCCCGCCCTCAGTTGTGAATGATCGCCTGATTTAAGAGAAGGTATCGATTATGCTAAAGTCACACGTTGGGAGAGTTTGATGGCATGCCAGTAATGTGGTTTTGAGGCGTCCTGACAGCGGGCAGATTTATGGCTTGGCCATTGAAATTAGCAGGACCGCATTCCTCCCTCCTTATGTTCCTACTGCTGACAGCAGCATATTCGCATAAGACCGAGGCAACCAGAGGCTTGTGAACATTTGTGGTCAGATGCCCCTTGCTGTGGGGATATGCAAAACATCAAACTACTATCATTTATTAGCTTGTTCTGGATGCGGGATTGGGAATCGCTTCTCACAGCTGACAGGCGGTTCATCTTTTGCTGCAATGCATCTGTGGAGTCATAAAATTTACAGTGCCGTTAGTATCAGGGGAGGTTCAAAGCGTTGTGTTCAAACCAGACTATTTAATTGCACCGCTTGGACGTTGGGATGACAGCTGCTCTGTCATGCTGGTGTCTGACGAACATTACACAGGACAGATTTATTGCTGTCGATGCATCATCTTTTGCTCCTAAACAAAGCACACCGATTGATTTTTTTTTTTTTTCCATATTCCCTGTGCTGATGATGAACGTCCAAGGCTCCACTCTTTTCGTCCCGCGGACTCCCTGCTGACAGATCACAGCCGTCTTCAGACGAAGCTGTGCCAAGTCCATGATCCTTGACCCTCTTTAATTAATTCCCATAAGGTGGAGTGTTCAGTGTGAGCGTAGAACTCCAGTGAGTGAGCGGAAAAAACTTGAATTGAGTGTGTGTGTGTGTGTGAGAGAGAGAGAGAGAGAGACAGAAAGAGAGAATGTGTGAAGGAGGGAGAGAGAGAAAAAGGAGAGAGGGAGATAGAGGTTAGAGGCCAGAAAAGACGAGCTGTGATTGAGAGAGCAGTGCAAAGAAGACGGGTGGAGAGGAGGAGGCCATTTTCCCTTTGCACCATGTAATTACTTTCCAATGCGTTTAACCGCAGATACCTCTGCCCAGGCTTGTGTGTGTGTTTGTGTGTGTGTGTGTGTGAGTGTGTGTGTGTGTGTTTGTGTGAGAGTATGTGTGGAGCATACGAAATTGTGCTGCAGTGAAAGTGAAGGAGGTGTGGGGTGCTAGGGACTGGGAAACTCGGTAATACACTATCTCGTCTCAGGGCAGCTAACGCATTGTTCTGCACAGTGGCCTCTCGCAAGGCCCAAAGACATAATGAAATCCCCAACCTCACCAGCGAGCGAGAGCACACGCGATAGCAGCGATCGATGCAAGGTTAAACAAAGCAGCAGAGTCAGAGAGAGGCCCGGCTCTAGGCTGCCTCCTCAGAAGGAAAGAGGCCAGTGTGTGCGAGGTGCAGACCTGACGTGTCTCGACTGACCACTCGGCTGCCAGATGACCAGATCCCCAAAGCAGGGGCCTGCTCTAGGCCCACTTATGTCATTGTGGTTTGGTTCTCTATTATATCAGGAAATACTGCTGTCTTTTTTCTGTTTTTCTAATAACTGTAGTTTTATGTTTATAAACATGTTATTAGGTATTTATAACAAATTATATACATTTATTAAAGAATTTAATATCATTTTGAATGCATTGTCCTCGGTAAGATTGTTAATATATTAGATAACTTTCAGCTAAGCTTTCAGCTTATATGATACCCATATATTTGTGTTCACGTGGGTCACACCAATGGCATTTCTTTCATTCTGACTT
The DNA here is from genome assembly GCA_015244755.2 of Tenualosa ilisha. Lineage (NCBI taxonomy): Eukaryota > Metazoa > Chordata > Actinopteri > Clupeiformes > Clupeidae > Tenualosa > Tenualosa ilisha. The sequence continues at coordinate 905,908 of PYXC01000813.1, forward strand.
CTGCATTTAAATTAGTTTGATGAAAATAAAAAGTTTGTCAGCTTGAATGACTTTTGTACTTCAATCATGCAATGCCTTTGCTAAATACAGTATGCATAATTAAAAAATATCCTGTTAATTACCATGTCATGTTTGTTTTTTGAAACTTTCACTGTACTTGATTACTTCAGTTAATTTTTCTCTCTGTGGCCTCCTCATTTTTCTCTCTCCCATATCTATCTTTCTCTCTGTCTCTGTCTTTCTCTCTCTCTCTCTCTCTCTCTCTCTCTGGCACTGTTCTTTGTCTGAAGCAGCTGTCAGTGCAGTGAGTGAGTTTAATTGAGGCGGTAGAATCGGTCAGGGTTGGGGAGATTGTCTGTTCATCACCGTTGTTTTAAACTCCTGGCCACAGGCACACATCACACCCATCACACCCTTTCCCCTTTTCTTTACTTCTTTTTTGGGTGCCAAGCTTTGTCTCTTTGGACTGAAGTCTGGGGCTATCAGCAGTTCCAGATTTATTGGGCCAGTGGCACAGTCAGCTTAGTGTAAAAAAAAAAAAAAAAAAGAAACGCTGTGACATTATCCATACTTTTATGATGATGTCTGCCATTTGCAAGAAACTACATGGTGATTGCAAAGGGAATTATTCCTTTTTAAAAATCAAACTACGTATGATGGAGTAAAAACCTGTATAGTGTTCAGAATTTTCCTCACCACAGAGATGACCTGAATGCCCCCAAAATGCAATAGGTGTGAATCATAGTCACTGTCATGAGCAGGGGATCTTCTTTCTTAATTTCACTTTGAAAGACTCCCGCAGGAACCATAGGTGACACATAGAAACTGGCGCGACAAGATAGAAAATGAGTAACTCTTTTTAATGTATGTTTTTCTACTCAGTAATTTGCCTTGGATGTCTTCCAGAGCGAGAAATAGAAGGACACAAGATGAAAAGAGAGAGAGAGAGGTTTGCCCATGTTTGAGCTTAAATGCGTTGCTGATTTATCACTATTGATTTTGCTTTCATTTTCAGGGATATCTGCCTCCAGCTTAATAATTAAAATATCCAAACCTCAACAGTGTCCCTTGAGACAACTTTTGCTAGGGTGATAGAAAAGTTTTATTTGTGCATATGTGTCCACATGCATACACACCTGTGCGTTTCAGTTACAGTTGGTAAACACTTACCAATAAAAGCACAGAACTATCAAATGTGCATGTTTGTCCCTGGATGATTAGTCTTTTTCTTTCCTCAATGAGTAATGAGTCCCTAGTGCATAAATACCCTATTAACGCTACAACAAGAAATGCGCTTTCCCACTCAGTAAAGAATGACATAGCTACTCTGTCCTGCAACAATTTAACAGTCTGATACCAGGTCTAGACTAACATGGGGTACATGGTGATGAGGGCTTGGCTAATATTTTTTCAAGAAGCTATTTATCTCTCCTGACCAAATGCAAGAGTTTAAGAATAGCTGTATACAGAGCAATTTAACGTCATGAGAGTAACTGTTGCCTTGCACTGCTTTGTAAGTACGCTTACATGAGCCATGCAAGTCAGGCTTAATTAATAGCTAAATCTATGTTATTTATGTTACTTATTATCAGTTTTGATATTAACTGAGTCACTAGGTGTAATTAACTGGAAAAAGTTTGTTCAGGTTATATTACGAAATGAATCTCTTTTGTAGACATTCCTACAATTTCAGCACACATGCAAAAACTGGTGAATTGCAAATCAGATGATGCTAATAGACAGCTACCATAAGAAGCTCTTGTGTCCAAAACCCAGGAGGTGCCGTGACTGCTTGGAGAATTTGGACGCTGCTGATGGGCAGGGGTGCTGGCAAATGCCAAAAAGCCTGTGCTGAGATTGCTGTTGAGAGCAGCTGATGCAGCCTTATCAGAAAGCAGTTCCCACACCTATATTGGCATCATGGACAGCCATGTCTGCCAATAGTTCACACTTTCACTCTTGATTTATTTATTTGCTTGGTTAATTGTTTATTGACCTACGGACTACTTGTTTATTTATGACTCACAGGGTGGACTTTTTTTTTTACCTAAGAAAGAGAAAACAATACAGAAAAACAAACGAAAGAAGATGACTATTGTTGTACGGTTGAATCATTATTGAGGTACTCTTCTGGTAGTTCATACAGGTTTTTTGCAGTGTGTTTTTTGATTACACGTAATAACAAAAAACATCTCCAGCCCCCTCATTTTCTGAGTTCCGCATCCCTCCTGTCTATGCTGTTGTGTCTCTGCTGTATTGAGTTCAGTGGGAACATCTCCACATATCTTTTTTTCTCTAAAGCACTGTGTACAATATTCTATTCTTTTTTTCTTTGATCTAGAAAGAATCAGGATTGAAAGATTATGATAATGCAAGACTGACAGACAGAGAGAGAGAAAAGACTGGAGAGGAAAGTAAGGAGAGAGGAGTGACAGGGGAGTGGAGATGGAGGCAGAGGAGAGAGTGGGGAAAGCTAGCCGACAGATTGGGTGTCACCGTGGGTGACGTGTCAGTGACTGTAACGGAAGGCCTGTCAGTGCAGACTGGCCTGGCGGCTCTCTGAATGTGTTCCTATTGATTTTTGCTACAGAGAAGGCCCCTGCAGCACACTCTCTCTATATATATTGCTCTTTCTCTCTCTCTCTCTCTCTCTCTCTCTCTCTATTGCTCTCTCTTTTTCTCTCACTCACTCACTCACACATCCCAAACCTCACATCTATCTCTTTCTCTCTCTCTCTCTCTCTCTCTCTCTCTCTCTCTCTCTCTCTCTCTCTGTGTGTGTGTGTGTGTGTGTGTGTGTGTGTGTGTGTGTGTGTGTGTGATTTATGTACACCTGGGTATTTATTTCTTTTCATACTGTTTTTCCGTGGGTTTTATGTGGCATGTAGGTTGGTGTTCCTTTAGCCTTACCATAAGCCCTGTCTCTACACAGAGCTTGTGAAATTTTGTGGAATCCACCTGAAAATGTTTATGGTCAGCTTCAGACATCCTCTGTATTTCACCACTACAGACAAAAATAAAACTGAAGAACAACTAGTGTTAATTTTCTCTGGAAATTGAAAATCTAAGTAGGGGATTTGTGTTGACCTTGATATCATATAGCATATTCAAGTTGGCATAAACTAACTTTAGTGGCAATTGTTCAAATTTCATTTCAATTTCATGAGCATTTTCATGCTCAATATTCTCCACATCCTGAATAGTGATTACATTTGCAGACTAATTATATTTTAATGAGGTTTTGACAGACTATTTTTAGAATGAGTGATTTTCTTGATGAATGTTTTTTGGATGGGAAAATTATGGTGCACTTGACTCAACTGAAGTCCTGTGGCTACAGAAAGTATATAAAATATCGCTAAATAAATTATACAAGCAAGTGCTATCAGAACTAGGTACAAAGGAGCAGAAATAATTAAACACTAAAAAACTTTATTTTCTATCCTCCATGATCCATTTCAGAAACACATGATATCTTGGCGTTTGAGTCGATTTTCTGGACTGTGATAGCAATCATGTCTCCTCTCTCTACTTCCTGAGAAAATCGGCTGCATTAATGAAAGCAATGATGGATTTCTCTACACTTTCAATATACCAACTCAGAGACTGCTTCAGTCTGCAAATTAAATTGCCTGCGTCTGTTTTCACATGGCTGTGTATGTGTGTGTGTGTGTTAGAGTGAAAGCATGTACAGCCTGTCATATTTTGTGTGTATAACTGTTTTTTTTTTTTGTATTTGGTTGCATTTTGAATCAGTATGTGTGTGTGTGTGTGTGTGTGTGTGTGTGTGTGTGTGTGAGCGCTTGACAAGGAGAAGATGCAGTGCTTGTACTCAAAGAAAAAAGCTCATTTTCTCAAGTGTACTCTCCAGCTGCTACCTGTGTGTTTGTGTGTGTGTGTGTGTGTGTGTGTGTGTGTGTGTGTGTGTGTGTGTGTGTGTGTGTGTGTGTGAGCAGAGCCGCATGTCTGAGACTCTCGTGTTGGGGGATGCTTGCTTCCCATGGTATAGGATGCAGTTGTGTGTGCATCTGTGCATCTGTTTGTGTGTTTATGTGTGTGTGTGTGTGTATGTGTGTGGCTGTGCATACATGCATTTGTGTGTTCACATTTGTAAATATATGTGCATGTGGAAAGATCAAACAGCATTTTATAGTATATAGCAGACAAGCTCATCCAACCTTTCCCTGATCTCCACTCCATTCCACTGCGCAGATGCCCAGCCCTCTACCCCATCCCACAAACACAGACAAACCACCCAGTCAATATTAGTCTGACAACTGCCCTTTCCCCTGTTCTTCAAACACACACAAACTCAACCAGCATTAGTCCAACCACTGCCCAGATAAACACACCTTAACGTGTCCCACGAACACACACAAACCAGTCTTAGTCCATCAACTGCTCAGATACCCAGCCCTCTCTCCTGTCCATCGAACACAAACAAATGACCTAACCAGCATTAGTCCAACCACTGTCCAGGCATACACACACCTCACGCCTGTCCCACGAACACACACAAACCACCCAGCAAGTCTTAGTCTGATCCACTGCCACAACAGTTCAATTATGGTCCTCTCTCATGCCAGTCAAAACCCATGTAGATAAGAGCCGCCTGAGCCTTATCCACACAGGTGAGTGAAATGTTAAGAGATCAGTAAATATAGCCAGTAAAGAGGGATGTGCCAGAAATTCAGCCACACGATAAATGCTGTTAAAGTAGCGTCAGAAGCCCCCCCTGACTCTTCAAATAGTTTTATTTATTTATTTATTTAGTTTTGAACTGGTGGATTGTTTCCTTTTTGTTGCCACCAATTTACTACCATTATGTTCCCTTGAAAGAAAATGTTCCTCTATGCTTTTCTTACAATTTTTTTGGCTTGGGCAAAAAAAAAATCCACTTGTACCCTGCAACTGACAAGTGCCCTGCAGTTTTGAAGGATATTCACAAGCATTTTGTGACACAGAAGGCTTTTAGAATGACATCCTCATTGTAGGTCTAGGAGCAGTTTATGTTTCCTGTATTTGTTCCAGAAAGGATTAATGTATGGGATGTGGTATGTTAGGTTCTTGAGCATAACCTCTCTGACAAAAGGGAGTCCTTTAATCAACCATGCAAGGACTTGAGAGAGTGAAAGAAACAGAAATGGAAATTGCTCTTTGAGTCTGGGGCAGAGAAAAAGTGAATCAAAGTGAAAGTCTAGCAGATGTATAGACTTCCTCATCCTCCATTCAGTCTCTCTCTTTTACTCTCTCCCTTTCTTGCATTCTTCTCTGATGTTTTTTGGGTATCTGTTTAAACTGTGCCTTCTTCTTCCCCATATCTTCTCATACCTTTCCATTCCCTCTCTCTCTCTCTCTCTCTGTCACCGCACTCTTCACTTTCACTTCATCATTTCCTCACTCTTTATCGCAACTCCACTCCTCTCCCTCCTATGCTCTATCTCCTTTTAATTCATTTTTTCCTCCCCCTCGTCTCCTTTGCACTTCCTCGCTCCATGTCCCCGCTTCTGTTTATCTCCCTGGGGCACATTGTCTTCTTGTTCCTCTCTCCCTCCTACACACTCTCTCCCTTTCTCTCTCTCTCTCTTTTTCTCTCTCTCTTTCTTTCTTTCTTTCTTTCTTTCTTTCTTTCTCTCATCCTCATTGTAGTGGTTCTCTTGTGATTGCATCGCAGAGTGTTGTTGAATAGCTGGGCTCTAGCAGGGCTCCCTGTGAATTATTATGTGCCAGATCACTCCTAATCTTGTTACGTGTGTTCTTCTGCCCTTGGGATGGGCAGCGAGGAGAGGATGGGAGCTTTATCAGATGTCACAGGCCCCAGGATGGGAGCACGGCGCACTAAAGGTCACTTTTTACATTCGTTAATGTGCGTGTGTACCGTTGTGCGTCTCCACGCAAGAGCCACTGGCATGGTACCATCTCCAACTGATATTTGAATATTTCTCTTTCTATCTTTTTTTTTCTCACTCTCTCCCCCTCCTGGCAAGGTACCATCTCCATCTCCATCTCCAACTGATATTTGAATATTTGTCTTTCTGTCCCTTTTTTCTCAGCTTCTCTGTATATTGCTTTTGTTGATTGACATGGGAAACATGGGAGAAGAAATCACTGAATATATGCAAACTTGGCTGCTATGCCAAGGCATACATTTGATTTATTGTCTTTAAGATTAATATTCACTTCATTTGTAACTGCATAATTAAAGTCAGTACTCACAGTGTAGTCATAGGGTTCCCACTCACCCTGCCCACAAAGAAAGAAAGAGAGACAGAGAGACAGATGGGTGTGAGTGTGTGAGTATCGGATACATATATATGTGTGTGTGTGTATGTGTGTGTGTGTATGGGGGGGGGGTGCAGTACATTTTTTCTTTAAGGTAAAGCTGTCACACAGCAATATAGATAACTCCATTTCAACATGAACCTTTTCAACTCTCTAAAAAGTAATATTCTCACATCCTGAAATTATGTAAAGCACTATATCCCAGGGTTATCACTGAATATGTATAAACCATAATGCAGAGTGTGAAATATGTGCTGGCCATTGGATAGAAATACCTTTGCTGGCCTTATGGCCGCGGCCAAGTTGAAGATAATGACATACTGCATTACGCCTAACTGCAGGTTGAGATATTACTGATAACTTTTCAGGCAGAAATCTCTTAAGATGTGTAAATAGGATTTAGTAATCTAACAAACTTTTGCAAGCTCAGTCTTGCTCTGTGGTTTAGTTGCTACTGCTGATATCGCTGTTAATGCAACAGCTCCAACTGCTGTTCGTACTCCTTAAAGTTAATTTATATTTGGGCGGTGGACTGAAAAATGTGATATTCTCTCAGCATGATGGAGATTTAGCTAATATATACAAAATGTTCTGTTCAGTCAAGGAGCTCAAAAAAAGTGTGGCCTGACTTGGCACTGCTTATACAGGAAGTCTTGAGCTCAGTGTCTCAGTGAAGCAATCGACAGCGGCGCCTTCTGCTCTTTCTCATATGGCAGCTAAGCAGTAAGAGACCATGTAATGTTACCATAAAGCAAGGATTACAGGCAAAATAACCACACAGTTAAAATGACTGAAACTTTTGAGGCAATACAGGACAGGTGATATGCAAAACACTGTATATGTTGATAGCAATTTAGCAGAACAAGAGGCCAAGTCAGACAACAGTTAGAAAAATCAGGAAGAGAGTTTTATTTACAGTGATATGCATTAGGATGAGACAGCATGTTTCACATAAAGATCAACCAGCTGCTCTAACTAGACAAGGAAACAGCCTGACTTTAGGTACAGTTTTAGGTTGATGGAAGATGCAGTTGGTCATCCCAGTTGACGTGGCCTGAATCACTGAATCAGACCATGGTTAGTGCCAGCGTAGTACACTAGAGCAGGTAGTTAGTGCCAACATAGTACACTAGAGCAGGTAGTTAGTGCCAGCGTAGTACACTAGAGCAGGTAGTTAGTGCCAGCGTAGTACACTAGAGCAGGTAGCAACTGATGCAGGGGACAAACGCAAATGGAGCAAGCACTGAAACAACTCAGATGTTCCACCTTATCTGTATTGACGGGAACAGCAGGAACTGAATGAGACATAAACAGTAATGTCATATGTGGAAAGATAGTTGAATGAGGCCTAGCCCAGACATAAAGACATAAACTGCATTTGGCCGAAAATAATAGGACATACATTCTGATTCTAATACTCTCGATGTGAATGTTCAGTGAAAAAAGTTACAACACTCTTGTCATGTGTCTTAAATAAATAAATGAGATAAAAAAATGTAAAGATATTACTGGATTCTGATCTGTTGTTTAAGACAAAAAAGCACAACCAGAAGAGTATTTTAGATCTAAAATGAAATTAAATTCAGCTAAACTACTGCTAGGCTATTTCTTAGATATTTAAATTTAGACATCATGACAAAGATGAATGTAAGGAGCACTTTTTACCTCTGGAATTTGCTTCAGAGTTTCCTGATCTTCCACAGTCAATGATAAGCTACAAGCATCAGCCAATGCTGAGTCTGAATGCTGTGTGTCTAATCTCTGGACAGGCTCACCTCAGTTGAACCCAAATAATTATAGTATCAGCCTAGTAAATGGTTGGCATGTGATGTTTCATCTTATTCTGGCAGTGAAATGTCCAATTGTGTCATCACAGATCAAATTAAATCTGTCAACTGAATGCTGTCATACCTGAAAACTGTCATACATGACATAACTTGACATCATTCTCCAGTGTGGATACAAAGCCCTTAGAGGACTATTTGTCCGATAGAGGGTGGGTCATTTCTCAGGGGGTGTGCAGTAGTGATGAGACCACTTATATCGAGAGCGAGTCAAGGCCAAGTCTTTGAAGGGTCAAGACCGCGTTGAGACTGAGACCATTGGTTTTTAAATGTAGCTGAGACACAGTCAAGACCGAGTCTTTGAGGAGTTGAGACCCAAACCATAAAAAGTCTGTTTTCATAACCATGATCTTAGCCTGGTAATAAATGATCAAATAAATGATCAGACCCTCGTTCTACACTTTTGTTTTGTACAGAGGGTCTGGACATTTGGTAGTGAGATTTGATTGCTTGCTTGAGGTGTTTAAATTTAAAAAAGATTGGATCAGCCTCTGACTGATAGCTTTCTAGCTCTGTATTCACAACACCTCCCTCTGTTTGCTGATTGGACAGGTTAAAATGCCTCCTGAGACAACAAGCTCAATGAGATCAAATCCAGACTAGCACTGTAGGGAGATGAGAATCGAGCGGAAGTGCTATGAAGGCAAGGCCAGGCTACCATGATTTAGTATTACCCCAGTTAATATTCAATGGTCACACAGTTCTACAAGGCGCACAGTCAGCAAACTGCTCCATGTTAGCATGTGGCTAGTTCACCTCACTGTGTGCTATGTGCGTTTCACTAATTCACAATTTGGTTAAATGCAGAGACCAAATTTCCCTCACAGGATCAAGAGTATAGATTATCATTTTAATGCAATCAATTGGGCGGCACCAGTGGATGCCTATCAGAATGCCACTGCACTCATTTGGATGTGAAAATGATTGCAGACTGCAGTCTTTGCTCTGTGATTGATATGTAAATTGATTTGAATAATGGGTATTTTTTAAATATTAACATACGGAAAATCTGTATGTTAATATTTACAAAGAGAAACAAAGGTCTCAAGGACTCTCTCCTAAATTCCGAAAAAATCCCTCCTCCACTGTGAGCTGAGACCGAGTCAGAACCAAGTGCTTTTACTTTCAAGACTAAAAAAGCTACACTACACTACAACACCTGTGTGCAGCATTGTTAGTCACCATCCCAAAACCTGACCTGAAATGTGTAAGCTGACCAAGATCATTACAAGAAAGCCAAGAACAGTCATTTTTTGGCTGTTATTTCATCTCAAACCTACATTCAGTTGTTTCTTTTAACTTAAAAGATGTTCCTTCGAAATACAGCTCAGGTGATGTTGGGTAGTATTTTGGCAGACTAGGGCATCTGCATCACCACAATTGTCCTGCTGTGGGTGCAGCGGGACTTGTCAGAATGATTAGTGGTGTCTTGACGTCATGTGGCGTCAAACAAAATCCTTCCCCAGTGCAGGATCCTTCCTAAAATTTTCCGGCCAAGCACTAAATCAGGATCAAGTGTGTCACTTTACACCCTGTATGCCAGAATCCCAGAGGTCTTTGTAGCTGATTGCGACCTCATTTGGAATGGTGTATGAATGGGAAGTGACTGCAGGTGTCAGACTGAGTGAGAATGAGTGCTGGTAGCACATCCAACATATGTGGATTTAATGTAGATGTGTCCTCCCCTGGCTGTCTCTCCTCATATGCACATACATACATACTCATTTTATTTTTAAAACCGGAACATTTATGGCTCAGACATAGCGTGCCTGTGGGAATATGATCGGTTCAACATTGGCTGACTCTTCACTATATATCCCCGTCTTTCCACACTATATATCCCCCTCAACAGTCAATGTCTAAATTGAGATGTACGGTTAATACGCCCATAAAAGACTGTGCTGAAGGGAACATCGCCTTTCCTCTGCATGCCCTGCTTCCCCAATCCCACCCCCCATCCCCCTGCCTTTTATGGCCTCTGGGGGTTCCCAGGAGTGCATTACAATGATACCAGCGGACCAATCCAATTAAACGCAAATGCCAGGAGACATGGCTGAGACTCACCCGTGAGGGAGGCAGGCTGCGGGCCCAGGGTCCTAGGATGGGATGGGCTTTGCCACTCACCCTGATGCATGGGGCTCAGCCTCCCCCCTGTATCTCATAAATTCTGGCCTGTCTGTAGCTTAACTGGTAGGACAAAATGGTAATGCTACCCACAACCCACCCATGTGTTGGGAACTCCTGCTAATGTAGGCGTTGCTTATGCTGAGTCCCTTTGGTTATAAGTGCAAAGTAAATAAATTAGCGTCAGAGACCAAGATTGACTAAGGTAAGAAAACCGAATAGATTAGATGCATAAGATGCTTCATAAATTCTACCTGAGGGGACACCAGTGTTGTTAACTTTATTGGAAATACAACAAAGCAAAACAAGAAAGAAAGAAACAAACAAACATAAAACACCAGATTCATGATACTGAATGCTGTAATGGACAGCAATATGTAATATTCATTTTTTTTAACAAAAAATAAGATGTAGGGAGAGAGGGGAGAGTTGAGTGAATGTCCTTCCTTTTCTTTGGTGCTAGTTTGCCACAGCTTGACTTCCAGAGAGAGAGAGAGAGTCAATGTTTGAGTTTCTCAGAGCAGAGCAGGGCAGCCAGGCATTCTTTTTGCTTGATGATTCACCAAGGCATCAAGGGACGGGGGGGTAATCTTTCCGTGGTTTTTTTTGTGTGTGTGTGTGTTTGTGTGCGTGTGAGAAAGAGAGAGAGAGAGAGAGAGAATGCAAGAATCCTCCACACAGAGAACCTTGAAATGCCCTTCCATGGGTCTGCGTGATGACAGTAGCGATATGGTATGGCACGCAAGGTCTCGCGGCGCCCAACGTCGAAATCTCGTTAGCGGCCGGGGGACTGGGAGGGCAAGCGGGTCCACATGGCCTGATTAGTGAAGGGCACAGGGACCTATGGTCAAGCCCTTCCCATCCCTTTCCTGCAAGCCCACGGTTCACCAGTAATTACTCCACAGGCCCCGGCTCACCTTGCATGTGTAACTACCCAGCAGAATGTCCCCCCGTCCTTTGTGTGTAATCATCGTGTCAAGCTGATTAATGCCAAGGAGCTACCGGAACCTTGTGTTTGTGAGAGTGTGTGTGTGTGTGTGTTTGTGTGTGTTTGTGTGCACATGTGTGCGTCTATGTGTATGTGTGTGTGCGTGTGTGTGTATTTTGTGTGTATGTGTGTTTGTCCGTGTGTTTGTGTGCGTGTGTGTGTATGTGTATCTGTGAGTGTCTGTACCTGTGAGAGAGTGTGTATGTGTGTGTTTGTGTGTGTGTGTGTGTGTGTGTGTGTGTGTGTGCGCGTGTGTGTGTGTGTATGACTGTGCATCAAATGGGTGAGTGAGAGAGAGAGATGCTCTCACACAACAACAAGCTGTTGCACACGCCACATGCTGTTTTGAATAACAAGATTTGCTCCAGCCACACAGCAGCCTCCAGGCCAAGTCCTCTTTCCTGATGCTTTCAGTTTGGGGATGCCTTCCCTCTCAGTCTCCTCTCCTGGACCATTTGAATTGTGACTACACATATGTGGCAACTCATTCTAGAATAAAAAAATCAGAAAATAAGAAATGAAATTTGATTTAGTATTATCTCAAGTCTTCTTTGTGAATAACACAGATGTGGAAAACAATGGTTAGGTTACACAGGTAGATAAAGACATCGGCCTCTTCTGCTCTGAAACATTTTATGTTACTTCTGGGCTTTACAATGCTGCCATTTTGCGAAACCCTGAAGGTGTTTGCTGCCCTCTCATCAGACGTTGTGTTTTTTGGATGGACAAATTAATGCATTCAGGAGTCGCAGTCCAATAGTTTATTTTTAAACACAGTTGCTTGGTATGCCCGATGAAGAGAAGAGACTTCTCAGGTATTTGGTCCTCGTTGTGTTTTTTTTTTTTTTTTTTTTTTGTAATTTGTGAAACACATCCATGAGCAAGCTAAATGAAAAGAAATCAATGACAAAACAGTCGTTGTTGTTGTTGTGTGCTGTCTTGAGAGGTAGGCTTGTGTATCGAAAACTCACAGATAGCAATCCAATTGCGTGGGAGTGTGAGTGTTTTAAATATAGACATTGATAACTCTAATTAAATCATGGAGTGCAGAGCTGTTTATGATGTAAACAGAGACTACCCTGATTTACTGTCATTATAAATAAAATTGTATGTGTATAATTCACAGAAAATGGATGGTGATATCTAGCTGCTTTGAATCTTTGAAGCCTGTGACTGAATCCCTCGCTCTCTTTTTCTCTCCATCCCTCCTCCCTGTCCTACCCCCTCTTCCCCCAGGGTCGTACTTGATGGTGAACTCTTCCCAGCATGCTCCTGGCCAGCGGGCCCAGCTGCTGCTGCAAACGCTGAGTGAGAACGACACGCACTGCGTGCAATTCAGCTATTTCCTGTATAGCCGTGATGGCCACAGCCCCGGGGCGCTGCGTGTTTACGTGCGCGTCAACGGCGGCGCGCTGGGCCTGCCTGTCTGGAATGTCTCCGGTTCCCACGGACGCCAGTGGCACCAGGTAGAGCTGGCCGTCAGCATGTTCTGGCCCAACGAGTACCAGGTGAGCACCACACTAATGTTTTGTTTGTATAATGTATGTATGTATGGACTGTGCTGTATTCATGTTTGTTTTTCAGAAGCTTTACAATTACATTCATATTTAAATGGTCAATGGACTGCATTTATATAGCACTTTTCTACTTCTACGAGTACTCAAAGTTCTTTACAGTGTATGCCTCACATTCACCCATTCACACACATGCATTCACACACTGGTGGCAGAGGCTGCCATGCAAGGTGCCAACCTGCCATCAGGAGCAATTTGGGGTAGAGTATCTTGTACCTCTACCACCTCACCACCATTTCCCATCAGCATGAGCGACTTAGATTTGTCAATTATCAGTTACATCAGGGCCGTTTTTTCCTAGAGCAACTTAGGGTTAGGTGTCTTTCTCAAGGGCACATCAGTGGCAGCTGGAATGAACCAGCAACCTCCAGGCTACTAGCATGCTGGCTATCTAGCTTTAATCCAAATACATCTTTTTTTTCCAAATTCCATCAGTAAGTCACAACTTGCAGCACTGTATTGCAGTTGTGCAATAAAATACAGTCCACAGATCCCAAATCAGTCACCAGTGTTGTCATGTTGCCAGTTGTCATTTTTACAGACTGACTCATTGTGGGGGAATCACCTGTAGTGTGACCACCTACAGTACTTTACTCTCATATTACTATAGATGAGATCTTCCAGAATGTGACCATATGTGTCACTTTAGTGTCTGTCTTTAGCTAGATGAAATACTTAAAAATGTCAAGGTTTAGCAGACTGTCTGACAGGCTCCAGGCCTCAGAGTATTAATCACGCCCTTTGCCCATTGTAATGACCATTGATTCTTTGGTTGTGAGACAGTTGGATATACAGGCTTATAATGAAGGGTCCTAAGTGATGCTCATGAAAGCTGTCTCATTTTTATGTATGTATGTGTGTGTGTGGGGGGGGGGGGGGGGGGGGGCGGGGTGTTATGCATTGACATTGACTGCATTGACTAGGAAATATATAGTTCCACTAATATGACAATGCTGACCCTCCTGTATTGGATTGATTGGTGTCAGTATGAAACCATCCAGGCGGGAAACTGTCGCACGGGGCATGAAAGAGAGTGGGCACACGCTGGACACAACACACACACACACACACACACACACACACCCACAAGCACACACAGACATGCACATACGCAAAAACCTCATCCATAAATTCAATTTCTCCTTTTCTGCAAACTCGGCGGAGCTGTCAAAAAGCAATTAAGTTGAGTAGTGTGCGCTTTATCGAGAACTGTCAATCCCTCGAACTTAATTAAGCTCTGCACCGCGTGTGGAGATATGACCTTGATGTGTAAATAATAGTCCAGCTCTCCACAAACAGGACCCCAATGTAGGGCAGGGCCAGAGAAGATAACAGCAGCGGACCAGGCCAGACGTGACAGTGAAAGCTATTATGGGCCCCAACTGGCAGGGACATAGTTGTATATTATGAACTATGGTACCAAATACTAACTCACATTTGCTCATATCCTCAGTGAAATATGTGCATGCTTCAGCCGTCTCCAAATGTAATCTTTCAAAACTCATTTGTTGGGAAGATAACGGCGAAATGGAAGTGCGTTAAAAAATAATCGTTTCACTGGCTTTGTGAGACAAATAACTCCACGGTAGGTTATTATGTTGTTATTATGTCTGAGGAGATTGCCGCTTCCCTAGACAAATTAAATCAATGTTCCACTCTTCTATGATAAGGTCTCTAAGAGTATGAAATTCTCCCTTGGAATTGAAATGATGAATCTTGCCATTTGTACTGAGAAAAAAATTAAAAAAAAATTTAAAACACACCTGAAAAGACTCTGCAGCCAAATCTAAAGTTTTAAGTAATAAAAGTTTAATTCTGTATTTGTAAAGTTGTGTGTGAAGAGAAAGATAGATAGATAGATAGATAGTGTGTTTGTATGTGTGTGTGTGTGTGTGTGTGTGTGTGTGTGTGTGTGTGTGTGTATGTTTCTCTTGGTACATAGTCAAATCCACTGCCCCCGTAATACTGACGGGTTAGCATTCTTGATCTGTTGTGTGTCCCCTGAGGCTAGTGTAGGGGACGTCAGATGACTACAGGATGTCCTAATCAATGTGACCACTAGATAACTCTTAATTAGTAGGTTTGGTTAAGCTCTGCTATCACTGCTGTTTTTCTGGGTTGGGTTCTCCATCTCTTCTGTCTGAGAATGTCTGAAGCCTACTCTTCAGTACTTTGAGACATTGTGTTGAAAGTTACAACTGAGGATGGTGAGATTTGGAAATGTGTGGTGTGTACCTGGAAATAACAAAAAAGGATTCAATCAAAATGAACCGACACACCATAATTACAGGGCTGAGTATGTCGGACAAACATATCAAGGAGTTGAAAAATCTCTGTGTTGTTCTCCCAGTGACAAACTTACTTTGACATCGACATAATGGACTAGAAAGTGGCAGTATATAATTCGTGAAAAAGTTAGAAAATTGAAAGTCACTTTTCTTTCTGTCACTCCCATGCTTGAGACCACTTGAGACCAATTATGGTGGTGACATGTTAAAGGTGACTATTACACAATTATTGTAGGTGATTATATCTCGAAATAAGCCCCTACAGATTGATACAGGAGTCTGACACGTGGCATTTCACTTCACTGAATGTCATCATATCTGAATTGTCTCTTAATTAGAAACAGATGATTATCATTAATCAATGATTAATCAAATCATACGTTAATGTAATGCTCTATTTTATTTATTTTTTTAAATTTTGAATATATCCCTTTTTTAAGTCATTATTCTGTATGGCAAACAGACACATCCACAAAGTCCTTAAACTCTTTTATTTTTAACCTTTTGTGTGATAGCTTTTCAGTGAGGAAAGGATGCAAATTTCAAAGCAGCCATTACTCCAAGAAGTCACAGGTAAGCGCAAGTGTTATTAATGACTGCTAACAAGATTCTGATTCAGTGTAGCAGAATCAGATCCTTCATGGATGCCATTAATAACACGTGTGCTTACCCTGCAACTTCTTGGAAAAATGGCTGCTGTGAATTAGGCCCGTTGGGCAGGAATGTGACAATTAGCAAATAACTTGGAAACAGGTGACTGTACTAATTGCCCATGACACAACTTGGCTACAGTATCTGGCTGCTTAGTGCTGAACTCAGACTGAAACCAGAAAGAATGAATAATAAAAAAGCAAAAAAAAAAAAGAAATCAAAATAAGTCATTCATATTCTTATATCTGTCAATATGTGTCTGTTCATATCTGTGTGCTTACCCAATGTCCCCACATCTTCTCTAGGTTTTTCTCGGCTTGTTGCTCAGTATTCTCTGCGTGCCTCTATCTCAGCATCTCCTGCTTGCCGTTGCCTCTTCTACCCTCTTGAGTCACGCAGCTCTGCAATTTCACACTCAGTCAGAGAGCTGCTTCCACGAGCACTTGCACAGGAGGGATATGGGATGAAGGAGTTTAGGAAGTTCCCCTGTGTGTGTGTGTGAGTGTGTGTGTGTGTGTGTTACAGAGAACCTAGCAATGCCAGGGAAACAGAACACACTGAATAACATTCACTCACGACTCCTTCACAGATGTGTTAGTCACTAAGGCACATTGGAGTTATGCTCCTAATAACACTCTCACCTCTCACAGCAGCTTGTCTCTGATGGCTGACTGTGCTTTGACAGTTACTACTTTGCCATAGTGTGTTAGAAATGTTGTTAAATTAACATTCAAGAATATCTGAGTGCACTGAACATACTGTGGAGTTCCAGAAGCTTGCATTGTTGCTGAGTGGATTTGGTCAAAGGGTTAGTAAAGTGAAAGCATTGAGTAATGTGTTCTTTTTGGCAGATGCTTCTATTTGAAGTGACATGGACTTGCATTAGAAGGTTCATCTGTCAGCTGCTCCAGCAGGTCAACAAATAAGATGCGGGATGACCCTATTGGATTTTGAGTCCAAGTTCAAGCATGTAAAATGCATTGAGATGCTAAGCAGTTTAAGCACTGTGTACAGTGGGCAGCATAGCTCAATACTCCATAGGCACTGTGAGCAGGGTTTTTGTTCCTTCTAACCCATTTGCTGGAACCACATTTATTGGTAAATGACTGAATCTAACTGAGACATCAGTTGGCTTGGAATATGGTCTCTTTCTGATACAATGTATGCTGTGTTGTATGCTGTGTGTATGCTGACATGTTGATTGAATGACAGACAGACATTCAGGGAGGAACATAGATGAACCCATGGGTGGAAACATGACTGGAAATTTTGTTCATTTTGTAGCAGACTTAAAGGAGATCTTCTGGGAGGAAGGGGAGGCTACTTAATTTACTGAGGTCAGAGGCAACCACACTCTGTTCTGTTGCCATAACACCTGTGCCCATACCCACCCATACATGGCAAAGCAAACACACACACATACACACACACACACACACACACACACACACACACACACGTATGCACATACATACACACTCGCTTTGACACATAAAGAAAGGTAGCAAACATGGCTTGGGCTGCTTATTCCTTCTTAGCCATCACAGCTCAGATAGGCTGCAAGTGACCTGCGGTCCTGCCTCATATCCCACTTGGAAAGGAAGAGACTGTATGTAAAAGAAGTAGGATACAGTGATGAGATGCTTCTTTACGAATCTTTCGTAATGCAACTGGCTTTGAAAAGCATCAAAACATCTGGGTGTGCTGTAGTTTCTTGTTGAAACTATGAAACCATCTGAATCTGACAGCAAATTTGAATTTGTTCTCAAAAACACAGGAACCTTGCATTCACAGCTGCTTAGCCGGCATGGGGTGGGTTGACAGACAGAGTGTGTGCAACACAACCAATGAGTGCACTGATGGTGTCCGCTGGGTAAACAACCAAGGGTAACACTTTATATAGCACACACATATTTGACGTTACCTAGTTGCTTATTAACATGCAAATTGATAACATACTAGCCATTTCTTAGTCATTACAATACACTTATCAATATCTTATTTTACTTGACTTTATTCTACCCATAATAGGTGATTAACTAAGAATTTCTCCAATACAAACTACTAATTACTGTTTATTCATAGTAAGTAAGTTGTTGTATATGAATTATGGTCTTATGGCCTTGGTTAGTATAGGGCTTATGAGGCAGTAGAACAAGAGGAACAGTCATTCTTCTTCAATAATACTTAGAGAAGCTAATATATATTCATTGGGACAAAACCCAAAGCTACAAGTGCTAATAGTGTCCAAATACATTCTAATTACATCTTTTTGATTCAGAATAACTGTTCTTTAGCATATTGAGATCATTATTCATTTACAACAACTAACTTACTATGAATAAGCAGTAATTAGCAGGTAACTCTGGGGAAATTCTTAGTTAATTGTCTAGTAAAGGTCATGCAGAATAAGGTATTAATATGTGATTTGTAGTCACTAACAAATGGCTTGTATGTTAATAATAATATATACTCCCTTGATCCTGTGAGGGAAATTTGGTGCCTGCATTTAACCTAATTGTAAATTAGTGAAACATACACAGTGAAGTGAAGTACATACTAACCGGGTCCAGTTGGCTGCCTGCTATAGTGGCGCCCGGGGAGCAGTGAGGGGTTAGGTGCCTTGCTTAAGGGCACTTCAGCCATGGTCCACTGGTTGGGAATCAAACCAGCAACCCTTCGTCTACAAGCCCGAAGCCCTAACCAGTAGGCCAAGGCTGCATGTTAATAAGCAGCTAGTTAATGGCGAACATAGGTGTGCTAATATCAACTGCTACCTTACATGTAGATATGTCTGCTGCATTTCTGAAAAGATGAGGTATGTGTAAAAGAAACACATTATACTGTATATTTTTATATCTACCATATTTGGATATATGTAAACAAGCCATAAAATCCTAGTGTCAGATTGGTATCTGTGTGGTTCAAATTTTGAGTGCATGGTTGACCTTAGTGCTACCTCTACACTCTGACATTAGAGGCTTTACAACCAGTGTGTGTGATTTTATCAGGTTAGGAGTTAGTTGCCGTGGTCCAGGAGAACAGAATGAATCTCAGGAGATTTCAGCTGATAGGGCCAAGCTTTACTCTCCTCTGCAGGTCCAAAACAAAGGCAGTAGGTCACAGATCTCTTTATCATTGCTGTGTTGTCGTAGGATTGCTTTATAATCCAATGCCATTGAAATGCATACCCTCTTTTCTTGTGGTTTTCAGAGTGTTATCTTAGTCATTCTCCGCACCTGTTCTTATCTTGATAGCGGTAACACGATATGTGACTCAGTAGGCTGAAACACAGTGACAAACCACGACGGTCATAGACCCCTAGCAATAGTCGCTCCAGAGATGGTGCAGATTACTGATCCTTTATTGTTGTCTCATTTTTATTCATGTAGTGTGTCAACAAAGGTCTTACAACCCATTCTGTTCAAGCAAAAGCTTTTGTAGTGAAATGAAGTGAAATAAAGTGAGTGAATCTTTTTTTTTCCACTTTAATAAGACTAATTTATGGTCAGGCTGACCACAGCAACTCAACAGAAACTACAACAAAACTAGATGTATGGAAAGTGTACAGGTCAACTTGGGCAAAGGCAGACTTGTTCACATTACAAATACGTAGGGATAATGGCCACCGAGGTGTGCCGTTATTCAGAATTAGTGAACTAGGTGTCCATCTAGTTCAGAAAACAGTGGCCGTGTCTCAAATTGTGCAAATTTCTATGAGTACACTGATAGACAGGTACACACTTTATAAAAGGAAAGCGAACTGTAAAACTTTTCGATGGAATGCATATAGAATTCAAAATGTCAAAGATGAAAAGAGATTATGAAGATTATATGATTATCTTTGGAGATTGCTGTCAGGAGCACAGGAGTATAGTACTAGTAGTGAGTGTGTGTGTGGGTGAGTGGGGTGCATGTGCCAACCTCTTATATTTACTCAGTCTCTGCCATGGATGTGTCATGGATTTTTCTCTCTCTCTGTCACTTCTGTATCTATCTAACTCACATTCATCATTGTTGGAAATGACTTTTGTCATGAATCATTGACAACAATGACAACATGCATCCATCAATAGCGTGCTAAATGAGAATTCATAAGTTCACGATTGCTTATAATGAACACTTCATAGCTGGGGAGGGATGAGAAGATAAAAGACATTAAGAAGAAATCAATGTTGTGTGGTACTGGAAGGACACACATAAATTGTGGTATTTTTGTACATTTCTGGGAAATGTAAAAGCACAGTCAGACATCACTTCAAGAACAAGAGCCTCAGGTTTATGCATGGGTGTAGCTGTGGGGGGTATATGTAAGTATTTTTAGTGCTGAAGAAACAAATGAGGCAAGTGGACATTAAACTGAAAACTTGAAAGACATGAAAGGCAACAACAATAGCAACATATTGATATTACTACTACTACAACTACTACTACTCCTACTATTACAACTACTACTGCTGCTACTACTACTACTACTAATGCTGTAGATTGCTTTTAGGGCAGCAAAAGCTTAAAAAATGTATAAGTTTGTTCAGTTTGGTACTGTCTCTACATGCTAGACTGCTGACCTTGAGGGCCAGGCTAGCACCTTCTAGAAGCAGAGGGCAAACAAAGAGAGTGGGAGAGTGTGGAATCCTTCCTCTCTTCATGCCTCTGCCTTATAATTCGTACTCAGTGCTTGCTGTAGGCATGTCCGACTGCAGCCACCATGTTTTCAAATATTTATAATGTTGTTGTTGCCCTCAAAAGACTGGCCCTCACCGGTCTCTTGCTGTTTTTCAATGGTTTTCTATTCACTTCCCATCCTTTTGTTTCTGTCATGTCTCTGGCCGCTCACACAGTCTGTGCCTGTTCTGCTTATTTTCACTCTCTGTCCTTCGTACCGTTCTTCTTTTTGCATCAAGTAGATGTCAGTGCACTCTCTTGCAATTACTTTCACTTTCCTGCCCTCCACTTCATCACACAGGTTTCCATCTGTACCTGTTAATGCATTAATGAAGAATGAGCCTCTTGTTGGCTCCGATGGAAGAATTCTAAATGGATATGAGTGACAAAGAAAGTGATGATGTGATGTCCTTCATACCAGTGGGATCCATAATGTTTGAAAGAGACAAAAGGTTAAAGGTCAAATGTTGAAAAAAGAAATGTCATTAAAACATACTTCTCAATAGATACAGTAATATTAAAAGGTTGTCGCGGGGTGAAACTGAACTAACACTCTGATGTAGCAAGTAGTGAGCATGTACTAGTATGAGGGTAGAATACAGTTTATCGATTTCAGACAAAATTAACAGCTATATATTGATTTACAACAATAGCAAAGAATATAATAAACTGATAATATTTAACTTATCAGCTTTCTTTCATGCTAACATCTACATAGTCTGACATGCCTCTCCAGCATAGCTATGAAGATGCAATGACAAAGTAATTTTTCTCACCTTGGAAGTGTACATTTTTATTTGTAATATATTTCCATTAATATTTAGAATGTTTGGACTTTGCACAGTGGTCAAAAGACCAAGCACAGTCATCTCTGACCTGGTTTGACCTTCAGCCTTTATAATTGACCCCAGTAAGGCATCTGACAAGGACAAGTAGACCTCAGTTCAACTCAATCCGATTCCTGTGTTTTTGTGAACTGATTTCCGAAGTATGAGCCACACCATGTATAAACCTCATGTCAGTGTTTTAATGCGAAAAAAAACAAAACAAAACAAAACCATGGATTAACCTCACCTGTGTATTAACCTCACCCAAATATACACCTCAGTTTACTACGCATTACCAATTGATTCAGAAGCAAATCATGATTTCATTGAGAAAGTAGAATGAACAAATGAATGAATGAGTAAAATGAAGAATGACAAGAACTACATTCCAATGTAGAGCCCTCACCCATGTATTAACCTCACAGATAATTACATTTTTCAGTCAATGTATTAATCTCAGTTAATAATCGGGAAATTATTGTACTGAATAATGGTAACTGTAAATGGTGGTGGTAGTGTAGTGGTGAAGGAACCTGGCTAGCATGCTAGTGACCTGGAAATTGTGGGTTTGAATCCCAGCTGCCACCGCTGTGCCCTTGAGCAAGAAACTTAACCCTAAATTATTCTGATGAAATTGATAGTAGACAAATGAAAGCCACTTTGGCCTCTGCTAAATGCATAAGTGTAAATATCTAGCTTAAAAAAGGATGGGACTCGGTCCCAGGGTTGCACTGCTCCACGGCATTTAAATATCAGAACATAAAGCCCTTATAAGGTGTAAAGGTCACTCCACTACGTGTTGTGGCCTTATTGCTGCCTTGATGCAATTTTTTTCTAATATGAACACCGCTGTGTTCATTATCCCAGTTACAACTTATAACACATCTGCATTAATGGTTTTGTAAACAATAACCTGTCGTAATACATAATATATACATACATAATATACATAATATAAAGTTATAACATTCAAATTCTTTCTAGGGCTATTTTCGCATGATTGGGAGTTCACAATCACATCAGTCGGATGTGTTTTGAGAAAGTTTGGTTTTTGTGATTTCAAACAAAAGTGCTAAAATGGCAGTACTTGTGGCTATTTTTTAAACCACTGAAAAGTTTAAAACAACATCACACTTTTGTGGTACTGAATAGAGGGTTCCTACAGACAAACCGAAATGTCTGTACTCTGCAAGTGTATATACAGATTCTGTCGAAGGGTGTTTTTAAAGCCAGCGTTTTGTATCGTCGAAATGACTTGCTCCATGCACTGCTATTTTAGTGCTTTCGGTAGAAATCACTTTCTCAAAACACATCCATTAGAAAAAACTTTCTCAAAATACATCCGATTGACGGGATTGTACTACCAACTTAAGGTATGAACTCCCAATCATGCAGAAATATCCCTAGAAAGCATTTTACTTCAGATTTTCCTTTAAACATATATGTATGCATGAACTTCACTTGCTTATGTAGTTGAGAGAGGTTGGTTGTTTATCCTCTCTAGGCACATATCCAGCAAGAGAAAGATAACAAGAGGAGAGTGGAGAGACAGACATTTTCCTGTGTGATAAAACTTCAAAAAGAAGAATTAATTATTTCTGTGGAATCACAATACAGAGAAATTCCACATCCTCAAAGACAAAGTTAACCTTGAACTTTGAATAGCAGCTATTTTTTCCCCTGTAGATGATTTGTCCTGTTTTTGCAATCTCATTTCTTTATGGTCAAATTAAATTAAATTTGAAAGAGACAGAATGAGAAACCTTCATGTCTCAAGGTTTTTCCTTTGGACCAGGGTCATGGGGTCATCACCAGATAAATGGAGACTTTTAGAAGGAGAGGGAGGTTTGGGATGATTACTGCACTCCGTGGAGGTTTTGGCTTGTGTGGCTCCCTGAGCAAACCCTTTTATTGTCGCCCCAAACCAGAAAGGGCACCCACTCTGACATAGTTGACATGACACGCAAATGAGCGAAGGATAACTGAATTGCACACATACAATTAACATATCATTCCCAGTTAGCAAGACACTAGCGGACATTTTGCCCAGTGGTCTGCCTCTATTTTGCCATAGACTAGAATAGAATAGATAGAATATTATAGAATATAATATATGGAATTTGTGCTGAGAAATATGATATCTGCCGAAATAGCAGCAGACCATTGGAGACCTGACAAGCAACGCTTGCAGACCGCCAGCATTTTGCTGTCTGGGCCCTGTCCTTTCTCTCCCCGTCACTACTCTCTTGTTCTCTTCCTTTGCACTGCTCTTGTCTTTTGTTATTTTCTCAGTTTTTCTTCCCCCTTCTCTCCTTTAACACCCTGTTCTCGTTTCTGTTTATACACTTAAGTACATCATGCTGATATTCCACTCCATCCAAAAAGGAGGATTTGCACTGTTGACTTTTGGGGTGTTCCAAGCCCCATTATCTTTCACTAAATCTGTATGCTGAGGTGCAGCAGGCCTGGGATCTCAGTGCTAACACAGACTTATGGCAAGACAACACCATTACACTCGCCAATTTACCTTTGATTTTTATTTACTCCCTCAACAAACAGTCCTGCTTTACACAGCCTTTACGTTGTATAAAGCTGAGCTTTATGTAGCTGACGAATCCCTGAAGAACACAACTATCTTTTACAATCAGCTCTCCCTCTGAAATAAGTATCCTTAGATAGGACTCAAGTCTTCCTATATAGAGACTTTTATTCGATAAGTGCTCTTTCCTACAAAGGGAATTTTATTTCTTTCTTCACAACCCACAGCTATAATAGATAAAACAATAAAAGATTAGCTTGCAATCAATCCCTCATTACTTGCTTTGGTTTGCCAGGGGCTAGCAGGGTGTTCAATTAGAGGGCGTGTTTGGCCTCATGTTTGTCTATACTAATGGAGATGTCTGTATTTAGCGCAGACAGAACAGTGGCTTTCTTATTTGCAACCTCCGTTTCTCCTCCAGACAAGCTCAAATGCTAACGACACGTGACAATGGAAGACAGAGGGAAAAGGGTTGGTAATTTAACTATAGCAACTTACAGAGGCACCCTGCAGTAAATAGAAATTTAACTGCTTGGAAGATGACAACCACTGTACCACCATGACCATCATGACCCAGTGATGGCCAGTCCACTACTCACCCAACCTCTCTCTCTCTCACTGTGTGTGTGTGTCTCTCTGCTTCTTGTTCACACATCACAGATCAGTACGCATGTAGAAACAGTCTCTGTCTATATTACACAACACACACACACACACACACACACACACACACCACACACACACACACACACACACACACAGAAAGAGACAGAGAGAACATCAGCAGACAATGACGCACATTGGCTTGCCTCCTGAAAGTTTGTGGTTTGGAACTAGAAAAATTAGAAAACATGAAAAAGCAAATGTTAAAGTAATTTTTACTTCCCTGTCTGACTCTCTCTCTCTCTCCCTCCCCCTCTCTTTTTTTCTCTCTCTCTCTTCTTCTCTCTCTGTCGGACTTACTGCTCCCTGACCAGACTCCAGCTGTCTGTGGGAGTGAAAGAAAAGAAAGGAGAAAGTAAAGATGGATAGGAAGGTGATGAGAGGAGAAGTGTAAAGTCTTCCTTTGAAAGATTAGCTAGGAATTCTGTCTCTGACCTTTGAGGGACCTCATATATCTCATGTCCAGGGTCATAGTAGAATTATAGTAGGCTTTATTGTGATTTTAGCTTTTTATGGCTGAGTGTTGTACGTGTATGAATTTGGGTGTGTGCTGCATCGAAAGTGTGTGTTAGTATCTCAAACTGCTAGCATCTGTTAGTATTTTGAGCTGTTAGTATCTTGAGCTGCTAGTATCTGCTAAAAGCATTTTAAGTGAAAGTTTGTTTCTGCATAGACATATATAATATGTGTGTGTGTGTGTGTGTGTGTGTCTGCATGCCCACATACTGTAAAGCATGTATAACCTCTATGCCCATGACGATTAAGCATGCACAATTCAGAGCAAAACAACAAAACAAAATTCATATATCCAGCCATGACCATCTGACCATGACGGACAACACAAAGCCCCTTTCACCTTAACTCATTCTAGTGAGCATAAACACAGCAATCTAAGATGAGTGAAAGCTTAGGCTTCAGTGTTCAATCACAGGGTATGGCTGTAGCCTGTTATAATAACAAAGACCGAGAGGGAGAGATAGAGCCAGAGAACGAGGGAGAGGAGGGGAAAAAATGGCTTTGGGAACAGGGATTATGAGAAACAATAACTCAGCCTTCATGATCGATTCCCCCCACCTTTGTATTCCCTGAGCCCAACTGAACTGTGGGAAGGCAGAGGATTGGCCTTATCTGTAATAACATCTTGTTATTAGCGTAGCATGCACCCCATCGATTGGAGGGCTCTAGAGGGCCACGGCACATCGCTTCCCCCGGATGCTGATGGAGGCGGTATTGGGTTGGGGTTGGGCTTGGAGGAGGGGGCAGGGTGATCTGTCCCCTGGGCTGGACCTCCACACCTCTCCACTGGTTCAGACTGCACAATTTCAGTTCAGTTTTGTCATAGGTTTTAAATCTCCAGCTCTGGGAAGGAATAATGGCAACAACAGTGCTGAACAAGGAGGAGAGGTCTTGTACTTTGGCATATTCCATGACCAGTGACTTGTTGTCTGTCCCTTCTATGGCTTCATGGTTATCTAAGTTGGTCAATCACGACAGAGCATTGTGAAAGACAAAAAGTTATGAAGTCTGAACAAGGAATTGGCATGAAGCCGGGGTCCTGTGCTGAATGCTCTGACAACGCATAGGTCTCATTATTGTCTCAGCACTAATTCTTGCCCAAAGATAACCTTAGTATTGTCTCAGTATTGTCTCAGCACTAACGCCATGCCATCCATCCATAAATCTCTCTCTCTGTCTCTCTCTCTCTCTCTCTCTCTCTCATAGGCTCTCTTCAGCCTTGGTGTTCCTCAAGCTTCAGACCTCAGTGTTTCCCACTCTTTGCCTGTATGGTGGCCCACCACAGGGAAATACACAGCAGCGTAGTCTAGATATGGGCCACAACATATTCCTTCCATATTTGATGCATAGACATGTTTGAGTCAGTTTTGTTTGCATTGATTGTAATTCTCTCATCAGTACCGTTCAGGTCTTTTTTTGCTGTGGATGTCAATGAACATGAAATTGGGACTCCGCCCCCCTAAAGACCCCCTCAGAAACACTGGTCCTGATTTTCTGCTCTGGCATAATATTTCATCCCTCAAAGATACTGCTTCAGTACTGTTTGGAGTTGATAATCTATTGGCACACACACTATATACGCCATTTTTTCACTCAGTCAATCAATAGCAAATGACCTTTTGTGAGAAAGTAAACAAGAGTAGATATTATTGGGGTCTGTGACCTCCATAATTAATAAAAAAAAAATGCCTGTGTTGTTTGTTTTAGACTGTGTAAGGCCTCCATGTCTGTTAAAAAAATGTATTTTTCTTTATATTTTACAGGCTGTAATTGTGGCAACATTGTGTTTGAAACTAAAAGTCAGTATCTTCTATAGCTCTAAAAGCTAGCCTCTATTATTATACTGACCTCTAAAACTAACAGATTGAACAACTTGGGAAAAAATACTGTTAATTTGTGTGCTAATCATCTCACATCACATCCACATTTTGAGATTGTGTTTCTCTTTTCAAGCAGCCATGTTTTATTGTTAATTTGTGTGCCTTTCTCTCTATCCCATCCTTCTGTCAGATCTTGCTGGAGGCAATTGTCTCTAAAGAACGCCGTGGCTACGTCGCCATTGACGACATCATGATCCTGAATTACCCTTGCTGTAAGTATATTGCTGTACTGTTCTTGCTGTTGACACTGGTTATGTCAGACCCATGATTTGGTGCTGTATCATTACAATATCATTTTTCTTGTCCTGCCAGCAACTGTTACAATGTTTCTGTAGCTGTATCCCAAAAGTAAACACATTTCAAAACAATGACATTTTTTGTTTAGACAGGGAACCACTGATCCATTCCATGCCCAGACAGAAGAGTTTACTTGAATCCTTGAATGAATTGCACTAGCAGTTGTGTTGTTACATAATGACATCCATTGTTTGGTTTACGTGCATTTTCCCATACCTGCATAATCATCCATCCTCTTTACAAACCTTTGTGAGTACTTCTACTGTATAGATAAAATCTCAAAGCTGCCTGAGATCCTCTTTGCTCACTAGCACTCTTAGCTATTAATCATTTGTGAAATGGAACTAGGTTTTGGAGGAGCTACAAGGTGAGATTGTGGGCAGGGGAAAATGCATTGGAGCCAAAAGAAATATTTTCACAGGTAGAGACACTGAGAGCATAAAATGCACTTCACTGCATTAAAAAGTTAGCACAGTCAATGGAATCCAGTTAACTAAAAGTGCTTTTTTATGTTTGTATGTAACTAACTTGACACTACATGTTGGTATCAGCCAAAGCAAAAAGACAATTTGAATGTTGAGTGTGCTGATATTCTCACATTCATACATGAAGCTACATTGGCCCACATGACACTGGCTTTAGAAAGCCTTATAAATGCAATCAAAAAGAAACACAGTTATTTCCTGAAAACAGAGACGTCTGTGAGCTATGCTCACCAGAGACGCCGACTCAGGCAAACTGTCTGCCCTTGGTCAGCCATTATGCTGGTTCTCCCACAGAGCTGTGAGATTGGTTGTCATGGCAGCAGCAGAGTTTCATTATTATTTTTTTTCACCTTACAGTACCATAAAGGGAGCTTCTGACTTCTGTCTTTTCTGTAGGGAACTCTGTTACCCATCGGCTGTTCTGCTTCTTCTGTGTACCTTTCCTCCAGCTGTCACTCTCACTAGTCTAGGCTTTGATTGCTAACTCATGAGATCCTTGATAGCAAACGTGTGTGTGTGTGTCTGTGTTTGTGTGTGTTTCGGGGCGGGGAGGGGGTGTCAGTGTGCTGAAAACAGGGAGATGAAGGATGCAGTGACTTTCCTCGGTCCAGAAATATCTACAGGTTAATCTCAAAGTTCCATCGGCACGTTTTCTGTCACAGCTGTAGCCCAGATGAAATCACCTTTTCATGACAGCATACAGATAGGACAAGCTACATGGCTTCAGTGTCTCAGTAGGTGTTTTGGTCACTCTGGTCAAGCAACGAAACCTAAACACCGGTTGATCACTGCAGGTTGTCTTTGCAGTGGCAGTCTCACCACCAGTGATGCAATCTCACTGATAGCCAGGTCCAGAAGGCTCTTGCTCAGCACCAGGCTGCAACCCCACCCAACCCCACCCAACCCCACCCTCCACCAACACACACCCACTCTGGAAAAAGCTAATTTCCTCCCTTGCTTTAACAATCATAAAAGCCACTGTGGATGTTTAGAAGTGTTTGATCACAGAGAGAGAGAGATAGAGGAAAAAAGCTCACAAAGTTCTGCCTGGATGAACGTGACAATAAAACTCCCCTTTTAAAAAACGCAGAATCACCAGATGCTCTGAGCCAGAATTCTCAACCGAGCCTCAAACTCTCAGCAGCCCACCCAGCCCTGTCACCCGCACCACCCTCGCCACCCTCCCCAGTTCCTGTGGGCAGCAGATGGTACCATCTAAACCCCCCTGTGCCCATTAAATAATTAAGGCGCTCATCAGGAGCCGGGCACATTGTCTGAGCTGGCGTTGCGCCAGACTGCGGAAATAGCCACTTGGCACCGTGAATGATGGAGACGGAAGAAAAAGAAGGCAAAGGGAGAAAAAAGGGAGAGAGAGAGAGAGAGAGAGGAGGAGGAGGGGGAAATGAAAGTTCTCTGAAGAAAAGCCTCTGAAATCACGACAATAACTGGCCCATTAGTTTTAATGTTTGGACCTGACGCTTGTGTTGTTTTCACAAGGGCCTGTTTTTAGTGAGTCAAATAAAATATTTACTATTTTATAGAAGCCAGGGGATAAAGTCTGACACACTTAAATATATTTAAGACGGTAGCCCACAAGAGAAATGTTTTTGGTTTTTTCATTCGCTGTCGTAAATCTACTCTATTTAGTGGGGGGTAACTGCTTTGTTTGCTTTGGTGAGTTTATTTGTGGTAGTGCATAGGAGCACATGAATTATGAATTAACTCTAAATGTCCTGGGGACACGCTTAGCCACCCGTGGACCCAAAGCACAATAAGACCAACAAATTTTTGTCCATTCTGCCAGCCAGTCAGCAAGCCAGCTACAGCATGTGCAAATCTCAGTATGGAGGAAGAAGACCCAGGCATACCAATCACCACCACCAGCCCACAACCTCTCCCCAGGATCTAACACTCTGCGACCCAGACGCTGGCGATGTGTCTTACTGTGTGCTCTTTGGCGGGAGTGACTGATGGCTCTCCATGTCTCTTTTCCCTGTGCGCCCCCACAGTGACCACAGCCACAACAGTTTACTATCATCCTACCATTTAGCCCCTGCAAGTAGTCATTTGGGTTGGATGCAAGTGAGGGTGTTTGCTGTTGACAGAGATGACACTCGGCTCTGTTGTGCTATGAGTGCAGGCTGTGTTTTCCAAAAGCCAGGCCTCTCTCTCTATCTCTCTCTCTCTCTCTCTGTCCTGCGTCGCCAAGGGTCTTGGCACTGCAGGGCTAGAGATCCAACTAGCTGACAAGAAGCTTGGTAAACAGCTCCTGCTGTTTATACAGCGTTATGAGCACTCATTTGTGACACGTCTTTTTCGATTTGGATGGACGCTTTCATACCGATGCCTTCAGATTGGGATTGATTACTGCAATTCAACCCATGCCTTTCACAGGGAACTTCGGTGCTTTGTATTCATGCAATGTTTGTTTTGCATCGACTCACAATGATGGAGCGCTCCAAAATATGTTTGCTATTCCGGATGTCATTCTGACTTGAGAGACAAAAAAAAGCCCTGTTGATGTTAGAGGCAGGAAAAATCATGTTCTTTCTGGTTTAATTAGAACAGGTTAAAAAGGCCCTTTCTACTCCTCGCAACAGGAGTCCACCATTGCCTGGACCTTTTATACACCTCTCTCTCATCCTAGGCAATCAGAGAGGTGGGGCCCGAATCAGCATCCATGCCCATTTGGGGCTTTCTGAGTAATGAAGGGTAATCAGTGTCCCTGAGCACAGAGTAGACATCATCAGCCCACGGCCCCACAGCAGGCTCCATTTCTCCCTCAAGGAAATCCTGGGGCTTTGTAACGGCTCCAGAAAAGGACAGGAAGAACATTCAGTCCACTGCTGTGTCCTTTTTTGGCTTTGGCCTTTCAACATTGAGTCTTCAATATGCCGAAACCTAATCGTTTTGCAATTTCAAGCTTGGGAAATTAGCAATATATATATTTATATTCACAATAGGTAATGGATGGAGATACAATTAGCACTGGCCCTTAGCCAAGATGACATTTGAATTTTGTGATTATTTGAAATTACTTTTTTGAATTTACTTTGTTGATAATTGAAAATACAAATACTGCTGTGGAGTAACGGAGCAATGTGCTAGTGTGGGTAGGAAGAATGATGTCTGATATGTCTGCTGTCTTTGTCATATAACAAGTGCCTGTGATTGTGATTGTGCTGCAAATTCAACTGCCCCACAGGGACAATAAAGTTACTACTGCTACTACTACTACTATTACTACTACTCCTACTACTCCTTCTACTACTACTACTACTACTACTACTACTATCATTACTACTACTATCATTGCTGCTACTACTACTACCAGTACTACTACTACTACTACTACTACCACTACTACTACTAGAACCACTACCACTACCACTACTACTACTACTTCTACTACTACTACTATTATTATTACTACTACCACTACCACTACTACTACTACTACTACTATCATTACAACTACTACTTCTTCTTCTACTACTACTACTGCTATATTTCACTTGACATTTTATCATTATGTTTATTCTTCCTCAGCATCTGAAATTCACACAACATGCAGTACATTTTCTTGTTAATTCCCTGTAAGCTCAGGCAGAGAAATAGATTTGCTGATGCTTCTTGTCTTGCACTTATGCTGCTGTTAACCAAGTCACGTCTGTTATCGCTTTTACTATCACTTTCGATTATCAGTTTCAAAGTACCCAAAGTACACAAAAGTACCTACCCCTGAGCTTATGTCCCTCTGATCTTGCTGTAGTGGGTCCTTTTTGTCAAAATATATGGTATACAGAGATGCAGGCAACCAAGATGGCCTTCCAGTGGTTAATCTATCAACGTTAACCTATTCCCTTACAAGTGCTTCCTCCCAGACAATATGTTGGCTGTTTCTACAGAATGTCCCTACATGTTTCTACAGAACAGTCCCTCTATTTGTACTAGAACATAAATGTGGGTGTCTTTAACATTACTTTTAAAAACTTTTAAATCCCTGTAGATAAAGCGCCACACTTCTCTCGACTGGGAGATATGGAGGTCAATGTCGGACAGAACGCCTCCTTTCAGTGTGTGGCGTCTGGGCGGCCGTCGGATACAGAAGCCTTTCTTCTGGAGGTGAGTCTGCACCTGTGTGTTTGTCTCTGTGTATGTGTGCTTGTCTGTGTGTGCGTGTGTGTGTGTGTTTTGTACAGTATGTGTGCGCAACTGGAAACTGTGTAATTGCAACTCCATACTTACAAACAAGCTTTGCACCCACCACCGTATTGTGTCAAAACAAGTGAGAGGAGACAGTCTTGATAGAGCAGCATCTAGCTCATTCTGTCAGGTCAACATCATGTTTTGTCATCATGCCAACTGTCCCATGCACATAATATTGTGCATAGTTGTTCTTCATTCATTCAGTACTCTGTAGCATGGAGCTTTGTCCTCAGGAAAAATTTGCAAAAAAGAGCAGGCCAGTATTTGAGGGATGGGAATCCATTATCAATCCTTATAGGCTGTCTGTACATCAGAAATCATTCAGGGTTCTCCATTCTAAAAAGAGTCTTTGTTAATACAAACAACAGATCAGAATAGCAAAGAATCATTGGCGCTGAAATCTGGGCAGTAACTTCAAACATCTAAAGCATTTAAATGACAATTATGATACCAAACCTAGTTAAGATGATTGTGTGTAGATAACCTTACTTGAGGACACAATGGTTGAAATGGTTCAAGGTGCATTCTTTTTTTTTTGTATATTGTTTGTTTGGCATGGAGGGAGTGAGCCTGCAATTACACAGAGTGGAGGTCGAGTTATAGGTCTATGACTCTCCCATGTGACTGCCCAGTGATTACCTGTCACAGTAAAACCCAGATTACTGGCCCATGTATTTTATTCTGAACTCTGACAATGCACGAGAGTCCGGAGGACACAGTTACATTTTTGCTTGTTTTTAGTGCATTCAAAATAGCATACAAAGTGCAAATCATTTTCAAAACGTTTTACCCCTCCCATCTGTTTTCAGTTTGCCTCAAATAATACTGGAAGTATACAAACTGAGTAGGTAGTTCTTGGTGAACACTGATTCACTCCTAAACTCACCATTGTGAGTCTGTGCCACTTTGGATAAAAGCATCTGTTTTCTATTGTCATTTAACTTTGGCTTGAACTTTAAAGTAAAGACTGGACTAACAAAGTCATCCTTATCCTCCAGCTCTCCCAGTGAATGAAGAATGACAGGAAAAGGATGAATGGTTCCATAGAATTCAGTGTAACTGTTGCTTTTGTGACACATTGAAACACAATGTGCTTTTTAAAAGTCCAGAGTAAATCAATCAATCAATCAATCAATAAATAAATAAAATTGCTTTTACTCTGACTGCTACCTTGGACTATGAATTGACACATTTATTCATCCATGAGGAATCCACAGTTCACTCATGACTTCAGACTGACTTTGGTGTTTTTGATCAAGCAGGTGCAGCACATCACATATTTATACAGCTAACTTGACAAGTCTGATTATCCCGGCCGTTAAAGCTTAAATTAGCATTTGTGAAACATCTGTGTTGCACTTCACCGTGTAACATCCCTCACCAATGACACGTAAACCATGCAGATATGATTTGTATCATGTGCTTCTCTGTATGGTTTTCATGACCCCATCCAATGGCAGGGTATCTGTTTATGAGGTTTCTTTGTCTTGCCCATGAACTGTAAGATTGCACACATAGACATCCCACCTAAAATCAAAACCCTGGCCAAATCACACAGCAATCTCTGTGGAGCCTGGAAGGCTGCAAGTGCTTGGCCCTCAGAGATATTGTTACCCTCAAACATCACATTTTTTTTGCCTCTCAGTTCTTCCTGCTGACTATGTCTTCTAAATTTCTCTTTTGATTAGTTTTCTGAACAGATTGATACAGTTTTTCACTGATTTGAGCTTTCTGTCAATATTTGCAAACATACCCAAATGGTTCACAAAAATACCCTCTGTGGTTCATGTGCTTCTGTCTGCTCCTTAGTAAAGATCAGATCATCAGCCAGTATAGAGAGCCATCATTTCTCAGTGTTCACCAGAATAAGGATGTTCTGTCTAATAGCTGGTGCCTTTTTTGTGGTGAGATCATCTCATTAATCAATCAGCAATCAGCTCGATATATATGTGTGAGTGTGTGTGTGTACGTGTGGGTGGACAGTATTATGAAATAGGAGGATTTGCATTGTAGGAGAATGCAAATCCAGTGCCTGTTGGGGTCTCCAGTCTTCCAGTAGTGGGAATGTGTCATTTTGGCTATAAAGATTGGTAGATGAGGAGATAAGATGTACCTGGACCATCTGTGTCTCAGGAGTTTCCCCATCCCCACTTCTCTCTCTCTCTCTCTCTCTCTGGAATGTAATTCACGTTGTCCTCTCTGCCCCCTCTCCACCCCTCTAATACCCCCCCCCCCCCCCCTTCTCAGCGGCACAACGGGAAAGTGACGACCTCCACCTCGGTCAAGCACCTGAACTACCGGCGCTTTGTGGCCTCTTTCCAGCTGGAAAACGTCCAGAAGCCCGAACAGGACCTCTACCGCTGTGTTGCCCTCTCCCCCCGAGGTGCGGGGGTGTCCAACTTTGCTGAGCTGCTCGTCAAAGGTGAGCGTTCCTTGCCATATCATCCTCACATCTTAAAAGGACTATGGCCTAATTAAACATCCTTGTCATATCAGGGTACAATTACTGTGTTAGTACTGTATGTCTTATCGCCTTCTATTGGCCTTGCTTACAGTCAGTTCTTCTTTCTGTCATTCACATGAATATGATCATGAATATGGAAAAGAAAAAAAGTTTTTAATTGAAGTGAATTTATCTGCCAGCCATTTTGTCCAATTAAGTTTTCATCTTTAGTCTCGCACAGATGGTGAAGGTGCGTTATCTGTAAGGAAACTCATTTCCTTGCAACTGTTCCCCCTGGAGAGTTAACTCAGCTGCAGTTAGTTTTATCCAACTCCAGGTCTGGTACTTTGTGCAAGGTTCAGTCCGCTTTGCTTTTTTTACACATGAAAGACATTTCCAGCATCTAAGAAATGCTAATTTGTTTTTGTACCTAAGTTTGCAGTCATTCATACACAGTACATAATGACCTGATTACCACTACTACATTTAGCTTGACATTTCATTGGCAGATGTTTTATATGTAGATGTTACATATATGTTAGCACAGAGCAATGCAATCATGTTTAAAATCCTACAGCAACTTGGTCATTGCCTATTTGGGAAGATGCCACTATGGCACAGTGTAGTTTTGACAATCTAGGTTTAGCTCCAACAATTTCATTTGGTTCACAAATGGCTTACGTTACGAGTGTTATCATTGTAAGAGATATCATTTACTTTAAGAGTTTAAGCTCTCAGCACGGTATAAAAAACAGTGCTAAAATACATTAAAACCAGACACACTGTGTAGGCATGCTCCATATGCAGTGGTGATAATTAAGATGTTTAATTATTATTGATGGAATAACCTGTTAAAAAAAACAAAACAAAATGAACAACAAAAGCTGAATGAAAACAACTCAGTTTGTTATAGGTGCTTTTTTTCTGGATTGGTAGCTTTGATGTTGCAAGTTATCCCCCATGCAGAGGTCTGTTTGCCAGTGGCCGTTTGGTGTTTGATGTTGTCTAGACATGAACTCTGCAGGAGTGTGGACAAAAAACTACATTTCCCAGTGCACCAAATATCACTTGGCTGGATGCTGCAGATAACGTAGCTCATAGTGAGTCCTTGGCATGGCTGTGGTTCTGCTGCGGTGCTCAGCTGTGTCGACAGGACTGAGGCTGATGTGATATTCCACTGAGCCTCTCTAGTCTTATCACGCACAGTGCCATGGCTAAGAACTGCCACGTTCCGTTTAGCACGAGCGACGCTGTTCTGACAGGACCATGATGGCTCCACTTGACGTGGGGTTTAGATGCCTTGCCAGACTCCTGAGAACTTAAAGCATAAGAGGAGAGGGAGCCAAACCGAGAGACGTGTAATGGGGACTAATTCGTCTTTCTGCCTTCACAACCTCCCTACTCAACCCTACCCCCCAGCACAGAGTTGCAAGCAGGAATTTGGGAACGCAACACCATGGCTAATCCCATTGATAGATGTAGCTGCATGGATTATGTCGAATTTTCTGTGATGGGGGGTTTGGGGTGCTACAAAAGCGGCGCATGGCTGAGGGGGTCGCTGAGGTAAAAGTAGAGTATTACTAAAACCTCATGAGACGGGCACCAGTGATTGTGCCCTCAATGTGCCCCAAAATGGAGGTCCGTGAAATCTGTGTTAATATGCTCAATTTCAAAACATCATGCTTCAGTTCTCTGAGCTTTCTCTCTTTTTCTCTTTTGTGTTCGTTTCCAATTTGCCATGAGAAAGCCCGTATTTGCTGAAGTCATGGTGCACTGATTGGGGGCTATACTCAGATGTTAGCTTGACGCCTGACACCTTAGCATGGCACCTTACCCTAGCAACCTTTCAGCCCATAAGATCCTGTTTAGACGTGTGTCGATAGATTTATAAAGCCATGTTTTTTCATGTGTTTTGAAACTTTTTTTAAAATGACACACTGATTTCTTGGATCTGTGTAAGAAAGTGAAAAGCATAAAAAAAAACAATGACAGAACTGCTTCTTTGGGGCTGCAGCACGTGTAGCTAAAAATATCTACATATATATAACCGCCCCCCTGCCCCCAAAGTGAAGCCATACCATTCCTCTCTCAACATAATGATGTCAGGGAAACATTTGGTCTTGAATGGCTTTTCAAAGCACAGGTTCCAGCACATTGTGTACTTTTGTCTGACTTTTGTTCCCCTTCTTTTTCCTCCTGTTTGGAACTTGGTAATTACATCAACAGTGGGTTGCACTACACTGCACACATCCATGGCCTAATGGCCACAGCAT
Organism: Tenualosa ilisha; assembly: GCA_015244755.2. NCBI lineage: Eukaryota > Metazoa > Chordata > Actinopteri > Clupeiformes > Clupeidae > Tenualosa > Tenualosa ilisha. Next base: position 942,456 of record PYXC01000813.1, read on the forward strand.
GGCTCTGCCATCTTTCAATTGTGTGACAGGGTGCGTTTGGACAGAGCCACGTCTCCTACTTCCAGTAGACTCCTACAGTGCAATTAGAACAGCCAGAGCGTATCCATCAGCAGCATTCTGAGACGGTAGGGAGCAGACTCAGACCCAAAAACTCAATGCCAAATCCAGACCAATGTAACCTCATAACCCTGTCAGTTTTTAATCATTCATTTTTCAACTTTTTACATTTATTTTTACTTTTTATTATTAAGGCTCCATTTTAAATTAAACAGCTGAAACAAGCCTTTAAAACCCTCTTTTTACTTCAGCCTCACTGCATGTGGTACTGCTAATGAATGATTAGTGAAGCTGTTAGTCTGTAGATGGAGGAAGTAGAGTCTGCCAAGAAAGAAACTCAATGCCAAATGCCATAGTGACTGCTGATTTTATATATATATATATTTTTTTTTTGTTTTGTTTTTCCTTTCATTCATCTCAAATAGTGTAGCTGAGACCAAACCTGTGTGGCTTGCAAAGACCCCCCTCTCAAGCCCAACCACTCTCCTACTATCTCCCAGTCCTCCACCCCACGTGGTGTTGCTAACGAGAGTCTAATCAGGCTTTTAATTGGGCTGATCAACTCATTTCACAACTGGCTGTTCTTCGGCAGGCCTGCAGTTGAGATCTCCAGCGGTGGTACGTGGGGCATGGATGTCTAATGAGGATAGCTGCACGCAGTGCAGTAAAACAACAGAGCATGCTGGGTACAAAAAAAGAAAAGAAGAGATAAAAAAATAAAAGGAAAAAGAAAAGAAAATCAGCAGCTGCGTCAACAACAGCATGCGTCTTTCTATCTTTTGATAGTGTTCAGGTCCAGACTGTCTGATTCCCTACTGCCTTTCACCTGAGATGGCTGTGAATCATCAGCTGGCTGATGTGTTGTGTCCTCGACACCAGGTGTTTGGAGAGAGAGCATGGGGTTAGGGTGTGGTCCGACTGCTGTCTGTGAGGACTGTAAATCACTTCTGCTGCTCCCACATGGAAAGTCTGTTGGGGTTGGCCAGGGACTGAGGAAGCAACTCGGTCTGTTTCAGTGATATGGTGCCGAGGCAATGCTCAATGTACCCCCCCATCACCTTCTTTATTTCGTGTGAATATTTCATGCATAATCTACACTTGGTGTGCGCTGACCCTTTGGTAAGAGAGAGATTACACAGGGCACAACTATACCTCTATACTGCCACTGTTTCATCCTCATCTTCATTATCATACTATTTCATAGCAGTTATCTTTTTTTCGTTGATTCTCTATCAGTTTCCTCTTATATATCCTTAGAGTTTGTGTCTTTTGTGTCTTTGAATCCTTCTCTATTGAATCCTTCTATTGGCTATTTATTAGCCCCCAGGTGTCCAAGAATGTTTGGGTCTTTTTAAGACTTGCTGATTTATGTTGGACTTTGAAAATAACCTTAGCCTATCACTCTTGTAAACAGACCTCCGCCCATTATCCTACATTTGCTTGCTGTCTGTTGGTACAAGGGACAAGCAGATGCTCTTTCCCAGTACAAAGCAGAGTCTGCTCATATTTGAAGATCACAGATGCTTCACAGGCAAGCGCAGCTGGGCTTTTGCTTAAAGCAGGCTTAGGCACACTCAAAGGCACTTTGAGGCGCAGTTGATGTGTGTGACCAGTTTGGTATTTGACTCATGACCTTCAGGTGGGAACTTTTTTTCCTCCCCCTCTCTCTTGCCCGAAAATGTTTTTTTTTTTTTTTTTTCAGTCAAAATGAGATGGACTTGAAGTATGTCCCTGAAGTCTTGAGGTGCAGAGTCATTTAAAGAAGAGAGCCATATATAACCATTCTCATTAAACTGTCTTCATATGCTTATTTCAAGCAATGCGTTATAGTCGAAATGGTGAGGAGGGGGTCTCATGGCTTATTTTTATGAAGGCGCTTCTTTTGAAGAATGTCAGCTAATAAGCCGTTTTGAAGGATGCATGAATAATGAATTTGTCTAATATTACAAGTCATAAGAACACGCAGCTCATATTTCAGTTTTGAGTTATTGCTGTAGTACCATCATTCTAAAGCAATAAAGTACTCTTTCTACTATTCAGGGTAATGGTGGATAATGTTAAAAGCTTTCTGTGTGGCAGATGGGTATATTATTTATGACACATCAAGGCGTTAGCATAAAACTCACGGAACCTCTGTATGGTGTGTTTTTAGAGGTGAGAACAAACAAACAAAAAAACAGTTCTTATCAAAGCAATATTCCGCCATATTTCAACCCATAGCCCTGTTGTTTGAGGCCATTGAATGCTATTGGCAGGAAAACAAAACAACTAAAAACAAGGACACTGTGGGTCAACAAATTGGTTAGCATTAGCATGAGCTACCATTTCACAATTTGGGTCTACGTACCAAATTTCTCTTTCTGTTTCCTACCAACAACACTCAGTGACCTTAAACAATTGTTTTTTTTTTTTTGTTTTTTTGGACTGGAATGCGACAGGACATCCCTGTAAGGCAAATAATGTATTTCAATTGACATTGAAACTGGAATCCGTCTTTTGAAAGTGTCCCTTTCTTTCATCTCTCAATGTCATTTCCTGTTACATTGTCCCCTCTACAGTTCCTCCATCTCCGATTGCGCCTCCCCAGCTCCTCAGGGCTGGCTCCACCTACCTGATCATCCAGCTCAACACTAACTCCATCCTGGGCGATGGTCCCATCATCCGACGGGAGATTGAGTTCCGCGCCACCCACCTGCCCTTCTCTGAGATCAATGGTGTCAACATGGTCACCTACAAGCTGTGGCACCTTGACCCTGACACCGAGTACCAGGTCAGCGTGATGCTTACCCGTCCAGGGGAGGGGGGCACCGGACCACCTGGACCTCCCCTCATCAGCAGGACCAAGTGTGCAGGTAAGCAAACAGATCACTTGATCACTTTACACATGGGCAAAATTACTGTATTTCTATGTTCCAGTTCAGTTGACCACAAGAGCTCACACATAATCAATACTGCTGGAGTATTTTAAAAGGGTCATGTAATATTCGCTCTAATGCATTCAGTGATGTCCCTGATGGTTACATATAGCAGAACAGTTACTGATGTAGCATGTAGCATGTAGCATAGTATGTGATGATTACTGTAGCCCTTTTCATGTTGGGCCCCACTACATTCCAGGGGCTGAAGTTGCGTCTTCATCGCGGGTCGAGTAATGTGAACGCAAGCCTGCAGTTTTTTACTTCCGGGGCTCCCCGTACAAGAGTCGATTTAAAAAAAAAAAATAGCAACAGCATTGTACATTCTCACCAATCCATGTGAATTTGCTTGCAGACCAAAGCATAGGAACCAGTGATAAATATTTCCATTGCCATGAGACCCTTGTGAGAGACTGTGATGTACAACGACAGCATGGTCTCTCATGAGGCAAAAGCAAAAATCTTAGTTCTCCTCTTAACAGGAAACAAGGATCACAAACATCAAGCGGGAAAAGACAAGAAATGTGTGTAGGCAAAAATGTCTGTATATCGGACTTCTCCATCACCTGCAGAGCTTGACAGCAGTGGTTTATTCGGAAAACATATATTAATTTCCATAGGCTTTTTTTGGCTTGGAAACATGGACGAGTTTTCAATTGCGTTTCGCCAATGTCACTGTGGAGGTCTAATGGAAAAGAAGAGGGTAGATTTAGAGTTTTATTGTAACAGGTTTCGTGAAAGTGCTCTGCTGAAAACTGATATTTCACTTTTGCGAGGGAGTGTGAATAGCTTTATTGATAAAGCAGCTAGCGGAGGGTGGCAGGATTACGTGTGGGCGGACTCGCTTTCACACACAGCAAAAGGGTCTCGCTGACCTGCGCCGTGTCAGAACACACAGTGTGTCAGTCTTACTTTCACTTTCCACCCTCACACCACCTGTCTCATAGACCCAAACTGTGCTGAATCATACAAACAGAGACAAACTGAGAGGGGGGGAGATGATGAGTGAGACAACATCAGTGTAGGATGTAGAGAGGAGGGGTGGAAGAGTGATGAAAAAGTACCCTTTTGACAAAAAGATGGGAAAAGAATAAAATGAAAAAAAACGTTGTGATGAGAGAGAGAGAGAGAGATTAAAATTTTCTTTTAGATTTCATTTCTTTTTGTTTCACCTCAGACAGATATTGTGTCTATTTCTATTATGGTATGCTTTTGCAACACTGCTCATGCAAATAAAGCTCCTATGAATCTGAGTTTGAATTTGAAATGAGAGAGAGAGAGAGACAGAGAGAGAGAGCGAGAGAGAGAGAGAGAGGTATAAGAGCCATGCAGGGTGTCATGCATAAAAGCTCAATAATTTGCCCAGATTGTTTACAGCAGCTGCAGTTCTGGCTGCTATGTCTCTCTACCTGCCTTTGAAACCCAAACCCTTAACTGTGTGTGTGTGTGTGTGTGTGTGTGTGTGTGTGTGCGTGTGCGTGTGTGTGTGTGTGTGTGTGTTCATTCAGTCCACTGTGGGGCACGGTGCTGTGTTTACTCTCATCCCATTGAGGTATAATTTAAATGCCATATACTGTCTGGACGGATGGCAGCAAGGGAGAAACAGTGCTTGTGTTCTCTGCTGTGATTAAAATAAGAGGGGAAGGTAATTGAGTGGAGAGATGAGGAGCTCCAGTGGGGACTGAAGATGTCTCCTTGAAATGTCGCAGAATGTTTGCCAGTTTGCATAGCCACAGAAGAAATACATATGCGTATACATATGCTCTCTCACACACACATGCACGCACGCACACACACACACACACACACACACACACTTGTTCTAGCACTTGTGTGAAATCAATCCAGAACTGGGGAGGAGAGATTGCATTCTCAAAGACCCATTTGATCTATGCTGGAGTTGAAATTATTGTGGCATAGGGTTAGATGTACATTGCATCCAGTGTACTATATATGTTATTTTTTTGAATATTATTGCTGATGACAATACTTCTGTTTCATACACTGAAATCTGAAGTGACTTATTCTCAGGGAACCCATGCCTGTGCTTTTGTCGTCTTTCTAGATTACTGTAATTGCCTTCTTTGCGTAGTGCATGGCCTTTCTCTCTTTCTCATAAATACGTAAATAAATAAAATAAGAGGGGGAAAAACTAAATCAATTATCTGTAATAATACAACTCATATCCTTTTATTGCCCTAAGTGGCTGTTAAACAGACGCTCCAGTTGGTAGATGCATATGGTCTACTGTTTGCCAAGCGGCTGTCGCTTTCATGTCCTCTTGTTTATTCAAATTTGTGTGCTGTGCCATCAATGCTACGATCCCCACCAACCCCTGAGTTCAGTAGGCTGAATCTGCCTGGTCTCAACTAGAGTATTTTTAACTGTCTTTTTTGGGATTTGATTATGACTGTTTGAAAAACAGTGATGGTGTAAAATGATTGTAAAATATGAGGAAAATGAGTTGCAGGAAATAAACAGCTAGTTCTCAGCAGTTTTTGAGAGAAATGGCATTTGTTTTTTTTCCTTTATTTTGTTTGTGTGTGTGTTTGTGTGTGTGTGTGTGTGTGTGTGTGCTTGCCCCAGAATCTTGTTTATAAACCCCACAAGGGAGTTTGCTTTCTGAACTTGCTTGTTAGCTGGCGGGCCCAGACTGCTCGGCCTGCTTGGAGTCGTTGTCGTTGTCGCTATCTGAACTGGGTCTTCCTCCTGAAAAAGTAAGGATAAGCAGCATTGCCAGGAGGTATTCTCACCACCCCAGGCTGCGGGGCCTCAGGCAGTGACCTACATGAGAAATCCAAGTCCTAGATAAGCTGCCGGAGTCACTAAAAAAAACAAACGAACCTAGAAGGGGGGGGAATAGACAGAGAGAGAGAGAGAGAGGGAGGGAGGGAGAGAGAGAGAGAGAGAGAGAGAGAGAGAAAGAGAGAGAGGCAGAGAGAGGGATAGAGAGAGCCTTTGTGATGCTCAGAGCTCGATGTGGAGAGGCACAAGCCAGTGGGGTGTTGCTGTGGAAACGATGAACACTCAGTGGAGGGCAGGAGACTGCACAGCGTAGCACACCTTTGGAGTCAGGAATGACAGAAACGGAGAGAAAACGAGAGAGACAGAGAGAGAGACAGAGAGAGAGATTAGCACAGGCCGGAAAGAAAGAAGAATGGATGAATGAAAGGAAGGAAAGGAAGAAAGAAAGGAGAACAGAGTGGATGAAAAGGGCGATGGCATGGCGGGAGAGCGCCCATCACAGATTGGGCTCCAGATGGACTCACACCTGCCACTGGGTCGTAGACGCCTCAGCGAAGGACCCCTCTCCTCCCCTCCCCTCCCCTTGCTGCCCTCTCTCTAACACCACAAGCTCTCTGCAAGTGTGTGTATGTGTGTGTTTCTGGAGGAGATGTGTGTGTGTGTGTGTGTGTGTGGTGTGTGTGTGTGTGTGTGTGTGTGAGTGTGTGTGTGTATGCATGCGTCCATGTGCGTGCCAACATGTGTTTGTCTCACAATCTTGGTTTTAAGTGTGTGTGCATGCGTGTATGTGGGTGTGTGACAAATGTATGACTTTCCAGCAGTGCCTATTCACACCAGGCAGTTAATGCTGATGAAGGTGAAAACTCTACAGGTGCAGCGTGCCCTTGCCTAACCAAGGGTGTGCTCCCTATTTAACATCTCTGCTTACCTGGGGACACTAATGGTGATGATAGTGGTGATGATGGTGATGATGATGATGATGATGATGGTGATGATGGTGATGATGGTGATGATGATGATGGTGATGGTGGTGATGATGGTGATGGTGGTGATGATGACGATGATGACGACAACAATGATGATGATGAGAACAACTCAGGAGAGGCATATGAGGACGCTGTCCAAAGACATTCTGTCTGTGGATCTAGGCTACTCAGAGGCTAGCGACAGGTGCTCTTCTATGTGTCCAGCCTTATCAGGACAAATAATCCACAAGCTGTCACACACACACACATACTCCCACACACACACACACAGACACACGCGCGCGCACACACACGCACACGCACACGCACAGAATTTCTTTCAGCGCCACTGCTGAACAGATCTGGCTTGCTTTTTGCCATGCCATGAAGGTCCTTTGTCTTCAGATGTTATCCCCCCCCCCAACCCTCGTCCCAAAGAGAGTCCTAAGGGGAAAAAAATCAATTGGATGCTATTTGCAAATGACATCCCATTAAGAGTCCTGCTGGCACATCAACTCAGTCAGAATATCTCTTAATAGAGAGCTTCGTCAACTTTAAACAGAGATGAATAAAGCTGGCTTTTTTGACGGTTATTGATATAGTCTTTTCAAAGCAGACTGATTTAAGATCAAAGAGAATTATTTTTTATTCATTCACAAATGTATTTGTAGTTGTGTGTTATGACATGGAATGGTCAATATGTGTGTGTGTGTGTGGATGGATGGGTTTCTCTGCATGTGAGTGGTTTGGGTGTTTTGGGTGTTTTGTGTTTTGTGTGTGTGTGTGTGCGTGCGTGCGTGCGTGCGAGTGCACATGCCGACATGTGGTTGCTCTGGACCTCATACATTTCTGTGTGAATATTCTCTTTGTTCTGCCCTGCCGTCAGTAGATGCAGCCAGTCTCTTCCCAGCCTTACCTCTCAGTACCACATACACACACACACACACACACACACACACACACACACACAGCTCCTCTGCGTGCCCTCAAAGCGAAGAGAGAGAGAGCAGTGAGGAGACCTTGGCAGGTAACCTCAGACGGAGGAAAAAGGGGGGAAAAACTATCCAGCGCATAACTCCTCTTTCAGCCTTCTCTCTCAGTACAGAGGCCATTAGTCAGCCTCCCGCGCTATTAAGGCAACAAAGCAACGCAATCCATTATGGACTTTGACAAAACAGCCGCATTGATTGTGTTGATAATGGGCTGTGACAAATGCAGCCATTGACAGCAACACGCAGACTGTCCTTGGCTTGCCAATCCTGGCCATAGCTCTCTCTCTTCTCTATCTCTCTCTCTCTCTCTTTTTCTTTCTTTATTGCACTCTCTGATCTCGCTCTCTCTCGCACTTGCTCTCTTTTTTTGTATCTCCCTCTCTCTTTTGCACTCTCTTTTTCTTTTTCTCTCTTTCTTTCTCTCGCTCTCTATTTCTCTCCCTCCTTCTCACTTCGTCCCTCTACCTCTTTTAGAAGCACCGTCTGCGTGATCGCTGCTGTTAGGGACATGCATGTCTTTGTCACACGGCCTCTGGCTAAAGGGAGGAAACTCATCCACGGTTGAAGCTGCTGTTGTTAAATTTTGCTTTTTTTTCTCCACCCACAGCAGGACGTGCTTTAATGCACCGGTGGACAGACAGCGGGCGAACTGTTGGTGGTAGTGATGATGGTGGTGGTGGGGGGGGGGGGGATGGGGGGCAGGTGGTAAAGGCAGGGGTGGTAGGTGTGGCGGTGGCAGTGGGTGGTTGGGTCAGCTCGTCTTTGACCAAACACAAGTGGGCACACTCTAAAAATAAAGTGCCCTGTTCCCAGCTACACCCAGCCCTGTAAGTGCAGCTGGCAGAGTCTGACCGTCCTTGGGTAGGGGTGGTAGGATGGGGTGGCAGCATTGAGTGGGTGGTGGCACGGGTGGTATTTTAGTCGCGGTGAGCGCGCAGCCGGAGGGTTAGGGCGGCGTTCGGTCAGCTGGGTGACACGGAGGCGGGTGGTGAGTGGGCAGTGGCGCGGCGACCTCCGAGCCTGTCCGATTCATTAGCGTAATTGGCTTGAGCCCCGAACTCAGCTAGTAGGGGGAGCAGGAGCGCCGTGGTGCTGTGGTGCTGTGCCGCAACGCGCTTCTGTGCCGACACAGGCTGGCTTCATCTTCCGCTTGCCTGCTCGATGCCAGACCTTGTGTGTGGCTTAAAAATTACTCAGTGTAACCAGGGTGACTAACACACCAGTGTGATTTTTAAAAAAGCCTGATGTTAAAATAGTGGAATGCCCCCCAACACCATATGAACAGCATTTCTGCCCCCACACAGAAATATTTGCTTCTCCATTTATGCTCTCATTACTGAACAATCTACTCATGAGCTTTTAGACCAGTGAGCTGTCTGCATTCTTAAATATTGAGAGAGAGAGAGAGAGAGAGAGAGAGAGAAACAGACAGAAAGACAGAACTGTCTTCTTATAAAAAAGAACCCCACAGAACTTTCTCACCTTGTCTTTCACTCTTTTCATTTCTCCTCTGTGTCCTTTCTTAGTTTTCTGTCTGTATCACTTCCTCTTTTGCTGTCTTTCATTGTCTCATTCCCCTCATAATGTGTCTCTCTCAAAATTCAAGTACATTTAGATTCAAATCCAAAAGCTTAAAGCACAAGTTTGTTTTTTTTACACTTAAAGCCTTGTTTTCTGATTGTTTATGATGAAGTACAATGGTTAAGATACAAATTTTGATGAATGCGTCTGTTCCGAGAATTTTCGGTTGCTAGAACCCCTCCCAACCCCCACCTACAGAATGGCTGCATAGGTGCACTGCTGCAATCTTTCCTAAAACTCATTAAACTTTCGTTTGTAAAGACGTGAAACTCACCGAGTGGTCAGATATGTTCACTGATACACTGACACAAAAATCATCGCACAGCGTGACTTCCATCAGCTTTTATTGCTTCAGACCCGTAGGCGGAAGTTTACTTACGGGTGTGATGGGCTTAAAAATATAGGTCCACAGTTGAGAAAAATGGTCAAAAACCCTTTGGAGACCATACTTTGCAATGATTTTCGTGTCAGCGTATCAGTGAACATTACTGACCACAAGTTTAAGTTTAATGTATTTTAGGAAAGACTGCAGCAGTGCACCTATGCAGCCATTCTGAAGTGGTGGTGGTGGGGGGCGGTGTGCTACCTCAACAACAGAACAGAGGCATTCATGCAAATTTCAATCTTAACCATTGCATTGTATCATAAACAATCAGAAAACAAGGCTTTAAGAGTAAAAAAACTGAAGCTACCCTTTAATTGGCATTAATGTTATAGCATTACTGACAAAGCTCATGTAAAGACACACGTAATAAGACGTGTTGAATACAGCCGTGTTGTGTTCAGAGGTTAAATAAAACAATGAGATAAAGTGACCAAGCAAGACAATTCTAACACTTGTGTGTGTGTGCGTGTGTTTGTGTGTGTGTGTCTGTGGTGAGGGGATGTGATTATGGAAATACAATGCTTGTGCTGTCGTCATATATCATGTGTTTCAGTGGGGCAGTGACACTGGTTTGATGACTGATTCAACAAATGGGTGTTACTGTAAAACTCTCTCTCTTTCTTTCTCTACCCTCCCTCCATCCATCCCCCTCTCTATCTTTATCTCTATCTCTCTTTCTCTCTCTCTCTCTCTCTCTCTGTCTGTTTCTGTCTGTATCTCAATAAGCCTCAATTAACTTTACTGGCATGAGCATTCTTACATACAGTGTTGTCAGAGCACATACAGTGTAGAAGAAATTAAGAAAATGGTCTTGTGAATGACATGAAGAAAATGATCTTGTGCTTTAAAGACTCTCTCTCCAATGCTTTCCTTTTTTGTTGCCAGAGCCCATGCGTGCACTCAGAGGCCTGACTGCCACAGACATCCAGCCTCGACAGTTGACCCTGCAGTGGGAGAATCTGGCCTTCAACGTGACGCGCTGCCACACTTACTCCGTCACGCTCTGCTACCGCTACTCCCTGGGCATGGGCGCTGCCAGCGGCGGCAGCGGTGGTGGTGGTGGTGGTGGTGGTGCCGGAGCGGGTTCAGTGGCAGGAGCGGGCGTTGGTGGAGCTAGCGTAGCCGGTGGGCACAACACTACTGTGCGCGAGTGCCTGCCCGTGGAGCGCAACAGCTCGCGCATCACACTCCGCGACCTGCCCCCGTACCACGCCATCCACGCGCGACTGGTGCTCGCCAACACCGAGGGGAAGAAAGAGGGTCGTGAGGTGGTCTTTCAGACAGAGGAAGACAGTAAGTGTCTGTGTGTGCTTGTTTGTGTTTATCTGTGTGTGTGTGTGTGTGTTTGTTTATGTGTGTGTGCTTGAATGTTTTTATCTGTTTTTGTTAGTGTGTTTGTGTGTGTGTGTATTGTATGTTTTTTTCTGTCTGTGTTAGTGTGTGTTTGTCTGTGTGTTTATGTGTGTCAGTATCAGTGTGTATTGCTATTGTGCATTGTGTGTGTGCATATGTGTGTGTGTGTGTGTGTGTGTGTGGTCACACAGTGGAGTGCCACATCGTCGTGACTCTTTTAGTCACGCTCTGTCTCAAGTCTGTGAGTCACTGCTTGCCTGCTGGCTGCCTTTAAATCTGACCAAGTCCAATAAGCACAGTTTGATTAAAACTTTGCACAGGAATTGGGCAGGATTTCTCTCAGAGAGGCTTTACAAAGGGACCAAAGAGTTGTTAAAATGTGTGGGTTGACTGGTTAACATAGTTCCCCCAGACATCTTAGTAATCTTGGAGCTCCAGAGTCCAGTGACTATAGACTCATTAACTTAGTCAGATGGGTTTAGTCTGTTATTGTTATAACGCACACACACATACACGCACGCACACACACATGTTTGGCCATGCCATGTAGGTAAAACAGATGAGCAAAGCCAGTTCAGTGTCTCTCTTTCTCTCTTTCTTTCTCTCTCTCTCTTTCTTTCTCTCTCTCTCTCCCTCTCTCTCTCTTTTCCCCCTTGCTTCAATCTTGAGTTGGAGCATAGCATGCAATTGCATAGCTCCCAGCCCTGGAGCTCTCCTCAGCATCAACACAATAAGCAGATATTGTCTGAAATGAAAGAGGATGAGAAATCAATACCTCTCTCACAGACCACCAGTGAGCTGGAAAGGGGAGATTTTGTGCTTATTTTTACATTATATCTGACCACCCTGGCGCACAGGATCCAAGCAGAAGGACAAATCAATTCCACCTCCACCGCCTCCTCCGTTTTTACAGAGTTTTCAGAGAGAAGAGAAACTGAGTGAAAAATTTGTAAGAGAGAGAAAGTGTGTGTGTGTGTGTGTGTGTGTGTGTCTGTGTGTGTGTGTGTGTGTGTTTGAGGGGGGCATTACAGGGAGAAGTTGAATGATATGCTTCATTTACGAACACACTCCTCTAAAGCTTCAATCAGCAACTTTGTTCTGCTGTGTCCTCCCTCACGGCAGAGATGTTGTCCAACTCAGCATTTTTTAGGCTGTGTTTTAGTGCTACTGCTGGTGCTTTAGACATTGGTCATCCTGATGCTCAAACACACTCATAAACACACACACACGCACACGCACACACATGCACACACACACGTGTGTGTGTGTTTGTGTGTGTGAAGTTGGGAGACTGTTTGTGTGTGTTGATTGTATGCTATGTCCATAAGGACCATCTCCTGGAGTTTGATGAGCACCCTGCCCATCATAATTAAATGAAGCTAACACGGCGTGACCGCAGTCTGTGTGTGTTAAATTGCAGGTGTTGACACATTCACCCCCTTATTCACCGTGCAGTGGAGAACTGCCAGGCCTTTTTTCTCCAACATAAGCCAATGGTTGCACTGAATCATATAATACACACATACACACACCGTACCTACACATATACATATTATACACATATGTGTATATAGAAGCATGCACACACACTTACTCTTGCACACTATGCACACAGGATATGTGTGTGTGTGTGTGTATGTGTGAGTAAGTGTGTGTGTGCACATGTGTATTTAATGTTAGTTTGCCTCCATCTTCATAACGCCATTTTGTCTTGTTTACCCATAGTTCCTGGCGGCATTGCCCCCGAGTCCCTGACTTTCACACCACTGGAGGATATGATTTTCATGAAGTGGGAGGAGCCAGTGGAGCCCAATGGTCTTATTACTCAGTATGAGGTGCGGTATGACACACACACACACACACGACACATGCTTACACACACACACACACACACATATATACACACATTCATACACACACACACACGCTTACACACACACACACCACACACATGCATACACACACACACACACATACATACATACACACATTCATACACACACACACGCTTACACACACACACACACACACACATACATACATACATACATACACACATTCATACACACACACACACTTACACACACATATACACACACAACACATGCACACACAAACATACACAACACACACCACACACGTACATACAAACACACACATACAAGTGTGTAGCATGCACACACAGACACAACACACGTACACATACACGCACAGTGGTCAGCTTGACATAACAGACAAAACACAACTGTGCTGCATGCACACGCACACACACACACACACTTGCACACAAACACACTCACATACACGCACGCACACATATACAGACAAACACACACATGCACACGCATACATACAAGTATAAAGCACGCACGCACGCACACACAGACACAACACACATACAGAAACACACACATAGTGGCTTGACATTAAAAAGCTAATGATGCACACAGTAAGTTTAAGCAGAGCTGTGTCAGAAGAACTAAATTCTTCATGGATTTCCATCCAGCGCCATGTCAGATTTATTTCTGCACTTTTAAGAGAGATGACTTAAAGGGAATAGGCCTGCATATATTTCAATGACTGCCGTAAAGTTTGGAAATTAAACTGGCACACTACTCACTTTGTCAAAAGCTTTTGAAGTAAAATCTCCACCGTGCGAAACATGGCACTCCAGGTGGTGGTCAATCACACATTAACATTTCAAACACTACTGCACAAGTGACTCATGCTGAGGTGTGATGCTGGCCATGTTTCCAAAGCACTCTCGGGTAGACATACATACACTCTAGTGCACAGTGCAAAATGTCATTTTGTACAGGCCACAGAAAGCTCACATTTGTCTTTTTCTTTTGTTCCATCATCATTTTATATCAGGTCTCTTTTGAATGGCAATTACAGCCATAACAAACGATGGCTGGACTAGCAAGTGGACTCTGGACTAAATGCTCTGTCCATAATCAAAAAAAGTACAGCAAGCTGAAGAAGTCAACATCTTTTTTATACTGAATCACTAGTTTCCTTTACGTACTTTAAATTAATGTCTAATGCCTATAGCTTACTTGAGTGGCAACCAGGGGATAAGCAGAATAATGGGATTTGCATCATGGAGTCCTTTGCCTCCGATTTGTCCATTACTCTGTATATTCTACGACACTTCAGTGGCTCTTATCCCTAACTTATCGCGTGAAAAAGTGAAATACCGTTTTCAGGTTGGACGACAGGGTGTGCATTAATTCCCTATAACAGGACACCTATAAATAGCCTGGTGCACCAAACGCTTTCATTTCACTTTGCGCAAAGCATCTGACACCTATCAATTGTCATACGTTCGCTTAACGGTGGGCGGATACTTTCTTCAATCAGTTGCTACTGTTTGGTCATGGCGTATGTTAAGTGCTGGAATGCAACGTTTGAATTCAACATTATCGCGTTCAGCCCTCCTTTTGTTCTCTGATTGGCCCATCCCAGCTCAGAGACGGAGCGAACCAAAGCTTACGCTGGCTCCCTGACGCAGTTGTGCTGCGAAATTAAAATTGAGCAGAAGCATTAGGCGGCGCTAGTCTGAAGTTGAGAACAAAAATGGAACCAGCTGTTAATCTAGCTCACCACTGTCACTAACCAAAAAAAATAGTACATCAACCCAACGGGTCGTATTTAACTAAACCACATGTTTTGAATGCATGTTGTCTACATGCATAAAGTGCAACCGGGTGATGAAGTGGGGCTAATGACCTTCGAGGTGTCTTGCGATACAGAATTAATGGACTCTGATTTGCATTGTGGACTTGTTTGGCCCCGCCTAATCTACTAATTGCATATCACCTTGCTCTCACCTCTGTTTGTATCATTTGCAACTGAAAGGAAACAACAGATCGAAATCATGGAGCCAACAATCAACAGCAAGGGAAGCAAATAGATATACTTGCTAATGAGGTGTCATCAGACTGAGAGATTTTGTGTCCTTAGAGATGTCCTTAATTCTGTCTCAAAACATATATAAATTATATATTTATTCCAACCGCTTGCTTGTTGAAATGCAACATGGCACAGGGTGAGAAATACTGGTGCTTCATGTGCCCATTTGAACTGTGGCCAAGTGAAAATGTCTGTTTTAAAATAGACACCTTTTCTTCCCCACGCCTATCTATCTATCTATCTATCTATCTATCTATCTATCTATCTATCTATCTATCTATCTATCTATCTATCTATTTATTATCTATTTATTTCATCTGTTTCATATATTTTTACCTCTGCCAAAGAGGTTATGTTTTTGCCCGCGTTTGAACAGATGATTAAATTTCGGTGGTGATCCAGATCCAGAATCTGGAATTTGTATTGGGTCACTGACTCTATATTGCCTTGGCGGAGGTCTACGCTGTCTGAGTGTTTTTCTAGTTGTTGTTATTTTATTATTTGTGCAAAGCACTTTGTAAAATATGATAGAGCAACAGGGCCACTGGAGAAAAAAAGCATTTTGAGAATAAATGTCATAATGTAATAATGTAATGAAATAAAAGTGGAAACTTATGTGAATAAAATCAGAATAAGTAGATAAAAGGTGAAATCTTATGAGATACCAGTCACAAGGTTACAAGATAAAATCATAGCATAATGTTATGAGATAAAAGTCAAAACATTATAAGAATAAAGTCAAAATACTATGAGAATAAAGTCATAACATTATTGACTAGCCTTGACAATTTAGCAACAGAGCCTTTATCCTGAAAACAATGGTTTTGCATTGGCGAGAAAGCCGATTAGGCATTACAGCCTACTCGGACATATCCTACCCATCCAAAATTGGACAAATGTGGGCTAGGACTGGCAACAACTCTATCCTTTTAGGCATAGGCACCGTTATTTGATATTTGGGAATGGGGTAGGCTATGGTCAGCTATGGGGTCACTGTGTAGGCCTATAGCCTATGCATCCACATTATGTGCTGACTAAACCAAACTGATACAGTTTCAGCTTGTGAATCTGCAGCCTATGCCATTAGGCTATCAGCTCAGGTTTAAGCTCTCTGTTCTTATCTCGTAAGGTTTCAAATTTTATCTCATAACATTATGACTTTATTCTTGAAATGTTTTTTGTTTTTTTTCTCCAGTGGCCCTATTGCTCCGTCGCAGTAAAGCACTCTGTTGCACGAAATGTGCTATATAAATGAAATAATTTGACTTAACGCACACCTGATCAACCACTCTGTGTGCGTCTCCTGCATGGATTCCGATTGTGACAGTGATTTAGTATGAGGACCACAGTATAATTAATATAGTCAATTATCATGATAATTTTAAGAGGATGGAAGAAGTTCCTCTTTATCTTCTCGGTTGTAAACAACAGCAAAAAACTAAGTTCTGCATGACCCCACATCCACCCGTTGCAAACTACAACAGGAGAATGACCTTGAAGGCCATCTTTCTGTATTCATGTGATACTGGCTGCACATGTTGACATCACACCGAGTCTGCCGAAATCCTTGTGTCACCCTGGTCCTGTAATCCCTCTGATCTTATGCCTGAAGTATGATGTTTTCTGATAATACATGTGACAGCTGTAGCTCTTGGTTTCCATGCCTTTTAGACTGTGCAGTCAGTGGCATCGCAAGGATATCATTATTGTAGATGGGAGTGGTGGATTGACATCATAATAGATGGTTGGGCTGGACTCCTTTGATAGCCTCTGCACAGGGAAACAGAAAGAAATTGAGAGGGAGGTGGAGAAAGAGACAGTGCAAGTCTGTGTGTACGTGTGTGTGTATTTACATTTACATTCAGACGCTTTTGTCCAAAGTGACTTACAACACAATTAAAAGAAACTAACAAAGAGTGCATATTACCAACATAAAACCTTCAGTATTTTAAGTTGTGTGTGTGTGTGTGTGTGCGTGCGCACGCATGTGTGTTCAAAATTCAAAAATCGCTTTCCTATCCACATTAAAGCATTAGGCAATATCACTACCCCATCGTGCATGCTCTTTTATCAGTGTGCTTTCTATATTCACTGTGCATTGGCCTGCATTAAAGTCACTGAGCGGACCCTCTAAATCCCATCTTCATACTTATCGCTGACATGCAGATCGTTATGGTCTCCTCATGACATTATGCACAGCTGCTTGCCTGATTCATAGCCTGGGGAAATGACAAGCTTTGAGCTTTGTGACAGTGGGATGGGGGGGGGTGTTTATATTTTTGGAGTGTGTGTGACCCCCTCCCCCCGTTCTTTCTATTTGAATTTGGCCTGTTTCCTTCCGTCGTCCTTGGGTGTCATTGTGTATAGCTAGCGTGAGCATCAGTGATGTACGGCAGATGTGTTCCCTGTAAGTGTGGCTGTTAACTACGGCCGTAGCCTTGACTGCCAAGCTTATGGCTTCTGTGTAAAATGACTTTGACCATTAAAGTCTGCCGAGGAGAAAGCTGACTGAACTGTCTCAGGGGAAGTTTAGTCCCATGAAAGGGTCATCATGTAATCTCACTTGGTTTATGCCAAAGGCCATCTCTAGATAGACAGGGATATGGTTGCAGATGATTTATTAGACTGCATTGCATCAAATCTAGTCCTTTTGCACTTTATTATAAGGGAACATCATTGGGCAATAGCTGATCTGAACTTCAGAACTGAGCTCAGGAGAAAGATAATGCAATTAAGGCCGACTGTCTAGTTTACAGCATAGGCTACTCTCAAATTGATGACACATTTGTTTTTTTATGGTTTGATTCTGCACTTTGAGCTTGACCCTTTGTAAGTATTGATGTTGATAATTACTGAAAGCAATACTTGAGGCAAATTATAATAATAATACAGATTTGTATAGTCATGATCTTTGAAACTTAATTGCATCTAATATTCATGGTGTCCTCTGGGACTTGAATTGACTTGAATTGAACTTTGCTGTTACAGATCAGCTATCAGAGCATTGAGTCAACCGACCCAAGCGTCAATGTGCCGGGTCCGCGGCGCACAGTGTCCAAGCTGAGGAACGAGACGTACCACATGTTCTCCAACCTCCATCCAGGAACTACTTACCTGATCTCAGTGCGAGCCCGCACAGCCAAAGGCTTTGGTCAGACGGCCCTCACTGAGATCACCACCAACATTTCTGGTGAGTGCATCTAAATTCTTCATATCCTTATGTTTGTGGGTGCATTTGTGTGTGTGTGTGTGTGTGTGTGTGTGTGTGTGTGTTAAATGCAAACACAAAGTTTATTTTTTTTAGCCCTGTCCATATTTTGAGGTCTTTTAATATACAAAAAACATTGTAAAACTTCTTCAGGGAAAAACTAATGTGATCATTTTGGTCACAGTGAAGACCTGCTTAAAGGTGACCTGCCATATATCTGTAGGGTATTTTAAATTGCTCTCTGAGGTCTCCAAAGATGGTATGTAACATTAGTTGGGCTGAAAATGATGCAAGGAGACCTTAACAGGGCCCTCTAACATATCCCTTTGTAAAGCGCCTCTTTTTTCCACCTCTGACAATGAGCTGTGCTCTGATTCGCTGCTGTAGCTTGTCAGCGTTGCATGGCTCTGATGGTACGTTGACTGAATATATTTACATTATGTTCGCTAATGTCAAAATTGCAAGGCAAGATGAATGAAAAAAAAATTGGAATATTAAATTTCAGAGGAAGCTGAGGAAGACATAGCCTATGATATGCTCCTGCACCACCAATTGCTTGGGGACTGTAAACATAGACTTGGTAAGCTTGGTAAACTTGTAATGTGTAGCATTTCAAATGAGCCAACGCAACCAGATAACTGCTTCGTTATCGCAAGGTTACTGTTACACCCACAGGTTAAAACCTATGAAGCCTGCTGTATTGTCCAACACTGACAAGCCATTCATTTCAAAATGTGCTGGATACAGAAATAATAATGGACTTCTCCAAAACTGCAGCTGTTTGGTCCTTAGTTCCTGTTATTTTGGTATGAAACTAAAAATGACACAGGCAAAGTTAGGATTCTGTGGAGCGGGCACTAATTAAATACAAAAGAGCATAGATTGGGCAATAATTCCGTGTTACCTGCTAATGGCTTAGAGTCAGTCGGTTTGCACTGACCAACTTTTCTAATTGGCCTGATTTCTCTGTTCACAAAATTTCCACCTGCATCAATCTTTCATGAAAAGGCTTTTCGGCATGCGGTGGATTTACAGAAATAGGTTAGACTTTTTCAAATGGACTTGCACCTGTCAGATGATTGAAAGGTGTGCACCTGTCTGCTCAATTATTCTTACTGTCACCTTTCGTACTCACGGTGTGTGAAAGGCTAAAGGCAAAAAAGTGTTCAGTCCCTCCAAATAAATACTTTTTTAAAGACTTGCACACACACACATATGCACACACACACACACACACACACACACACAAATTACAAAGCACACACTCAGGCAAATTGCCATGCACAGAAATGTAAGAAAAGTGTTTTCAAGGCAGGAGCATAAGCATAGTTTGTAGTAAAAATTAGACATACCTCATCCTTCCTCTTCTCAGCCGCACTTTTCTTTTGAACTGCGTGATGAGACCAGAGCAGGTGCAGCACTCATGTCTGATATCATGACAGCATCATTTAAAAGCAGCAGGGACACACACTGTTCATCCATTCATGCATTTCACACACATCACCCTCTGAATATGAGCTGAGTCTCTCTCTCCTTCTCTCTCTCTCTCATACACACACACACACACACACACACACACACACACACACATGCTATGACCTCACTTTATTCACTCTGCCTTACACTCCTAAACGCCTGTGCAACAGCTCCAAAGAATAACATCAGTTCTCAACTCCTCCACACTGGAACAAGCAAAGTGGAGGCAGAAAATAAACCTAAAAAAACAAAATACTCTAAACAACAACAAAAACAACAATAGCAACAAGGGAAGGCGAGCACAGAATTGCTGGCATGCCGTGTTCATCCCCCGCCATCCTGCAGGGAGAACTTATACAGTCACCACCCCCCCCCCCCCACTCCCCCTTTATATTCCCAGGCAAATGTCGGCTCACTGAGGGTGTGCCAGGATTATTGCTTATGATGGAAATCCACCCACATGGACTTTCTGAGGGGGAGGGTTAAATATTGCATGTTTCTCTTGTGTGTGTGTGTGTGTGTGTGTGTAGGAAGGGTGGGTGTGCAATATTAGCCATGGGGATGCCTAATGTGGCTACTTTGCTTTGCTCCCCGGAGTGTATTAGTGTGTCCGTGTGCTCGACAGCGGATGTGGGTCTTTAATTATGGATTTATAACTCAATCACTCATGGGTTGATGGGTGGGAGGGGGGGGCTTGTTCTTTTTTAGCAGAGAGAGAGAGAGAGCGGGAGGGAAGGGAGAGAAGAATAGGACCAGTCGAGGGAGAAGTGTGAGGAAGAGTTAGTGAAAGGAAAGGACAGTAAGACATAAGACAGCAAAGGAGGAAAAATGTCCATGCCTATGTGCATGATAGCTATTTTTCATGCTGCTAATGCTGTGTGTGTGTGTGTGTGTGTGTGTGTGTGTGTGTGTGTGTGTGTGGTGTGTTCTTGTGGTGTGCACATGTGACTAAGGGGGGAAGGGCAAGGACAGAAAAAAAGTATCCTTGGTTGTAATGTCATTACGCTGCATTAAATCAGTTATCTTTGTTGTGGTAGCCTGTAGATATGGCTATTCCTGCACAGTATGCAAGTTCCTCTTGTAGTTGTGTATATGTGTGTGTAGTGTGCATATGCGTGGTTGCGAGTGGATGCCTGTGTGTGTGCAGCAAAGGAGAAAAAATATTCATGTCTATGTGCATGAACATTGGGTAGCTTTTTTACGTTGCTAATGATGTGTGTGTGTGTGTGTGTGTGTGTGTGTATAGTGCTGCTTACACATTTTAGTGTGCCCCTGCTCATTCCCACCTCTGTGTAAATGCCCATGTGATTACCTCACCCTTGTATCAAATGAGTCAATGTTATTATTCAGCTTGCCCTAATTGAGGCCTGTATTTACCAATGCAATTTTGTGATCCTGCTTTTAATACCATAATCATCGATTTTCCCTGTAATTGTGTGTTTCTCCACCCGCCGCCTAATTGACCAGCGATATTGAAGGGGAGCGTTATTTGCTAGCCTTCTCCAGGGAGTGCCCGCTAGCACTCTCTCTCTCTACAGGTTTTCTGTAACTCACACACAATGTTTACAATTATGTTGGAGATTCACAGTCACACTCTCAGGCAGCAGCGTGACAGGTCATTTGTGAAGGAATAGTGAAAGTGATTTATTTTTATTGGAAAAAAAGTGTGTGGCAGATTTAAACAGGGTTCATTAGTTTGTGTGTGTGCGTGTGTGTGCATGTTTATGTGCTCACCAAATATCCTGACCGCCTCCATCAGCTTGATGATCACGAAACAGATAATGAGAAAATATCTTAAAGTATGCACCTTTAAAAATTTATTTTCTGTCTATCATCTTATAAGTAGCTAAAATCTCTCTTTCTCTCTCCCGCTCTTTCTCTCATCTTTCTCTCTCTCTGTCTCTCTCTTGGTAGCTCCTACTTTTGACTATGGGGACATGCCATCTCCACTGAGTGAAACAGAGAATACCATCACTGTTTTGCTACGGCCGGCTCAAGGCAGAGGGGCCCCGGTCAGGTAAGCATCATCATCACCATCTTTATGTCTACCATGATCATCACAATCACTGTTATCACTGTTATCACTCTCAGCAGCACCATCTGTCTCAGCACCAACTATCATCTGTGTCACAACATCACAACATCACAACATCTTATGTGTCTTACTGTGTCTTACTTACTGTGGAATTTGCTGATGGTGGAAATTTTATGTTATGCTTAGAAAGTCACTCCAACGTGAGAATCAGTGTAAATTGTTAATATTACAATACATTATTTTTTTTGTGCAGATGTGTGAACGTCTTTGTTTACATACTTTCCTTTCCTGTGTGTTTATATGTGTGTGTGCATGCATATGTGTCTATGTGTGTGTTTGTGTGCGTACATGCATATGTGCCTGTGTGTGTGTGTGTGTGTGTGTGTGTTTGTGCGAGTTTGTTTGTGTGTGTGTGTGTGTGTGTGTGTGTGTGTTTGTGTTTGTGTGCATGTGTATGTATGTATGTATGAATGTCTGTGTTCCCCCCTGCAGCACCTACCAGGTGGTGGTAGAGGAGGAGAATGTTCGGCGCGTGCGGCGTGAGCTTGGCTCGCAGGAGTGCTTCCCCTTGCCCACCTCCCACAGTGAGGCACAGGCGCGTGGAGCCCCCCACTACTACACGGCCGAGCTGCCCCCAAGCAACCTCACAGAGGCCCGCTATTTCACTGTCGGAGATAACCACACCTACAACGGCTACTGGAACACACCCCTCGACCCCAGGAAGAACTATGTCATCTACTTCCAGGCTATGAGCAACTTCAGAGGGGTAAGAGGCTCTTTGTTTAAAATAACTCTACTTTATCAGACCTAGAGTGGATACTAATGGACTAGGCTGTTCTTATTTAGAGTATAGCACAATGATGGTGTGTGTGTGTGTCATTGATGTGTCAAGGTCTTATTATTTGAATTGAGATGAAATCTTTCAGCCAAAGTGTTTGGAAAAAAATCAAGATGTAATCGGAGTAGGAGAACTGGTATGCTTTGCCTGATTAAGTAGACATTCGATATAGCTATTAAATATAATGGGGCTATTACTGCTAAGATAATTGTTCTTTTACTCTGACTTTACTGGAAGGAAGTATGAATGGAATAGCTGCACCTTAGGCATGGTCCTTTTTGTTGTCTGCCAGTGATTGAAGCTTCAGGTGCACTTGAAAGGGGACTTTTTAAAGTCATTAGGGTGATAATTTTTCTCACTTGCAGCACTCAGACCAGTATATCGTGGAACTTTTGCATCCTACCTGATGTTCATATTTGCCTGCTGTATTTGGCTGTGAAGTATGTAGACCAGGGGTGGCCAAACTTTTCTGTTTGTGGGCCACATCCTGAAACATCTGAGCTGCCAAGGGCCAATGTAATATCGAGAGCCTGGTTTTCAACTAGTTTTAAGTGAAAAGCGACACCTGTCTAATGATACACCGTTTAATGATATTATTGACAAAAATGTCACCAGTACTGAAACTATGATGTGCGATGGATATATAATATCAGATAAATACAATGGGCCACATTACATGTTATTTTTTGACTTCATGGCAGGCCACGTGAAAGAGAGCAGAGGGCTGCAATTGGCCTCCGTGCCTAATTTTGGCCACCCGTGATGTAGACTGATTGCCCACCAATTATACGTATGGCTCTATTAGTTACTGGGATAATGTACACTGTCGCCAAGTTGTCAAAACGGCTTTTTCATAGAAATTCTAGCAGTGTGGTTTGTAGACCCTCTGTTAAGAAATCAATAGAAAATTATAGGAAAAATATAGGAAAAAATGCCGGTGAAGGCCACTATATGTGCACAACTAAAACTGACATATCACCATTTTTTATGTTAAAATAATGACTTTAGTTATTACTTGCCCAGAACAGCTGGTATATGGTATGATGGCTCTTTAATGCATCATGTTGCAAAGGTGATGATTTTTTGCACTAGCTACCCCTTCAGCATAATGTTGTGCTAGGTTGTGTGGCAGACTTTTATAGATGATATTTCCACGTAGCACCTTATAAGTGTGTACTCATAGTCCGTATTTATTCTGTGGATTTAGTCTAAGTACAGTGAAGTGCTGTTCTGTGCTTTGGAATAATCAGTGGGATCAATGCCGCTCATGCACTTACACTAAACCCATGAATGTGCCTGTCAAATCCCAAAGTCTTCAGGTGTGGATAACGTGACAAGCACTCAGTTTCGATGGCCTCTCTGTGCTGTTGAGTAATGCAGCTTTAACACTAGCCAGGTTTGCGCGGCCTAGTTCTTCCACTCAATATCACATTTTGCTACACCACTACGTCAGGTATCTATGCAAAGGCTTAGGTTTCCACTGTCAAAGGACTCTACAGACCAATCAGCAAACAGAGAGTGGGTTATGTCCTCGGTGGGAGGAATAATGCCCAGGGCATGCCTGAAAGTTCTAAGAAAGTATCTTGAAGCTAACGTATGCCTGAGAGGCTCCAGACTCTTTATACAGAGTGAAACAACGTGAACGAATCTGCTTCATGAGGCTACTTCAACATTCCTTCCCTCTGACATTTTCTCCCAATAGCGTTCTCATTCATAGCGGAACGCCAGCAGAATTCCTGAGCATAAAATGACAGACAGCCCTGAGTGGAGAATAAGGTTCATTAAGTTGTGTGTGTGTGTGTGTGTGTGTGTGTGTGTGTGTGTGTGTGTGTGTGTGTGTGTGTGCAGCTGGAGCTGTATGAGTAGAGCAGAACCAGGGAGCAAGAGAGCCATGAGTCAGTGTGGCCCTGCTGATGTGTACATATATGTCACTAGCTGCTATATCTGTGTGGGTGCTGTGGTGCTGTGTGTTCTTAAAAAAAAAAAACCTTCTGTAGTCTTTTCTCCCCTCATGTTTCTTATCTCTCTCTCTCTCTCTTTCTCTATCTATCTCTCTCTCTCTTCCTCCCACTCTACTTCTACTTTGAGATCCCTGTCTCCCTCTTTCTCTCCCTGTCACTTGTAATGCTCACCTCTCTGGGTGTAACGCAGCTGAGTCAAAGCTCATTAAAACCCTCACACCTGAAGCCCTGGGTGGATGGAGGCGGTGGATTGCTTGGCTGGAGCCTCTCAAAGCTCAAGCAGCCACCATCTCACTTAAATCGGAGCGGCTCCTCTCCATCTGACACAGAACCATTAGCCGTGGAGTAGAGGAGTGTGAGCACTAGAGAAAGGTTTGCTGGAGTCCCCCACCCCACCCTACCCCACCGACGCATAGCTCAGCATGTTAGCAATGTTAGCATGGCATGGGATAGCTGGCAATGCCCAGTGCCCAGCCTTCAGCTGTAATTGGGCCCAGGTGTGGCTGAACTGGAAGCGCTAATTGACAATATATGCTATCAAGGAGGAGTGTTAGGAGAGAAAAGAGGAGAAAGAGAGAGAAAGAGAGAGATGGAGGGATGAAGGGATGCTGTAAGCTGAGCAGTGCAGCACTATAATTAGGCTCATTCCTGATGGATAAATTTCATGCAGATGGGTCTCAGGCTGCTCCTTATTTATTTATTTGTATTCCTGCCATTCTTCTGTCCCTTTAGACATAGCTCTGCGCCAGCCGGCGAATGGCAGTAGCATACAGATGCTAATTCCAACTGCTGAAAACCAGGTGATATCTGACTCACTCTGCTTTCACACAGCAATCAGTGGACCGAGTGGTAGAAATTTCTCCCATTAGTGTAGGGAGTGAAATTATGAACATGACATGACCACTCAAACATCTAAATAGCCTGAAAGTTAACACTGACCATTTTGTTTTTTTAGCCACTGTTTCACTGATTTGCGGTCTGTCCCTCGCTTACTGTTCTATTGAAATTAAGTCATGTTTCAGTGCACACAGATGTTATTTGACTATCAACAGGTTGGTGTTGCCAAAATATTGCTATTTAATCTACTGAGCAAGCCTTTAAGGATGGCTTGGTGATGATATTAAAATGATTAATTTGCGCAGGTATGTTTGTGTGTGTGTGTGTGTATGTATGTGTGTGTGTGTGTGTGTGTGTGTATGGTCACTTTGCAGAGCCAGTGGATGAGATTAGGATTTGCTGTGTGTCTGTCGAGTGTTCTGCATTGCGGCTGACAGAAAGTCAATGCATGGCCTTGGTGTCTGGGACAGTGCCAGCCTGCTGTCCACCACTACTGGTGCCTTGCCTTCTTTGCTGGCACAGCCAGAATGCCAATCCAGCCCAGCCCAGCCCAACCCAGCCTAGCTTAGGCCATCCCTCATTGGTGGCACACAAATGCTCTTAATGCCAGCTCAGCCTCTGGGGCTTTTGCCCGCTGCGCGATTAGCTTGTATGACCAAGCCAAGTCCACTCTTTTGTAAAGGCCCCTAATTTCCCCCACAGAATTTAGTAAACATTGGTCGAGGAGGATGTAAGATGTTACAGTGTCAGCCTGGTTCAATGCGGCTAGCTTTTTGGTGATACGGATGTTGCTTTTAAGGCTCTAGAAGAGTCCTATTTGTAGACGCTGCATAAACGACCCATCTGCCTGTTGTTAATGGTAGTGTTAATGTAATGAGTCTGAATACAGTATGTGTAATTTAACCAATGGGGTCCTTCATATATAGTCAGTGAAATGGTCCTTTTCAGCTGCATTGTGGAAGCAGAATGTACCGTGGCCACAAAATGTCATTTGAATTTAAACGGTAACACCATAAGCGCTAGTGTCTCTCACTTTGAGAATGCTTCAATTACCCTTGAAATCTCCAATATGTGCTATTCTCAGTTCTCTGAGTTCTCAGCAATAGGATGTTTGTAGTGAATAAGTATTCTCAAAGGGCTTTTGTTTGTTTGCAGAAGCACCTGTCATGACATTAAATTTGTTGTGTTGTTGTTGTTGTTGTTTTTGTTGTTGTTTTTCAGCTGTTTGTGTGTTGATGGTGTGCATTCAATTAAAAAAACGTTACAATGGCCCATAGCCCAGCTCACCGTAGTAGCATTTAGTGTTGCCCGGTAACCACTTCCCCAAAGGAACTGTATGTTTTGATGGAAGAATGGTTATTACAATACAATATTTTATTATTATATTTTTTATTTGTGCGTAAAATCTTATCAAAGATTTGTTGTAACAGTTTTAGAAAAGCAATAAGCCACTCGAGTCTGTGGGTTTGTGCTAGATTTAGAACATCTAAAAGGGTTTAATGGCCTTTCGTTTTGTATCGTCAATACCCCTTTCTCACAGTGCCACAGCACCAAAGCCTGTTCATGGTGTGCATTCCGGCTTCAAATCAGAGTCCAGACAGTGTGTCTGCTGGCTGTTGTCTGTCTCTCTCTCTTGTTCCTCCTGCTTACAGTGAAGCGGACAGCTCGCCTCTGTGAGGCTCCTAGCTAGAGACTGCTGACCTTTCACTAAATGGCCAACCCAATTTTGGCACCATTCTTACCCCGTAATGAAACAAAAAAATCTTGATAGGGTCAGTGAATGAGATTTACAGCACCCAGGATGGATTCTTTCTCAGTCTGGCATCTGTTCTTAGGACATCTTAGGACATCCTTTGTGGTTTATGAAGACTCTGGCTCATGTGTTAGTTTAATTTTGTTTCTCTCCAACTGAATTTCATTTTTATGCTGGAGCCAGGTCTTTATAAAGTCTGATGGAGGATGAGAACCACAACACCACATTTTGGCAATAATTCTTGACAATTAGCTGTTAGTTATGTAGTGCAGGCTGTCAAGTCTGGCAGTAATTGTTTTGATTGATACATCTGAGGAGGTGCTTGAAAGATTGTTGACTCTGACACTTCAAAAAGGTATATCTCTATTACTCTCTCTCTCTCTCTTTGATTACATCAGTCCAAAGATAATTTTGAATTAATGCACAACTGCAACAGAGTGGATATGTAATTGACCATATACACACACGCACACATGCTCACAAACCCACAAAGTTGGCCTGAACAGCTTATTGGGATGACCTGTCAGTGACATTTCTCTCTCAGGCTGGCACAAAGCTGCAGTGATTCTTCTTGTGCCGTCTGTTCTCTAGCACTTTCTCTCTCTTTCTCTCTCTCTCTCTCTCTCTCTGTCTTTCTCTCTCTCTCTTCCCCATCCAAGCCCTCGCCAATTTGTTTTCTCCTAAGCCCCTCCTTATACCCATTCCCTCCATCTCCCTCTTGCCATCTCAGTCTTCCTGGGTTTGTTCGCTTTGGCCCATCAGAACAGATGGCATGTGTGCCAATCTTGCCGCTCCCCTCTCTCACCCATTTAGTCATCCGGTGGCATAAGTCAGCGCAGGGTACCCGCCTTAATGGGTCTCCTCTCCGCAACCCAGGGCGACTCCGGTTACACATGCAGATTTGTGATTCATGGCCGTCACCTGGGCTGTTCTGCCTCCCTGACCGACAGATCTCCCTTCTGCAGGAGGCTGGCATGGCTTCACTGTGTACTCGATTGATCTGGAGGACGAGGCACTAAGCTGTGGAAGAAGCCTTGGGCTGATCAAAAATGGTGTTCTGAGAGGCGTGAGGGATGGTGGGGGGTGGTCGCATGATTGGAGGAAGAGGTGTGTTAGTGTGACTGTATGTGCTGCAGAGAAAGTATGTCAGACTCCCTTTGGGTGTGTGTGTGTGTATGTGTGTGTATGAATGTGTGTGTGTGTGTGTGTGTGTGTGTGTGTGTGTATGTGTGCCGCTCTGCCTGAACTTCCAAGCCTTTGATTAACTGTTGCATTGCTTGGGAATGGGAGACACAAAACTAAGCTTAGAACTATTTTGCGGGGTGGAGGGTGAACGAACAGAAATGAAAACTTAAAGGTAGAAAATACAATTCGGTGTCTTAAAACTTTGTTACTTGGCAATGGAACTGTTGTATAAAAGCAATATAACAGTTGAGGTTGTGAGGTTGTTCATGGATATCCTCAAGGGGGTGGTTCAGCTGCAGGCACAAATCCGAATCCACAGCCGAATGCTGACACTTCCACTCATGTTATATTGCTTAAATATAAGTGTGCATTATTTGCATGTGTCCATGCTTGTGTACTTGATGTGTCTTCCAGTATTTGCAAGGAACATTGTGTTATAAGATTGGCTTCATGGGAAAGTCATCTTGAAATGGCAGTTCAATATTCTTTTTAATCCATTTGGCTGCAGCAAGTGAAGGCCTCTCTCTCTTTCTCTCGGTCTCTCTCTGTCTCTCTCGTTCTCTCTCTCTGTCTCTCTCTCTCTCTCGCGCGCGCGTACACACACACTCATTTATGGATGGGCAGATTTGCATAATTGTTCTATAATTCCTGAATTACCATCTGTAAATCTTCATTTGATAATGCATCTCAGCATTGAGGTGACAGGCACGAATTGGATTACGGCCTGGGCTATCATGAGGTTCATCTGACAGAGGTCCTTTTGATTATACACAAAGAAGTCATTTGGAAATTAATTCATTTTTTGTAGTTGTGTCTGGGGGAAGAGGGGGTAGGCTTTCATTCCATTTCTGCTCTCCGTTAATTCTATTACCTCCAGTCAATGAGATTTTTGCACGCATGTCTGTTTGTTTGTTGGTTGGGTGATCTGCTAGCAGGATTGCTAAAGAGGAACTCGCCTGATTTGTATAAAAAGCTGAAAGCTGTAGTATGTGCCAAGGAAGCAACATTTACTTTTTGGATTGGATCTGTCATAGGGTGTTTGCACATTCATTAAAGATTTAAACCTGAGGGGTGGCATTTGTTTTTCTTATTACTAACATCATCATGAGAAACAGGATCCAAGAAGATGGTGACATGGCGCAGGTGGAGATGTGCAATCAACCAAGTGATGTTCTAGTTGTTGTTCTCTTTCCCTTCCAAACTGGCTCTTCCCATTTGCTGCTGTTCAGTTCAGTTCATTTATTATTGTGTTTCCTATTTTAGCAAAAAAATAGCAACTATAGCAAATCATACTTTCCTGACTATTCCCTTAATTTGCTTCCACATTTTTACATGTTTATTGAGAAAGCATTTTTGACTGGTTTTTAATTGTTGGACAGTTATTCTCTTTGTATGCCTTAACTCGCATAATCACATAATGCCTGCACTCACATAACAAAACTTCATTCACTAAATGTTTTGGGTGATTTACTTTTGTGTTGTCTCTAGTTTTAATATCGCCTTCAGACCAAGCATTTGTGGTCATAAACTGTTCCGCAGACTTGAAAGGTCTCAGAATGGCACAAGATGGCCTGTTGGCTGAGCTAGCTCTCTGCCGAGAGGCTCTATAAAGTGCTGACCTTTACAGCATGTAATCTCATGTTCTGCCTCATTCTTCCTCCTGTCATCATCCCTAATATCTCTCTTCTCTCTCTCTCTCTGTCTGCCTGTCTCTGTTTCTTTCATTTCAGGATACCAGGATCAACTGTGTCCGCATCGCTCGGAAAGGTAAAACACAGACCTCTGAACCCTCTCAGTATTTCTCTGTCTCTCTCACGCACACACATAGCCTACACGACCTGCACACATACAAACTCCCTCGAACGCACACACACACACACCCTCAGCCCCTACCACCGCTGCTCTTTCTCTTTTGCTGCTCCTCTAACCACACACCCATGACCTCAAGACCATAAAACTGGAGCGAGTGTCCGTGCGGATGTCCTGTCAAAACTCCCAGGAGTCGCTGCAACAGAAGGCCGGTCCAGACAGGCACGGGTCAATTGCTAATCCACATATCTAATCTCCAAGGGGACCACAAGCCGTCCGCAAGCCGCCTCTCCCTCACCAGATACGATGACCCAGCTCACAAATACTCCCCTTGTAACGCACACTGTCTTTCTTTTATGTCCTTTTTTTTTCTTGCCGTCTCTCTCTGCTGAGAGAAGAGATTGGTATCTGCGACGGCAAGCGCCGGCTCCTCTTGTCTTTGAGCTTTGTTGGAAAGGGCAGCGTGCTGGAGGAGACGAGAGGTCAGGCTTTCATCATGTTGGTGTGTTTTTTTGAAGTGGGGAGGGGGCGAGCATGCTATATCAAAGTTGAGCTGTTTGAGCGACAAGAAGTGGGGGTGGGGGAGGGAGCTTTCAAGTCAGATGGGGACCATTGGAGGGAAGCAGGAGGCAGGAGATGAGATGAGAGGAACAGGGATCGCCCCCAACCGGCCCAGGCCAAACAAGGGCCCTCCACATCAAACCGGACCTGATGGAGCCACCTGTGCCCATCAATAAGAGTGCTACTTCCCCACACTCCACCCTCTCCTCGATTCACCCCTCCCCTCCACCTCTCTCTCCCTCTCTGTCTTTCTCTCTCTTTCTGTCTCTCTCTCTCTCTCTCTCATGTCTCCACCTTTCTTTCTATTTCTCTCACCTTCCTCACTCTCTGTTAACTTCATCTCTCTCTGTCCACTGTATCTCCATCTTTCAGAATCTCTCTCTCTTTCTCTCTCTCTCTCTCTCTCTCTCTGTGTCCTACTGTGTATCTACCCTGAGTCTCTCAGTCTCTGTCGCCCGACAAAGCAAGCCACAGGGCCATGAAATGTGAAATGTGATCTGGATGACAAGTGGAGGCCCCTCTTTCCTTTGATTGAACTCTCTCTCAGATCACAGAGCTGGGAAAGTGGGCACATGTTGAGCCGCCGCCTTGCAGTGTGGCTGTGCCGAGTTGCCTCAGTGCGGTCGTTGCGTAAGCCCTTGGAAAAAGACCTTCGTTTGGAGTAAAATAGTCAAGAAGATGGAGCCTCTCTCAAGCAGAACAGACCCTCCAAAGAAGAGAAAAAAGAGGGTTGTGAGCAGCAGCCATTTTAGGGTGGCTGTCTCTCCTTGTCGTCTCCCTCCTCGCTCTTTGCACAGAACTCATTTTGGGCCTGATTAATCACCACTCTCACTTAAAATGGAGTGTCATTCCGACTCTTCTTCTATTTCCCTCCTCTCTCTCTCTCTCTCTCTCTCTCTCTTTCTCTCTTTCCCCTCTTCTCTGGCTGTATGTCTCTGTGTTCTGCTTTTTATTCTGTATCTCAGACTGTCTTTTTGTGCCTTTTTTATCTTCACATCTTTTTCCTATATCTCTTTTTTATTTGTCTCATTTTCCCTGTCTGTTACTTATTTTCAGTATATTTCACTCTGGTCTTCTCTCTAGACCCATGTTTTATGTTTTTGTTCCCATCTCCCTTTCATAATCCGTGTATGTGTGTGTGTGTGTGTGTGTGTGTGTTTGTGTGTGTTTGTTTCTCTCTCCTGAATGCCTACAAAAAAGCTGTTATGAAAGGAGGCAATAAGTAGGA
This sequence comes from Tenualosa ilisha, assembly GCA_015244755.2. Classification (NCBI taxonomy): domain Eukaryota; kingdom Metazoa; phylum Chordata; class Actinopteri; order Clupeiformes; family Clupeidae; genus Tenualosa; species Tenualosa ilisha. Next base: position 974,255 of record PYXC01000813.1, read on the forward strand.
AGGGCTTAATGTCTAAAACGTGACATGCTCTGTCAAGGGAAATGTCACAAAACAAAAGAATCAGCAAAGCTAAATGAATGTAATAGGACTGTTAAATTAACAAAATACAAATTAAGTCACAAAACAGTCATTATAGCAATAATAATAATAATAATTAAAAAGTGAATGCTGACAGCTAATGCCAATGTTCTCACTAACAGCTTAGCCAATGTATAATCTTCCAGAGTGCTTATCCCCCATTGACCTCCTTCAGTGAAAGGACAACCAAAGCAGGCATCAAAAGGTAGACACTTTGGCACTTACATTTCCTCCTTCAGATGATGAGCCAAATAATGCCGCTTTTCACACAACCATGGACTTCTATGGACATTTTTTTTTTGCTTTCACCAGCAGACCTTAAATCAGTATTCCTATTAGTTCAGTAGAACTGAATTTCATGCCTGTGTTTGCTATAATTGATATTCCAGGGACAGTGGTAACACCTGTCTGAGCCACTACGATGATTTAATGAAAAATTTGAACTCTACCTGTCAGTCCTTCCTTCGTTCCCATCTTTTATTTAAGAAAAAGAATATATGCTTTTAATAAATAATATATGTTTCTGCCCTTTAGGCCAAGCTGATTTGTGCTTATGAAGATTAGGACTGCACTTAGAATGCTGTGTGCTTTGTCAAAGCCTTTGAAGTCTTTGCGAGGAGAGAATCTGTTTTTTTTTTTTTTTCCTTTTGTAATGTTGAGTTTCATTACAGGGAAGTACTGAATGAGAATCGAATAAGTAGACCTTAAGGCCTGTGAATGTACAAGGAAGACATTGAGTAAACTTTGAGAAAAGTTTGACTGTATGGCTTTAATGGCCTGCTTAGCGTGTGTGTGTGTGTGTGTGTGTGTGTGTGTGTGTGTGTGTGTCATCAAAAACCTCTCTGAAAATAGTAGATCAAGAGATATAGATTGGGGAGTTTCTGAAGCCTATCTTCTGTCTCTTGCTCGCTCTCTCCTCTTGGTATCTCTCTTTCCCTCCATCCATCTTGCCCCAGATCCATTCGTTCCTCACCCTTTTCCTCTATTTTTAGCTGTGGCCTTCTGCGTCGCCCCGATCCAGACCCGTTTCCCCAGGCCAGCACTGACTTTTCTTCCTCCTGTATGGGAAGAATAGTGTGCTTGAACTCTACACACACACACACACACACACACATACACACACAGAATCACTCACACATACACACACTCACACACCATACAGAACACTCACACACACACATACACACACACACACACACACACACACACACACACACACACACACACACACACACACACACAGCCCAAAGCTCAGAGCCCTCAGCACAGAGCCTTGAACCTCCAAAAAGTGGATCAGAGGCCTCCGGTGACGAGACAAAGGGGCCCTCCTCCCCGAGCACATTTGCATAAGTGTAGGGCACCATGCTATGGGCCCAGAACAAGTAGCAGTTACTGTAATAAGCAGAACACTGATTCCACCCTTTGGTAGAGTCACCCAGAGGTGATGATACACACTCTGTTTGATTGCATCAAATCAACAGCCCAACTGGGGAATGCAGAAAATGTGAGATTTGGTGTTTTTCTTTATTGTTTTTCTCTGTTGAGTTTTGATTTGTCACAAGTGCAGGAAGTGATCTTTATGAGTCACATCGTGCCGTGCAACTGGGAACTCTCTACATCACTTTATTGCCCTACATTGTAGGAAATTTGGGCGCATGTTTTCACCAGTGCGCCATCTATAAAGAACATCTCACATACAGTAAAATAAAGAAGCTTAAACTTGTAGCTGTGAAACATACAGCCAGTAGCTGTGTTACTATAGGTTCTCAAAGACTGCCTGATTTAAAACCTTCCATATAGTGTACATGTTCTTATGGTCTGCTGTAGGGACTGTGGACATGTGTCCTTCAGTAAGATGTAGATTAAAAGACCAGCGTGTTTGCATGAGGAGATTTGTGAGATGACCAGATGCCACCCACTCACCCATTCTGATCAAGCACCATCCTCTGTCATCACACCATATTGTATTTCTAAATAGCACTCTTGTCTTTTTCGCCAAAGCTAAGATGGTGGTATATTCTGAGAAATGTAATGGTGCAGCAATTGAGATGAATAGGTGAATGAATGCACCCTTAGGGGCCCCATGTACCATGCTCATGGTGCTGAAAGAATTCCATTAACCCTAACAGTTACATTTAAAGTTTATAGTTACAGCTGGTCTGAAATGAGTGGCATCATATGATAAAGAGAGTTGACATTCAGCTCTTCATGCTTCCTGGAATAGATAAGGCTATGTATCAAACTAAAATCTAAGAGGCACAATGCTCAATTTTCTTAGACATAATGTACCATGGCTTAGACATTGGTGTCTGTACTTGAACTCTCGGGGCACTCCAAAAAAACTAGTGAGCCATTGGCTTCTATAGATTACTGATGATTCTTTCTAAAGAACGGCACTAGTCAAAGCAAATGGTCAATAGTCATTATGCTTTTAAAGGAAGCAGAGCGAGCAAATCAAGTGTCACCCAGTTTTTGCGGACGATGTGACAAAGGAACACATTTTTCTGCCTCACATGAAGGTCACACTCTTGTCCCCGAGTCAATACTGCTGCACAGCCTGAATGTGCGGAACCGATGACGACTGAAAGACATTCATTCACCTGAGTTATTCTCCTGCAGTCTTCAGGGGTGGCTTCCTGTTTTGCATGGAAAGGAGCCGAAAGAACAGGCACAGAAAGCACAGATTTAGTGGAGATTATTTTTCCACTGGAAAAAGAAATTGCTGGAAAAGGCTAAATAGGATGCTGGCCCATGCATCCCTGACTCTGCCTCTCTGTCAAGGTCAAATGAAGCTCATTTGATTTGGACCTTCACCACACATGGAAAAGCTCTGTGAATGTCAAAAGCCAAGATAGAACAACTATGAAAATACATACCTTGACCTTGCATAAAGAGTAGGTAGGCTTTGAAAAGCAAAGTTAGACACAAACACACACATAGTATACTTATATTTATAATATATTATGTAAAAACAGTGTATACAAAAGAATAACATAAGGAAGTTTGTGCAAAAGAACAGTCAATAGTAAGAAATCCGTTGACTTGGGACTGGCTGAAGGTTGCTGCTGCTGTTATTGACTTTGGCTTCTCTCCTGAAATACATACAGTATCTCAGTAGCCTGGACCTGTCTAGCTCTACAGTGCTGTCTGTCTCTCTCTCTGTCAGGTTCAGCATCTCTCCTCCCTCCCTGTCACTGAGCTGTTGGCGTCTCGTTTTCCCTGGGCCCTGGGCTTTGTCCTCCCTGTCCCATCTCATACTCTTTCCTTATCTTTTGCTTCTTCAGTTTCTCTGGTTTCTGTAGCTCTGAAACACAGAGCTTGCCACATCAGTGTTTTGTGTGTGTGTGTGTGTGTGTGTGTGTGCTTTTTTAGGCCCCCCACATATTTGATCCATGGTGAGAAACTCTCTCTTCTCTCTCTCTCTCTCTCTCTCTCTCTCTCTCTCTCTTTTCTCTCTCTAATGTTATCACTGCTTTGTAATCTTCCTTATCGTTTTTTTTAATAATCTGTTTCTTCTTTGTGTGTGTGTTTGTGTGTACATGTGCATTTCCAGCTGCGTGTAAGGACCACCGACGGGCCCTGGAGGTGTCCCAGCACTCTGAGGAGATGGGCCTGATCCTCGGGGTGTGTGCGGGGGCCTGGTGGTACTCATCTTGCTGCTGGGTGCCATTATCATCATCATAAAGAAAGGGTGAGTTCTGACTACTCTCGCTACCTCTTTCTGTAGGGCTAGAATGCACGACTTCAAAGATGACATGCATGTACACACACACACACACACACACACGCACACACACACACACACACAAACACACACAAGCACACACACACACATGCACATACACTAACTTGACTTCATACAGTTCAGTGAACTCCTCAACTCAGAATTGATATTTCAGTTGCAAGCCACATTTATATGTATGCCCCTAGGCATTCTGGCTTGTATCTGGCACTCATTTTGCACTCATCTGCTTGGTGTGTGGAGTTAGTATGAGTCTGGAAACTCACAGAATACAATGCCAGGGGTTGTTAGCATCATCCATGGACTGTTCATTGTTTTGTCCAAACAATTGAAAAACAGCAACCAGTTTTCCGTAAATTCAGAGACCTTTGAGGAATTGTTTAGCATTAATTCAAGTGGATCTGTGAGTGGAGAAGAAATTCATTACAGAAAGTAAAAGAAGGGAGTGCTGCCGGGTAGGCATGTTTGAAGAGTTCGGGAAAGTTTGTCAGTGAGTCAACAGCTCTGGGAGCCTTCACCAATCTCTAAAGAAGTCATCTCCCTCTCTCTCTCCCTCTCTCTTTCTCTCTCTCTCTCTCTCTCTCTTAATCAACATGGTTTTACCGTATAGTGAAGGTGGCTGGTGGCCAGGGTTACTCTTCCTCTCCCCCTCACTCATGTTGCTCAGCCCGCTCCAGAGGACTGGCGTGGCAGGCAGCTCTTTCATCTACAGAGATTATCTGAGTGTGAAAGATTTCATTAAGAGAGGGATGCAATTCAATTACTCACCTAATTATCTTCGGCGGGCTCCGGCGTGACCCATAAATGAGTAGTAATTGAGAGGAAAAAGGTGTGCTTTTGGAGGTAATTACCCCCTAGCTACCCTCATGGGGCAAGGAGTAAGGGTTGGGTCTCTTTACCTTCCCCAACTAACCCGACTCCACATGAGCTGTGGAGTCAGGTTTGAGGGTGTCTGGTTCCCTCTGGGGACCATGACCCTTATGACACTCCTAATAGCCACCTGAACCTTTGCCTTGAGTCACACAGCCATTCTTGGTTAATCAAATATAGAGATGTAATAATCTCTGTTTGCTGGCGTGCTAACTAGTGTTACCCGCAAGCGATCAGCAAGCAGCATTTTGTGATGAGGGTCTCTTTTCATCAATGTACAGCTCTATTTACAAGGACACATCTCTTTTTGTAGTACACATACTACTTTGTTTGGAGCCCTTGAAAATCTGGATTTATGATGGGCTAGGATGGTCTGAGCTTCGTCATGATGTCTGAGTGTTTATGCTATTTGGAGACTCCCCCTCTCCCCTGCCTACTTTGCGCACTCAATGGGTGAGCCTCCAGGCTCGTCTTTCCATAAATCTACAAGCAAGAGGCGGATTTGTAAAAGCCCAGTCCTAATGCAGCTTAAAATCAGGTGGTAATGATCCGATGGGGGGTGTGATGTTACCGATTAGATTGAGTGTGGTGAACAGTACATGGAGGGCACCCCTGTAGTTTGAACTGCTTGAAAACCCAGACACACACCCACCCACACACACACACACACACAGGGATGCAAAACACATTTACACTGCTAAGCCACCACAACGCAGGCTGCACATCAGATGCCTTTCTCAGCACTAGCCGGATCCAAAGGGCTGATGCGTTTGAAAAAAGGCTATGCATTTGATTAGCGCTGCTCTCCTCCTTTCGCTTGGCGTTGCCGCATGTTCAAGTGTGCAAAGTGTGTTAAAGGCTTTGTGGCGCGATGCGCATGGCTCTTGTACCTCTTGTTTCTCTCTCTCTCTCTCTCTTTCTCTCTCTCTCTCTCTATCTATCTATCTATCTATCTATCTCTCTCTCTCTCTGTTTGACATTTCCACTCTTTATCAGTGCCAATGGCAATGCACTCATCTCATGGCTTCTCTTCTTTTTTTCCCTCTCCTCCGCTCT
>PYXC01000813.1:987500-1007500 GCA_015244755.2 Tenualosa ilisha
GGTTCTTGTCCTAAAACATATCTTTGGACTGTTTGTGTGTGTGTGTCTCTGTGTCTCTGTGTGTGTGTGTGGGTGTCTGTGTGTGTGTGTCTGTGCGTGTGTGTGTTTCTTTCCCTCTCTTTTTCTGTCTCTCTCTCCCCATTTGTCTCTCCCTCTATGTGTGCCTGTGGATATGGATGTGTGTCAGTGTTCTTTGGTGTATGAACACAAAGTGCATAGGTTATTTTGTGTGCACATCTTGTTATATTATGCATAAACTTTCCTGCTGCAGGACTGCTGCGGTGATGCAATGAGCTGGGCCTGTATGTCTGTGTTTGTTTACCTAGTCAGGGATTGTTAGATAGGATTGTACATTGACCAGATTTGCCATGAATATTTTTGTTGCCTTTGTTTTAGATGGGTATGGATTGTTTTGTGTGTTTTAACACATACAGTCCCTCATCTCCACATGGCGAGCATTGACAACTGTGTGTGTGTGTGTGTGTGTGTGTGTGTGTGTGTGTGTGTGTGTGTGTGTGTGGTGTGTGTGTGTGTGTGTGTGTGTGCGTGTGTGTGTGCGTGTGTGTGTGCGTTTGTGCAGGTGCGTGCGTGCGTACATGCGTGCGTGTGTGTGTGTGTGTGTGTGTGTGTGTGCATGTGTGTGCTCCTTGTGGGTCCCCTGGTCTGGGGAGATTTCAGGGTGGAGGAAGCAAGAGTGAAATAGGAAGACTGCAAGAGATAATAGAAGAGGCTTCTGTTCAAACGGAATGGCTTTTATTGATAACGATGATGGGTGGAATATGAGACAGATAATTCTCTCTCTTCACACACACACACACACACACACACATATAGACACAGACAAACTCACACTTACGGGGGGTGGGGGTACTGTGCGTCAGTTTGACATGGTTTAATTGCCATGGCAACATAGTGGATGGATGAATGGATGAATAGATAGTAATTGGAGACAAATAGTGATGGTATGCAAACGAATAAACTGGCACAGCGCAGCAGCCTTTGTTTAATTATTTAAAGATTTTCATACGTTCACCTCTGTAATTTGAATGAGATATTCCTCTCTTTTTTTCAGAGTTTCTTTGAGGGCTGGGATGTAACCAAGAAGAAGGATAAGACCAAAGGCAGACAGGACACCTTAATGGGATGTAAGTCATCCTTTAGTCTAGACTATGCACTTTCCATGAATAAGATGTCCATTGAAAAAACTGGTGCTATCCATGTCCATAATATCTTAGAGCTATTCAAGCTACTTACTGTCAGTCACTCGCACAAAAATCTAGTTTCCAGATTCGAGTTCATTGTCAAGCACTCATACATTTATCAGTAATGGGGTTTCTTGTCCTCAAGAATGCAAACTAACATCAAACGGTTATGTATTCTGTACACATTTACAGAATTATTTGTACTTTGTACAGTCTCATACACGCACATAATGTAAACAACGCCTAAGGAGACATAGGGTGGGAAACCATTCTCACATCGCTTTGTTGAATAAGGAGAATTTGGTGTTTGGCCACAGAGCTGCTGTGAACCCCTATCAAGATTGTCTCCTCCTTCACACGTAAATCCCTCTGACTAAAGCTAAAGCTAACTAAAAACTGGCTAGACAAGAACAAAGACAGAGAATGACACTAAACACTTACTGTGAGTCAGCCCTCTTAATCATTGGCTTTTTTAGACACCTCTTCAGGTCAAAGTTACGCCTGTTTTTAGCAGTCGCTGGCTGCAATGCTGACAATTAGCATGAAGCTCACTAAGTTATTCACATGGGTGACAGACAATCATGAAAGATGTAAGAGCTAGATGCCTGCTAAAATGGGCCATTTTATTTCACAGTATAATTATAGAGTTGCAAATGTGCTTGTAAAACAGCATCTGAGTATTTTTGATGGATCTAAGTAGCATATCTTTTAAGTGAGCATCTGAGAACAAAAATACTCCACTCTATGTCACTTTGAATTACGGAACACTGCATGATGAATAGATATTTTAATTAAAAATTGTGTCACTCCTAGGATTTATACATGTGCACTGCTTGTATACTGTAATACTAAATGTTTATATTTCTAATAATCTCTTCCCTTCGATCCCTTCATATCGTATACATTTGTAAGGGTTCTAGAGCCATTCTGATGGCATGGTCTTTTCAGCTCTTCTGTTTTTTTTTTCTACTCATCTGTGTTTGTCTTTGGAAATGTTGTGCTGCTTGTGGATGTCAAAACAGCAAACAGACATTTACAAGTGAATCACTCAAACCAACTCTGCCCTGTGTAAAGACTTTGTCAGACAGGAAGCCTTTGCATGTGTATGTGTGTGTGTGTGTGTGTGTGTGTGTGTTTGTGTGTGTGTTGTTCTTTTTCTCACTCCCCTATCTGGACCCTCTCCTCTTCTAGACGATCGCCACAGGGTGAAGCTCCATCCACTGCTTGGAGACCCGAACTCAGACTACATCAATGCCAACTACATTGACGTGAGTGCCTGAAGATCAGGTCTGTTTTGTATCTGCAGAAAAACAGGAACATTTGTTTTCTTGTTTTCCCCTTTGTCATAATGCCTTGGGAGTCTTTTTTGCTTTGTTTTGTTTTGTTTTGTTATCTTTTGCTTGTTTAGTTGGAGTATGTTAGTGCTTGACATTTGTGAGGTTTTGTGAGGTCAGCTCTAACAGAAAGTCTTTTCAAAGAACAAGTTCTGGCCATTAGATGACATCTTTGTTGAGTTTGCTGAAAATAGAAGGGGCATTTTGGAGTCTTGTCCTCAGACGGTTAAAAATAAGAGAAATAAGCTAAATAAGCTTTCCTAAGGTGCTTATCATAAATATGACATGCTGCTCTCTGTGAGAGTTGTTTGTGCCAAAGCTTCCATTAACACGTCAACTCAACTCCTCAATGTGAGTCTTGGCTTATTTATGGTGCCAGGAGAGGTTGTTGAAAAACAGAATAATTAAGGAGTTAGAATGTTGTGGAAAAAAAAAAAAAAATATGCATGGTCATGGGTAGTTGGTGAGTTTTTACCAAAAAGTAAAGATAGAAAAAAAATCCCCCAATGAAGTTCTGTGCATCGCAACCAAGCTCCAGTCTGCTACTGTCTACTAACAAACACCGCCCCAAAACACACACACACACAATAACAACCAACTTCTTCCTCCCTCCATTTTATTAACAAACTCAGAGGGCATTTAATACCAGATCAGGATGATAAATCCTTTTTTGCACAGGGCATCAAATCCCTTTGAATTAAAATAGACAGGATTGATGTTATCAGCAGAGCGGGCAAGGCAGAGCAGAGCAGGCGGATATGTGATTCCAACAGTCCTAGAGGGCGGGTGGTTGGTTTGACAGGCACCTGGCTAATCCTATCGACTCAGTGAGCCATGTGGACTCAAATGTCCACTGGGCTCCTCTGACACAAGATCCTCTCCAGCTATTAGAAGGCCAACTTGGACCTTTTGAAATAAGAGTAAGGGTTCAATCTAACATCAAACAGTTTCTCAAACAGTCAGAGATTGAGCTTTAAGAGCATCCTCAGGAGGACCTCAGGTTCAGGTTTGTTTTGTATCGATTAGTCCCATGTGCTCAACAAAACCGCAGTGTTGTGGCTCATTTTACAGAAAGGCCTGCGCTGCAGTATCTTTTTCTCATCACTGTATTTGCTGAAAACTGAAAAGGATGCGTCCTGTCTTTTATTTGTTTTGTTTGTTTGTTTTGTTTATATAATTAGCTGTTTTTGTTTATATCATTTCACTGTTTTCAATGCAAAGCACATTCGGCTTTGTCAGTCTCGTATTTGTGGACTTCTGTTTGCCTTCTTTCTTTGTATGATTTTAAAAACCTTCTATTTTGTCACTGTACACGACTCCCTAAAGCCCTTTGTTTGAATGAGAGGAGGGTTTTAAGATTTTTTGTGTGTGTGTGTGTGTGTGGGCTTCATTACCCTGAAGATTCTTTTAAATTTTCAGAGAATATTTAGCCTTTAGATGTTTAAGGACTTTCTCTCCTGTATACTTTTTTACTGTTATTTCTCCTCATACAGAGATGTCCGCATTTGACTGTGTGTGTGTGTGTGTGTGTGTGTGTGTGTGTGTGTGTGTGTGTGTGTGTGTGTATGTGTGTGTGAGAGAGAGATATGTTCTGAATACATGTAGTGCACTATAGTGCATTAGCTCTCTGATAATGTGTCACATACACTCAGATACACACACACACACACACACACACACACACACACACACACATATTTAGTGCCATTACTTAGCTTTAAAAGAGACCATTGCTTTTAACTAATAACTTTATCCACCACTCTTCATCAGTGAATTTATGTCTTTGCCATCCAGTCAAGTGTATATTTCAGCATATTTGTGAATGTGTTTCAGCATATTTATGTCTGACCAATAGATTAATTAGGAAAGGCATAGTGCTTTCATCATAATGTGATTCCCGTTAGATCAAATAAATAATTTGCCTTCATTTTACCCTAATTCAACAGCAAGAGACAAATTAGTTTAATTAAAAGACACTTTCATCAATACACTCCATTAGACACCATTACTGAATAGACAGCTCAAACATAATCTTTTTCTTTTCTTTTCCTTTTTTGGAAGAAGTTAATGGTTTTTGCTGTGATTCACGGATATGTCACCCTGGGCAACCATGAAGGGCAAAAACATTGGTTGAAAAGTAGATTATTTTTTCTCCCTCCCTTCTCAGACTAAATTCAAAAGAAGCGGATGGTGAGACGGGGACTTTAGTGTCCTCTTTAGGGTGCTCTGAGTGCATCTCTGTGTGTGCACTCACAAGGAACCACTGTGGGGGCCGGTGTCCGACAGCAAAGATCGGCAGGAGTGGGAGCTCAAGGGGGTCTGGAGTACAAGTGCTGATTCATACGACTGAACGAGAAATAAACTAGGCAAAAAAGTGGAAGGACTTGTGTGGCTGTGTGTTTATGTTTGTGTGTGTGTGTGTGTGTGTGTGTGTGTGTGTGTGGAGCTTTTTTGTGAGGCAAAAATTCAGTCCGTGTTGCTCCTAGTAACTTTCTTATTAAAATCTTTTCTAGAAATCTTGATGGGCAACCACATATAGTTCTTTGGCCATTTAACTTTGCTATGTATGTCTTGTGTTTTGTTACTTATTTTTAATCTGTTTATTTTACCTGCCATTACAGCACTAATACGGCTTTGAGAATTTCATGTCTGTGTCCTTGCATTTCGTGTGTGTGTGTGTGTGTGTGTGTGTGTGTGTGTGTGTCAGAGAGAGAGAGGGAGAAAGAGAAAGAGAGAGAGTATATTCATGTGAGTTTGTGTGTTTTTGTGTGTTCTCCACATCCTCTCCTTCTTTGTAGCTGTCTGTGTGTAGTCTTACATTAACTGTCCTCGGTGCGTCTGTAGTCTCACATGAACTGTCCTCGGTGTGTCTGTAGTCTCACATTAACTAGACTCTGTGTCTCTTCTTTGTTTCTCTACTACTCTCCCTAACCTCCTCGCCTTTGGACCCTGTAGATTCGGATAAACAGGGAAGTAAGTACATCACTGCTCTTTCTTCTTCTCTCTTCTCTCTCTGCTCCTTACCTCCTTCCCATACTCCCTCCTTTGTCTCCCCTGCTTCTCCATCCTTGAGCTGTAGTGGATGACTGAGTGAGTCAGTGAGTGTATGTGTGTGTGTGTGTGTGTGTGTGTGTGTGTGCGCGCGTGTGTGTGTTGCTCATTCAGAAGCTGCACAAACAGATCCTTTCTGTGGAGACACACAGGCCTGTCTGTGCTCTACTCTTTTTTTTTTTTACCGCTCTTTTTCCCTCCCTCTCTCCCTCTCTCTTTCTCTGTTTCACTCTCTCCCTCCCTCCCACCTTGTCTTTTGCCCTCCCCTCTCCTGCCCTCCTCTGCAGTATGTAAGTGTGAGATATGGTGGGTGATGTGATGTTCACTTTGTTGTCTTGACTCCTTCGTCAGTCACAGCTTCTTTATCTGTGGGCTAAGCTGAGTGTGCTGTCAAGTGACTGTCCTTTCTGTTCCTCAGCCGCCTTGCTCCACTCTCAGTGGCAGGGGATAAAAAACACAACAACAGAAAACACTTTTTGTCCTCTCCCTCACCAGCCAACTCTTTTTGTGTGCTCTTCTTCTCTTCCAAACTTGTATCTGACTTCCATCAGTCTTTTACAAGAGCAAATGTTATAGCCGTTTGCCTGAGGCGAAAACCGCTCAGTGACGCTAACCATAAACAGAGCCAACGGCTCAGCTGAACATAACTTTTATGATACGGGGCTGAGACCTAGCAAAGGATTAATCTATTATACAAGGCTGTAAAATGTAATGAGACAGCCATTGGAATGACAGCGGTCATGTTTATAGAGGCACCGCATAGATGTCAGCAATGCTTATTCTGCCTCATTTAGGGGCCTGAGCTCTTTGGACATCATTTTAATATCTTGTGTGTGATCTTAGTTTTGCAAAGTTAATGTAACACAAGATTGCTCAGATGACCTCACATCTTTAACACATGGCTAACCCAGTGTATCTGTGTTTGTGTGTGTGTGTGTGTGTGTGTGTGTGTGTGTGGGCGTGTGCGTGTGCATGCATGCTTATGTGTGTGTGTGCACATACATGTCTGTTGTGTCTGTGCAGGGTACGTCACAAGGGTTTAATTTCCCCCCTCCTGTTACAACACAGGTTCTGTCACCTTTCTTTTTAGAGCCTGGTAGAGAGAAATGCTAATGAATCTAACAGTAAGGGTTAGATACCCTGGAGTATATCTACTGATGACAGTAGGCTATGATAACCGTATGTTACCTTGAGTAAAAAAGCTTTGGAGCATTTGAACAATTTTGTATTTTACATTACATTACATCACATTGCAATTAGTCACTAATCTGTCACTGTTGTAGGGACAGGGAGGTTGTAGGTTGCAGGGAATGATTTGGGTACAGTGTAAATAGGACACAGTAGTTCAACAGACTAATAAGTCAAGCGATGTGGATGAGTCATACTAAAAATAGAAGGCCAAGGTTAAGTTCAAGTAACGCACCACTACTTTGGGCAATATACAAATTTTCCACCTCCAGTTATTAAAGTTGAGTTGTACCCTTCTTTAGTCCATCCAGCCTTCATTTCAGTTTGACTGTAGCACCTTTAGCTGCAGGTTAGCATAGATCATTGAATCGGATTAGACCACTAACATCTAACCCATTAGCATCTCACCCATTAGCATCTCGCTCAAGAGTGACCAAATGAGTCCAGTATTATTTTCTTTCTAAACCTTGACTCTTCTGTAGTTACAAAGTGTACTAAGACTGATGAAAGTTGAAATGTGGCGATTTTCTTGGCCGAACTATAGGCCTACTCTCATTCTGCTGTAATAATCAAGGAGCTTTGCTACTGTACCATGGGCACAGGAAGTATAATGATACCATGCAGCATCTGAAAATAATCCCCCTCATGTCTCTGTGGTTGCAATACATACTCTCCGTACAAGCCACGGATCTCAAAAGAGTGGCTATTTATATATATATAAATATATAGCCGGTATAGCAATCAGGTAGTCAGGTTGGTAATATTGACAAGAGTTGGCCTTCTGGGGGCTAGTTTCAAGTGCTGTGTGATATCATTGTGCCTGCTGCCCTGATGGTAAGGTAGCAAATTTCCTTTATTGTTATGGTAGAATGAGTCTGTGCTATGATCTATGCTAACCAACAGCTAAAGGTGCTGCTGTCAGACTGAGACAGAAAGGTAAAACTCAATAGTTTAACTCTAGAGGAGGTGGGAAGTTAGTATGCTGTCTAAAAGAGTGATGTGTTCCTTTAAGTACTTACTAACAATATGGCATAGATGTTTTAATCTTTCAGTAAATGAAGAACATTGTAGACTCATGTAATCTCCATGCAGACATGAAGGAACATTCGCATATAAAATCTTGAAACATCTTTTTGATCATCCAGGAAGCCTAGCTGCTTCACCTTAGCATACAGTCTCACTCTCCAGATTGCTAAATGAAGCCTCCTCTTCCCCATCACACAAGATCAACGGTGAGGGAGGCTGGAGGGTCTCCAGGCCAGGTTTTTGCTTAGACAAAAATATCTGCCTGTGTGTGTGTGTGTGTGTGTGTGTGTGTGTGTGTGTGTGTGTGTGTGTGCGTGTGTATGTGTGTGTGACAAACATTCTCTCAGATTATAGAGAGATTTACTGGCCTTTTTAAAGTTCAATACTCATCTTCAGATGTCTGTGTGCGCAACATATTTATTTTCCACAATAAGATGAATGGCAACTGTTAATATTGCAAATGCATCCAGTGTCTGTTTGTTTGTCCAGTGTGTGTTACAAGTGCAGATTGTAAGTGCATTTGAGTCCCCTCATGTTTCTCTGACAGGACAGAGTGGTTTTTTTTTTTCATTTGCTGACAGCACATGTGTGCTGGTATTACTTTTAAAAGGGCCAAAGGCCTTCAAAGGGCCTTTTAATATTAAAATAAAATGCTCAAAAAACATTTGTAATTGAGTTTGGCATTCACTTCCCTGGAGGACATAAGAGTGGATAAAATCAAAATATGTTTGAGGAATTCAATAGTTAGAATGCAAGGTCATTAGTGAAAGTCTTGCAGTGACATGTTTTCTTTTAGCTATTTTATGAAGAGTGGAGGTCTTTTCTTCTCTTTTTTTGATGACTTCCTGCCCCCTTTTCTTTGAGCTCCTTGGAGTCACTTGTCTCTCGTTGCCACCCCTGCGCCCTGAGTCGTTCCTTAAGTGGTTTCTCATAAACTCAAGGTTTCTTTTTTTCTTCGACTATGACTTAGTACAGTATTTTGCTTGAGACTTTAGACTTTTGTATATAGCATCAGTACAGTCCAACATCAATACAGTCATTTTACAAAGCCTACTTTTCCAGCAGAAATCCCAGACCTTCAAATGCTGCATGTACAAAAGGAAAGCATTGGCATTAAATGCGTACATGCAAATTTTGAGTCTGAAGATTCAAGAAAGCTCAGCTATCAAATAATTTTTTAATGTCTTGTGAGATGTAAGCAATAGGAACTGGTGCGTGGAATGTGTAGACTGTAAGAAAGATTGAGAGTGTATAATATCAGATCAACTGTTTTCTACCATTCTTGCTAGCTGTACGGAATTCCTCTCATCTCAATAGAATCATCAAAGGTGCGCTAAAAGGTTTCATTCCTCTGTTTTCATTTTTTTATTTCATTCCCTCTCATGCTGTCTGAGTTGGTTAAATTCTGCTCACAAAGACATCAAACCTGAATGTCCATAAAAGATGTCTAAAGATAGAACTCAAATACGAATCAGTTCATACCCCTTTACTGCATAGGTTCTGCTTTGTCAGTTGTATGATGGTAGTGACACTGTACTCAGCAAGCAGGTCACTGGAGACATTTTGGCTCAGAGGACACATGCAGTCTGAATGGCCTCTTCCTGTTTCCTGTCTGAGAATGTTTGGCAGTAGGGAAACTGTCACTCTGCTCCTGGGTACTGAACTTTTAATGTCACAGAGGCCATGACATTGGAGGGGGTGGGGTGTATAGGAGGAAGAAGAGGTCAAGGGAGATAAGGAGACAGGTGAAGAAAGAAGAATAAGAGTAGGAGAGAGACAGGAGGATGGAGAGATGGACAAAAAGAGAGCAAGAAAAAGAGAGATGCCAGGCCCAGACAGATAGAAATCCCTTCTATCAGTGGCTTTGACAAAGATGACTTACTCAGTGTGTTCCCCCTTCCTCTCTCTTTCTTTCTCTCTCTCTCTCTCTCTTTCTCTCTTCTCTCTGTCTTGCAGGGCTACCATCGATCCAACCACTTCATCGCCACTCAGGGTGAGTATCTCAGCATATCCGCTGACTATGTGTGTGTGTGTTTTTGTCTGTATATATGTGTGTGTGCATGTGTGTGCATGTGTCTGGTTTCTGTGTATGCGTGTATGTGTGTGTGTGTGCATGCGTGTGTCTGCATGTGTGTGTGTGTGCTCGCGTCTGTGTGTGTGTTTGCATGTGTGCGTGTGTGTAGCTACAGTCAGTTGAGCAACTCAGATGAGCAAATTTGATGTATATCATGAGACTCTTGGTAACCAGTGTTCCAATCCTGCTAGCATAGATACCTTAGTATAACCAAGATACCCATACGTGTGATATTCAGTGTCCAAACAAAGATACACCTTCAAGTCATTCTTTTAGTACGTAAGGGATAACGTTCTGGGAGGTGATCATTATCGTGGAATAACTCCCGACAGAGTGATGCAGGAGCCCGACGCGGAGTGGAGGTGACAGATAACAGCTGCCAAGAATAATAGAATAGTGAACAGAACAGTAAGTAGTTCTGTAAAGAACGTGACGGAACAGCAGTGCCCGGCCACTTCAAACATACACCGCATGAATCAGTACAAAGGGAAATGTGGAGGTGAGAGGTGTGTGGAATGGGTATCTACATGGTGTACGTGTGTGTGTGTGTATGTGTGTTTGCGTCTACAAAAGAAAATGTGGAGGTGAGAGGTGTGTGGAATGGGTATCTCTATGGTGTACGTGTGTACGTGTGTGTGTGTGTGTGTATGTGTGTGCGTGTGTCTGTGTGTCTGTGTGTGTGTGTGTGTATGAACATCTTCTGACTGACATACTGCTGAATGTATTTAGTCTTAGAATGTATTTAGGTGGGCACAGTGTGTTTGAATAAAGAATTTGTAGTGGATTTCGCTGATTTTCAAACCAGGATCCAAAGGCATTTTAAAAGCATTCTCTGCCACTTCAGTGGCTCAGGTTTCTGTGACGATACTTCAGCTGAAGTACCAAGCAACAGTCTATACACACTTGGTTTTGTATGCTCAGTGGATTTGGTTTTGCCAACAAAATTCACCATCACATTTCTCAAGACTTTCTTTTTTTGAAATGAAATTCAACCATAACCTCTTTGTGGTTGCAGAACAAGTTTGTATCAAATAACCAGACTGATTTATTGGCCAGGAGAAAATAATTTAGCATTCAGTGTCAGTCCATTTCTCTGAAGTGATAAAAAGCTGTGACAAATAAATCAGAGAGAGAAAGAGAGAGAGAGGGAGAGAGAGAGGAATAGAGTGCTGCAAGAAGGAGAAGAGTGGATAGACTAGACTAGTTCTGCGAGGATCCAGAACAGTGTGTTTGTGTCAGTTTGTTTGTTTGTGTGTGTGTGTGTGTGTGTGTGTGTTTGTATGGACATTTAACCCTCTGGTGACATTGGACAAAACTTCACCTCTATGCCCAGAGGAACAAGAGCAAGTCATTCAAGGTCCTCCCATACAGACTTTACACAGTTGTGTCCCTATCTGTGTGTGTGTGTGTGTGTGTATGTGTGTGTGTTTGTGTGTGTGTGTGTTTGTGTGTATGCGTGTGTATTTGTTTGTGTGTGTGTGTGTGTATGTGTGTGTTTGTGTGTGTGTGTGTGTGTGTGTACAATGAACAGGGTGCAGAGGTTAACTGCCTCACCAGCCCCACACCCCTCCTGCCCCCCTCCTCCTCTGTATTGGATATCCAGCCATTTTACTGAGTTCAGTGCTATTTGTCCTGGCTTGCTGGTGGAGTACATCTTTTTTTTTTTTTTCGCGGAGGGCTCTCCAGTCGACAACAGGGTGTAGCGTCAGCAGGTCTCGGTGTTGGATTACTCTCGGAGGAGAGGCAGCCGTGGCATCTCTGCAATGCTTCTCCACAATGCTTAATGGCACTAAAGAAACAGCAGCAACTCACACGAGTGCAGCTGTGGCCCTGGGGTTAGTGTTTTTAGAAGTGCTGCCCAAGGCATCTTCAGCTGAATGCAAAATAAAGAAAGTTCAGCAACACCCCAAACTCCGTTGCAAAGATAAATGGCTGTCGTTATGCATAATGTTACTAGCATTGTGTATTTATGGCATAATTACCAATGGGTACATGTACGGTATCGTAGTGATTGCATTTTACCATTTTTAGAAGGCTGTGAGAGAGTGTGTGTATGTGTGTATGTGTGTGTGTGTGTGTGTGTGTGTGTGAGAGAGAGAGAGAATATGATAGACTGTGGTGCTCCTCTCTGTCCAGGACCCAAGCAGGAGACGGTGTATGACTTCTGGAGGATGGTGTGGCAAGAAAACTGCTTCAGCATCGTCATGATCACCAAGCTGGTGGAGGTGGGCAGGGTATGTGCTATGAGCATGCAAATACACACACACAAACACACAAACACACAAACACACACGCACATATACTCAAACAGAGATACAAAAATAGAGGCGCAGGAAAGGGCTTTCAGAATGAAGAAGAATGATGATGGAGTTGTGTACCTACAATTTCGCCTTGGTTCAGTCCCATGGCATTGTGCACTTAGTGCTTGCCTGCTGCTGCTGTTGTTGACTTAGACCTCAGAAATCACTCTATGGGGCCTTTCACTCACGAGAACCATGTTTTCTTATTACACTTAATAATCCATCAGTCTGGTAAAAGCTGGATTGTGGGCAATCTGAAGAAAATAATGGCCTAATACCTTGCCTGCGGCACCATTATGGTGATTACCAGGCACCAATAAGATGAGAACACTAACAAATGCATTATATTATTATGTGTCTCTCTGGCCAAAGTGCTCTGTGTGGTTAAAGGACATTTTCAGATTCTGAGCAGCTACTGCAGAGTTCACACTTAAAATTTGCGACCACTTTGGGCTCATTTGACTCGGTGTGTGCTGTGGACGTTATTGAGTTTAGGCGGGGGGTTGTGTTGCTGGTGCTGGGGATGTGTGTTCAGTATTTACAGTGCAGTGCAGGGTGACAGCGCAGTGCACGAGCCAGAGACGGCACTGACACCGTGACACGACATCCAAACAACAGCTCTGTCTGTGTGTGTGTGTGTGTGTGTGTGTGTGTGTGTTGTGGAGGGGAGGTCGCTTCTCTTCTCGTATTCACCCACGGCTGATTCCTGGAAAGAAAACCAAAGCCCTTAGACTCAGCTATTAATAACTAATTACCGAAAGCCTATTTCAGTGAAAATTACAGCATTTTGCTGTGTGAATGATTTTGTATGTTTGTGTGTATGTGTGTGTGTGTGTGTGTGTGAGAGAGAGAGAAAGAGAGAGAGAGAGAGAGAGAGAGAGAGAATGTGTGTGTGTGTGTATGTGTGTGTGTGTGTGTATGTATGCGTGCAAATGGATGGGATAGGTAATTTTTGAGTGTAATAGTGTTGGTGATGTCAATGATCTAGGTGTTTAAGTGAGTAGCTGCGTATGTGTTTTTGCACCTGTGTCCAACTTTGTGTGCATGTGTGTGTGTGTTTGCGTGTGTTGTGTGTGTGTTGTTTCCCAGGTGAAGTGCTGTAAGTACTGGCCTGATGATAGCGAGCTGTATGGTGACATCAAGATCACACTCCTGAAGACTGAGACTCTGGCTGAATACACTGTGCGCACCTTCAGTCTGGAACGGGTATGAGCACACAGACACACACACACACATGCACACACACACACACACACACACACACACACACACACACACACACATACACAGACAAATTCAGTACACAATAATGCACTCTCACACACTGTCTCTCTGTGTTTTAACATAAGGGAATAATGTAGTAATAATGCAGAATCTCTCTCACACAGACAGACAGACAGACAGACAGACAGACACACACACACACACACACACACACAACTGTCATCTCTTGCATTTGATGGCATGCTACTAAGATGAGTTTGTTTTAATTTAATTTAATTTAATTTAATTTAATTTAATTTCTTGAAAAGAGAGCCCTGCCTTTCTGTCTGTCTCATCTCAAATATGACACTAAGTGACTTGTTTTGCACTGAAAAGATAAGGACTACTTAAAAGTCATTTATGCCATAAGACAACGTATATTATTACTTTCCTGTAACTGAGAGGTTGGTTTGCAAAAAGAAAATATCAGAGAGGTTCACTTGAGTTCAAATTCAAGTTTATTTTGTCATAATTATGTACAATGTACCATAAACGTGCAAGCACAGTGTAGCATAAGTAATGCGATTCAGCGTGCCCTGGTGAGTGTGTGTGTGTTTGGAAAGCTTCTCTCTCTAAAGAATAGCTCTGTTTGTGGACAGGGTGAACTCGGGGGGTTTATTTAGCATTGTCTGCACCCCCCTTCTTTCTCTCTCTATCTTTCTCGCTTAAACACACACACACACACACACACACACACATATGCATGCACGCACATATGTATGCACACACACACACACACACACATACACACACACACTCACACACATTTGATGAGCATGACTGTATGTAGGAGTAATGATGTATAGTGTTCATGAAAAGCTGATCTGAGTCCAATAGGCTCATAAGACACTAAGACACACAACACAACACAACACAACACACACACACACACACACACACACACACACACACACATCTGATCTGTGCTCCCGGCCCTCATAGGCTTTAAACAGCAGAAAATCTGCTGGAGCTAAGTCCTTGCTCTAGAATAAGGCCTCCTCTGCCGTCATCCCTTTCTTCCTCTCTTTCACCTTCCATCCCTCCCCTGCTCTCCTCTTCATCCTCTGTTCATCCGTATGATATTGAGTGTCTGCCAGAGCTCTGTCTTACTCTTCTTACTAAGTACACGCCTGTTCATCAATGTCTGGCTATCCTTCTTTGTTTCCCTATCATATTTTGCTTATATCCTGTCTGTCTTTCTTTCTCTCTTTCTTTCTGTATCCTGTATGTTCTATCTATCTATCTATCTATCTATCTATCTATCTATCTATCTATCTATCTATCTATCTATCTATCTATCTATCTATCTATCTATCTATCTGTCTGTTTCTACTTTACATTCATCTTCTCTATGTCATTGTGTTTCTCCACCTCTTCTGTGAAGTAAAGAGAGTCCTTCCCTTCCTCCTTGGAGGGCCTGGCAGTGTCAATGAAAGACAGACAGCTCTCTGCTGCTCAGATGCCAAGTGACGGAGGGACAAACAAGACATTATCACATCACTGTCACAGCTCCTGTTGCTGCCGCCACCGCTGCCACACTCATTTAGATGAGGGCAGAAAGACAGGACAACACAGAGCACACTGTCAGTTGTTTTTTACCCAGCATACGTTTTTATTTTTGTTTGTTTGTTTGTGTGTGTGTGCGTGTGTGTGTGTGTGTGTGTGTGTTTGCTCTTGTTTCTCGGTGTTCCTTTTTTCCCCAGAATGCTGATTTCAATTCTGCCTCCTGGGTTAGTTCGTCACTATAGCTGTGAGGAGCGGAAATTACTCTACCTCCCCCTGACGTTGCCATTGCTCTCTTTCCCATTTAGCTAACAGCTTTTTTTCCCCACACCCTCTCAAGCTCTGCTTTATTTCACACATTCACACATATTTATATACACATAAATTCCTTTTTATACTAATACGTACACAATAAGCATTTTTTTATAAACACAGATAAACCATAACTGTTGATTGTGGCGATGCAATCCTGTTTTTTTTTTTTTTTTTTTAAAGACACCCTTAGGCATACACACACACACCGAAAAGCACAGTAAACCTCGCCTGCTCCCAGTCTGAGCGCTGTTTCCTCTAATGCATCACTGTGAGTGTGTGTGACAGGGAGTTAAAGGCAGCGATGGATAACCGCACTCCCTGAGGGGGACCCATAGTCCACACCTGAGCCCCGGGCTCTCGCCGTCAGCCACCCCGACAGATGGGCTAGGGGGCTGCCACACTCTCTTCTCTCTTCCACTGCAGATTACCACAGAAAAGTCCCCCCATATACAAAGAGGAAAAAAACAAACATAGATGGTGGAGTCATGTAGATAAACTTCCATAGAGGCCTATAGAGAATGAGTACCATTGCCATGATGCCAGATTCCCAACAATATGAAACAACCCCAAACTGTAAACTGCTACACTGCTCTACCGCAAGCAAACTCAGTTGATGAGCTTGATGTCCTTCTATTTATATGTCAGTACCTCAGACTTATGCGCTGCCTTTGGTTTTCACCATTCTCAATTTGACTTCCGTGTCAATCAATTGCAGTGCTGTTATTTCCTGAATGAGACATGCTTGTGTTCTGTTGTTCCCTCAGAGAGGCTACTCTGCCAAACACGAGGTGAGGCAGTTCCATTTCACCTCCTGGCCAGAGCATGGTGTTCCTTACCACGCCACTGGCCTGCTGGCCTTCATCAGGCGGGTCAAAGCCTCCACCCCACCCGACGCCGGGCCAGTGGTGGTGCACTGCAGGTATGGCGCTCAGTTACGACATTACTTCCTGTTTGTGTGTATACATGCTATCACTTCCTGTTTACTCAGACTAATGACAAGGGCTTGTTTGAAATTGCTGGCTGGCTGGCTGGCTGGCAACATCGACAAGAACAGCCGATGAATACCTATGACGGTCTGGTCCCTGTTGTGGTGCAATAGCCATTTGTCAACCTCTCATTTGGTTCAGCCCAGAGGTTGGATCAGTAGCATCTGATCTGGCTTTTTTTTTTTTTTTTTTTTTGATCCCGGCAGGATTTTATTACCATATGGTAGGCCAACGGTGATGCTCGGATGAGATTGTCAAAAAGCGTCACTATTTCAAGTCCAGAATGCATTGCCTTAAGCCAGCCATCCCAGCTAGCCAGCCACCTCAAACAAGCCCAATGATTTGTGCTCTCCCGTCTGGATAAGATAACTCCCTGTATTTGTGTCAGAGCCATGGTAATTGTAGATGCCTTCAAGATTCCAAGAATTTGTTGTTCATATGGTCTATAAACATGCAAGTTTTGTGTGTTTAACCCAAAATGTAAAGTTGTGAAAATAATCCTTGTTTAGAGTGCTTTGTGTGTGTGTGTGTGTGTGTGTGTGTGTGTGTGTGTGTGTGTGTGTGATCATTTAAACCAGTAATCCACACCACAGATGCACTCAGCTGAATACCTGTACACTCCTTTTTTAACGCACTGAATTGATTTCTGTTGAGCTGTGCAAGGGAGTGTGATCTTTTGGTGTGTTGTTTTTTTCTCCCCTTTTCATGTTTATAATTGGTCTTTTTTCTTTGATCAGCAATGTTTTTTTTTCTTATATAAGCACAGAAATGTACAGCAGTTCAACATGGGTAAAATGCTTAATGTATCCTTTCTCTTTCTCTCTCTCTCTCTCTCTATCTGTCTGTCTATCTCTCTCTCATTCTATCTCTCTCTCATTATCAGCATGGGTGCTGGGCGCACTGGCTGTTACATTGTATTGGATGTGATGCTGGACATGGCAGAATGCGAAGGAGTTGTGGACATTTATAACTGTGTCAAAACACTCTGCTCACGGCGCATAAATATGATACAGACAGAGGTAAGAAGATGAACACACATCTCTTATGAATTATGATCTGAATGTGCTTTGCTCAGTAAAAGGCTTATAAGGGGGTAGTGCAACAGGAGCAGTTATTCTCAATCAAAAATACATAATTAGGACTTATTTGGACACTATAAGGCACTTGTAGTTTTTGTAGTTCTTATGAATAGACCTTATTTTCTAAATATTTTTGAAGGAGATTAACTTTTTCTGTTGTACTACTGCCTGATAAGCCCCATACTAACCAAAGCATGTTAAGGTTATAATTCATAGACAACAACTAGCTTACTTACTATGAATAAGCAGTAACTAGGAGTTTATATTGAAGAAATTCTTTGTTAATGATTTACTATGGGTAGAATAAGCTCATGCAGAATTAGGTATTAATAAATGACTTGTAATGACTAACATAACATACAATCACAAAAACATAACAACAAACATCCTAATTTGCATGTTAAGTAGCTGCTAGTTAATGCTGAATATGTGTACTCTCAGCTAAAGTGTTATAATATGTTATTACAAGAGAATGTTTCATTGGTAGTGCAAAAGTCATTACCAGTGCAAGAGTAGTATTATTGTACCCTTTACTGTTATACTGTTATACTATTGCTAATAAAAAGTAAATTCGGAAAATCACACAAATCAATCAGGCATAAGAGCCCATTCATAGCCCACAATGTTAATGGGAAACACTCTCACACTACATCCTGTGAATTGTGAGTATACCAGGTCAATAATACAAGGTGTGTGTGTGTGTGCGTGTGTGTGTGTGCGTGTGTGTGTGTGTGTGTTTGTATTTGCTTGCAAAGGCTGAATTATGTGCAGCTCTGCATGCTCAGTAAAGCCTTTATAGTCTCCCTCTGACTCTCTTAGATGTCCTCATATTTGCATAGCCAAACACTATATTATGCAAATCCCACACTCACTTAGAAGTTTACTACATTTGTAATTATTTACTGGGTGCTTTAATTAAATCCATACCACAAATCTTTGTTTGTTTGAAGTTATTTATGTATTTGTGTGTCTGTGTGTGTCTTCCTCAACGCAGGTTGTGGAAAAAGGGAGCACTGTGTGTTTTAGATCATTGCGGGATATAAAAGTCTCTCCTCTAGTCACAAACATATTTACTTTCATGATGTTTATCTCCTTTAAGCTGTTCTTTTTTTCCTGGTGTTGTCCCTGTGGCATGCTCTCACTACCTCTGTTCATTGCCAGCTGCTGTGTGAGCCTGGGGAAAAAAATGTATTTGCCCATTAATCGTTTGACCTTCACAAAGTTGCTTTGGTAGCGGTAGGCTATACACTTTGTTTTGTATCCCTTCAGATGTGTGCATATTTCGCCCCTTTAATCTCTTTCTGTACTGCTCTCTCTCTCTTTCTCTTTCTCTTTCTCTTTCTCTCTCTCTCTCTCTCTTTCTCTTTCTCTCTCAGGAGCAATACATATTCATCCATGATGCCATCCTGGAGGCCTGCCTGTGTGGAGAGACAGCCATCCTTGTAAACGAGTTTGCCCCCACCTATAAGGAGATGCTGCGGGTGGACTCTCAAAGCAACTCGTCCCAACTCCGCGAGGAGTATCAGGTCTGTGGTGGTCCCCCCCGCCCCATCCCCGCACATACAGCCAGCACTGAGACATTTAGAAATGCCCTGCTTTAGCCCATTAACCCATCAGAGCATTCCTTTCTGTCAGAGGACAGGCAGAGCGTGCCGCTCATCAAAGCAAATAGATGCGCCACATTCCAGCCCCACCCTTACACACACACACACACACACACACACACACACCGCCATCCGTTTGGATGGGATAATAACACACATGTTCATTATGCATGAAATAGTCCTAGATGAGACGCCTGCTAGGTGGATTGTTAAATCCTGCCATGAAAAAAGTAAATGTGTCTCCGATGCAGAGAGCTGAACACACAGTGCTCATTAGATGTGAGAGACCACTTTTGAGCCACTGCAGATAGCCAGAGCAGCTGGAGATGAATGGACACACAATGCAGAACAATTGACAATCATCTGCCTCCTGGATAACCATGTATTATTCTCAGGACTATTGTGTGTAAAGTATGGTAGGATGGCGGTACTGTTGAAAATGCATGAAAAGGAAGTAGGTTGTGTGGGTGTACGTGTGTGTGTGTGTGTGTGCATGTGTGTGTGTATATGAGTGTGTGTATATGAGTGTGTGTATGTGTTCGTCTGTGTTTGTGTTTCTGTGTGTGTGTGTGTGTGTGTGTGCGTGCACATGCTTATATGTTTTTTAATGCCAAAAGAGCACAATCTCCTTGCCATGCAGTTTTTTTAACATGCAAAACAATATCCCTCCTGTCAACCGGATGCTCCACTGCCATCTGTCTATCACTGAGCTGTTGTCAGCCTTGGTGGAAGGCTAGCTGCTGTCGGCTTGTGTGGCTTGGCTTCATCTTTATAAATCTGCACGCTGCTTAATGTCATCTTATCTCACATGGGGTCAGTGTGATCGCTTGCTAAGAGCACCTTCATTGATTCAGGCTCTCACATTTCAAAGCCGTGCGAACATGACCGACCACACACACACACACACACGCACATCCACGGACACACACACCCTGACATGCACACACACACACACACACACACACACACACACACACACACACACACACACACACACACACGTGTCCACATGCACACACTCTCTCTCTCACACACACACACACACACACAAACACCAATCTACTTTAGTGTTCAT
>PYXC01000813.1:1015000-1050000 GCA_015244755.2 Tenualosa ilisha
TTAGGGAGTACGCATGGACAGCCCCCGTGCCTGCAGTGGAGTCTACTCGACACAGAACAGACGCACAGATGGATGCGTTAAAAAAGACCATGTGTGCGTAGGCACAACATGCACCCATGGGGACATATGTACTATGTAATGACGCTTACAGACATATCTAAAACATATACATACCCGTGCCAAGACATCTGTGCACACACACACACACACACAGTTAACATACCCATGCAAACACACTGGAAACCCACCTCACATAATTTATTGCAAATGTTGACAAGTGCATTACTCAGTGGTGACCTCTCCTGTCTCTGTGACCTTCTCGTCTCCTCTCCTTTGCTTATTCTACCTCTCCTATCCTCCTCCTTCTCTCCTCTCCTTCCTTCCTCCCTCCTCCTCTTCTTCTTCCTCTTCTTCTCTTGTCTGCAGCTGCAGGAGGGTCAGCTGGTGGTGTGTCAGTTCCAGTTCCTGCGTTGGTCAGCGTACCGAGACGTGCCCGACTCCAAGAAGTCCTTCCTCAACCTGCTGGCCCACGTGCACAAGTGGCAGAGGGAGTGTGGGGAGGGGCGCACCGTCGTCCACTGCCTGTGAGTGATCAGAGCACACACACTGACACACACACGCACACACACACACACACACATACACTGAGAATACGTACAGAAACACCACATTGAGAATTACAGTATTTACAAGGGTTTCAGTATTCCGCCCCACAACTTAGTGGATGGAGGCACACTGCATTCAGATACTCCCAGTGCTGGCTGTCCAACCAGAAACAGACAGAAAAGGCCATGTTGTCATGGAAACGACAGCCATAACAGCTAAAGTGTGAAACTTCTAGTATCAGCTGAAACCCACATGTCAGTAGTGATCAGAGACCTGTCTGCGATTAGTAAAGTACACCCAGCAAACACACACACACACACACACACAATCATTATGATACATACAGTACCACACATACACAGCCTAGATACACACACACACACACACACACATAGCTAATCAGTGACAAGCTGCAGGACAGCCTGGCCAATCAGACTGGAGTGGCTAAGCGCTCAGTCCTCCTGGACGACTTTCGTCTGCGGAATGTGCCGCGCCTACTTGCTTGATGTCGCTGTCAGGAAGTGAGCATTGATTGACACTGATGGTTGACAGTAAAGCCTCCTTAGACTTTCCAGAGTGGGGGTGAGAAAAATGTCCGCTGTTTGGTTGAATTTGATCTCCTGTCCGTCACCACCTGCTGATGATTGGTGAGGCGCTGATTGGTACTGATCAGAACGCCGCTTTCTCATCATAAGGCAAAACTCATCTACCTTGGCTTGTGTTTTCGGGGATTTAATGATTTGTTTTACGATTGGTTGTGGCAGTGTGTGTGTGTGTGTTTCTTTGGACCCCACTATGTGCCGGGGAGCTCAAAGGCACAAGGGTTTGCCTTTACTGTCAAACATCATGTTTACAGTTGTGAAAGATCAGCCTGGTGTCTTGACAGCGGAGAAAATTCTTCCCTGATTTGGTACAAACTCAGACTGATGGCTCTTGGCTGAGGTCAGACTATCACCTGTCAGTTATCCTCCCACCCCTCTCTCTCGCACACACACACGCACACACAAACGCACAAACGCAAGCACACACACACACAAATGCACGCACACACACACACACACACACACACACACACACACACACACACACACACATGCACACACACGCACACACACACACCCACACACACATTCACACACACCGTTCTTTGTTAATCCAAACCACAGTGAACCCTAGCCTCTACTGTGCGCTACATGCTGCTCGCCTTTGGCTGTTTGGCGGTGCAATCAGCGGCCCCCGCGTCTGAGAGGACCACTGCAGCGCTGATCTCTGATCAGCGGTTCTTAACAATCAGCCCTACTTAGCCAGCCGCAGACACCAGAGCAGGGGGGATGACAAGCCATCAATCCAAGCTCCAGTCAAGTCTGACCACCCTCCCTCCACATGTACATACCAGTTTTAGTTGATCACTGATGTACCTGGAACTAATCAAGCTTAGAGCTAATTAGCTAATAGAAGGATTTTGTCATTCCAGTTAGTTAATAAACCCTACGATGCCTGAGTGCATGTTGGGAAAATAGCCTTTTCAAAATGGCGAGGGGTATGTTTAATTACGTCGCATTTGGGTGGGGGGTAATGGGTTGCGTGCTGCATTGCGGCAGATGATTCCCATTCAAAGTGCATTTGGGGTCTAGCATTAGAATTTGCCTGTGTTCTGGATGGCGGTTGAGTCAGGGCAGCGTTGACAGGGGTCTCTTGTAGCCACACACCTGCGAGCTTGGCATGGCCCCCGTCTCGGCCACAGCTGCTCATTCCTCAGCCCGGGCACGTTCCTCTCTCTGCTCTCTGCCCCTCGCTCTCTCGCTCTGTCTCTCTCCCTCTTTTTCTCGCTCTCTGTTTGTCCCTCTCTTGCTCTTTCTCTCGCTTTCTCTCTCTCTCTCTCTCTCTCTCTCTCTTTCTCTCTCTGTCTCATTCTCTCATTCTCTATCTCCTCAGGTCTGTCTTCATTCACACTTTTCTCTCTCCTCTGTCTCTCCTTCCTTCTCTGTCCTCTCTCTCTCTCTCTCTCTTCTCTCCTTTCTGACACATTCCACAATCACATCACTCTTAGCTGTCACACTCTGTTACCCACGACAACGGGGGGAAGAGATTATGGAGATGAAATCAATTATGATTTAATGCAGAATGCACAGTCCCTTTCCCTCCCTCCTCTCTCTCACTCTGTCACTCTCTGTCAGTCTCCCTCTATCTCTCTCTATCTGTCCATTCTGAAATGCTGGGCTGCCATGGTGGTGACTGCGATTGATTATCTTAATATTGCCTCCATCGGATGCTAGGCGATGCTTCACACATCACAGCTCTTCTCTCTGGGGGATGGAAACCACAGGTCATTAGATGTATGTTTGTTGACATTTACCCTCGCTTATTATGGGGTTTAGTTGGTGTTGTCCTCCAGAGATGGGTTGTGTGTGTGTGTGTGTGTGTGTGTGTGTGTGTGTGTGTGTATGTTTGTGTGTGGGCAGGCGTGGTTTTTGGTGGGTAGGTGGGTGAGTAGGTGTGCATATGCTCTTGATGCTTGACAGATATTCCATGTGTGTCTCCTCTGTGGCTCTGTGCTTTTGATGGTGTTGTGTAATTGTTGTGTGTGTGGATGCATGGGTGTGTGTGTGTGTGTGTGTGTGTGTGTGTGTGTGTGTGTGTGTGTGTGCGTGCATACACATGTGTGTATGTCTGTGTGTGTCCTGGCTCACACTGGCATCTCGTGTTGGCACCTTCACACAGGAATGGCGGAGGGCGCTGTGGCACCTTCTGTGCTTCAACCATCTTACTGGAGATGATCCAGTATCAGAACATGGTGGACGTGTTCTACGCCGTCAAGACTCTGCGTAACGCCAAGCCCAACATGGTGGAATCCCTGGTAGGTTCAGAGTCTTTATGACTTGACAAGGGGAGGGTCTTTCAGAGTAAAATGCAGTTAAATATCCTCATGTAAACCTATCTCTGTATGTGAGTGTGTGTGTGTGTGTGTGTGTGTGTGTGTGTGTGTGTGTGTGTTTGTGTGCGTGTGTATAAATAATCTTGTCTTGTGCTGTTTTAGGATCAGTATCGGTTTTGCTACGACCTGGTAATGGAGTACCTGGACTGCTTGGAGGTGAGATAGCAGCCAGGGTGACCCATAGGCAGTGCATTGGATGGGGACTGTGTTCTCCCTCCGACCCCTCACCCTCATCCCTGCCCCCATCCAAACACTGCCACTCAGCTTGGTTCATCAGGTTTGCCTGCAACCAAGAGAAGAAGTTCAATGAATTATCAATGATGACCGGATTACAAAAAAAAGGAGAAAAGGAAAAACAACAGCAGCAGTAAAACTCTTTGCAACAGAGTTTCTCACCTTCTTGACCTTTTGAATTTTTTTTTTTTTCAAGTCCCAAGATGACCCCTCATCCCTACTCCCTAATTCTTGAGTGTTTTTCTTCTGCTGTGTAGGCAGCAGGTGCAGCTGTGTGTCTGGGCTGCATACACAAACACGCAAACCCACAAACACACACACACACACACACACACACAAACACACACACACACACGCACACACACACACACTCGCAGTGTGTTATCATGAGGCTTTAGGCTTAAACAGGAGGTGTTGTGTTTCTCTGTGTGATGCCAAGTGAGAGGAGGTGAATAAACCAGAGTGCCAATGCTAACATTTTGAACCGGGCTTGTGCTGAAGGTTACTGGCTGCCAACTCACCATGGTTACTACAAGAAGCCTGTACTGTGTCAACACTCTGCTTTACGCTGGGGTGATTCAGGATCCTACAGAGTGGTTGGGGAGGATAAACACACACATGCATACACAGACACAGACACAGACACAGACACACACACGCGCGTGCGTAGGCGCACACACGCACGCACACACACACACACACACACACACACACAAAAAGGAACTAATGCGAGTAACATCCATGAGCACTCACAGACAAACACGCAAACACAAACACACATACACATACACACGGACTAATTGCCTGCATCAAAGGCTTTGGCTAACTTACCAACAGCCTACGAGACTTTTGGCTCCCATCAGAGCAGACCTTCTGCTGCAGCCTCCTCGTGATTGTGTGAAGCAGACTCTCTTCGTATTGAACCATGTGTCCAGTGTTTTGAGTTTTTCTTTTGTTTTTTTTTTTCTTTTTTTATTATTTTTATTATTATTATTATTCTGACTTCATATGACGCTGTTTGTGGTACAGTCTTTAATATTGATCAACTTGGAGGAGCTCAGTTACTCATGCTGTGATGAAGGCTTGTACCTGTCTCACAGTTCTGTAAGAGAACAGGCAAGTCATCAGCCACAGTGTTCTCAAGCCAATGTTCTCAAGCCGGTACCGGATCTCCTCCCTTCAGTGTACTGTACATAGAACCTAGCGTTTGCGGATTATCTTGTATCGGAATCAAAAAGTGCTCTATCCCATCTCTTGTGTGCGAGATGTGTACAGACTGCCTACAGTTCCCTCCACATCGGCATGCCAGTGTTTACGTTGTGCAAGTGTAATACGCTATGACTCCCTTCATGTGCTGGTGAAATGGTCCTTGAATAGAGACTATGAGGAGTTTCAAAGTGTTTATTTGTTAATTGGAAAATATACCGAAAGGCAAGGGGCACTGAAATTAAAGGATGTACTTAAAAAAAAAAAAAAAAAACATTAAAAAGAAGGCAGTTTTGCAACTGTCAATTTTTAACTATTTATCTTTGAACTGAAGTTGTGTTGTTGAGTGGATGACTCAGTTTTGGTATTACCTTTTAATTAAATTTTTTTTTGTATTTTTTAATGGTGGATCAAGGATCACTTGTGATATCAGATACGTTTTTGTGCTTGAGGCCATTTTTTTGGGTCAGGAGCTCTTCTCCATACTTTTGCCACTTTTTTTTGTGACAGGCTGAAGTCACCGGTGCCACCATGCCACTGCCTACTGTGGCTCTCCCTCCCTCATACATGTTTCTGTAAACCGCATACTGCTTCCCTATTTATCCCACATGATAGATGTTAGAAGAGAGTAAGTGAGAAGTCTGCAATCTCCAAGAAAAGCCAGTGGGAGTTTGAGACACTAATGACCTGTCCTCTTACTTGCTCTGTGTTGGAAAGACTCTTGCCTCCTGGTGTGACATAACAGCCCTCACGACTCAAGATTGCTCAGCAGAAAGTTTCCCACAGACCTTCCAACCTGCAGCTGAGAAGATGATGCAGACTTTTACGTGTCTGGAGTTGCTAAGCTGTCAGGGAAAATCCGGTGACAAAAACAGATATGTGTACTCCAACCAGGGCATAAACTGTAGTTGAAGCAGTTTAGAGTGTAATTAAGGTGGTGTTTTAAAACTCCACTTTTATACACTATATTCAGTCTCACATGTCATAGGCTGGATTTTCCAGAAGCTACATTTTGGCAGAGACTCAGGTCATTGTATTTGATGGAATGAAATTATTGTGTTTTGAAGAGGTGCAACTAGGTCTTGTTGTGGTACTGACAGGGATTCTGCCAATGCAGAGGAATGAACCATTCAGCTCAATGTTCTTTTGATCATCAAACAGTACCCTCACTCCCTCAGAACCTCTCAAAGCAAGTGAGAAAGTGCCTGGACACTCACATTGAGGTTTATTTGTGTACATATAGATGTATATTTATGTTATGTGAATACTCTGTGAATAATATTAATATTGAGAGAAAAAAAAGATAGAATTTTGATTTTTGTTTTCTTTTTAGCCAGCGATAACCACAACTGAGATAACCGCGATAGCTGAATGTACAGTTTGTGAGCATCCATCTGGTCTAGATGTCACCAAGGCCATTCACCTCATCAGCTGACTGGTTGGTTCCTTGGTAACTGAAAAGCATTCCAAAGCCCCACTCCCTTTCCTTACCCACTTTGAAGAGTAACTACTGTACATCTCTCGCTATGCCAATATGACAAGTTCCAAATATAATACTCTCCAACTGCTGTTCAGTTTTGCCTTTT
Organism: Tenualosa ilisha; assembly: GCA_015244755.2. Classification (NCBI taxonomy): domain Eukaryota; kingdom Metazoa; phylum Chordata; class Actinopteri; order Clupeiformes; family Clupeidae; genus Tenualosa; species Tenualosa ilisha. The sequence continues at coordinate 1,021,568 of PYXC01000813.1, forward strand.
TCATTCCAAAGACATGCTTTGTTTTCACTTTGTAATGTTATTCTTTTTTTAAAAAAATCGTAGCCATGTAACATTCATAATATCCAGTTGTATTTTAACATAGCTAAGTATAAGCTTGAAACAAATGTTGCCATTTCAATGGAATCATCGCACACTCGCCTTCCAGCTGTTACTGTCTGAATGGGCCACATGATGTTCTATGGCTTTTTGTTGTATGATTCTTTCTATGGTCTTTTGATTTTCCTAAATGTTTCTGTAAGATACCGATTAAACTGCAAACAAGTGCTGTGTTTTTGACCCATGTATTAGTAGGACTAGGGATGGGAGAGTTTGATCTGATCCAAGACATTGTTGACCACAGGGTTGGAGACAGTTTTTTGTCCTTGAAGTTATAATTCAACAATTCGTGAATAAAACATGTTCTGAGATCAGTAAAAGGCCATGAAGTTCTTGCCATTATTTACTCCTTAATTGTTTTCCGTATTTGAGACACCTTAGTTTCAGATCAATGTTCTTTCCTGTGTGCTTGATGTTCAGTACAAAACAACCAAAACAATACACAGATAAGCCAGACCCGGACTGGTAAATGGGCATTTAAGTGAAATGTGTCTTAATGTCCCTACATAGCCTTAGTGACCCCCATGCTTTCATTAACCTGCTGCCACTCTCCCGTCTTGTGATTAGGTGCCATGGCTGACAACTTAATTAACTTCAGCTCATAAACACGCATGCACGCACACACACACACACACACACACAGAGAGAGAGAGAGACATCGGAAACAAATAAAATTGTGTTTTGTTGTTTACTTAATGATATGTTCACTCCCTACAGTGTTACCTGCTGCTGTTTCCACTTGACAGACATCACCTTTATCAGACATAATTAAGCCCTGGTGATTAATTTGTTTCCCTTTGTCTTAAATACTATTCCCTATCCCCAATCAGTAAGTGGAGATGCACTATCTCCATATCAATTCCAGAAACTGTGGTAGTTTGCAGAATTAAGTTTATTAAGATTATTACTGAGTTCAGATGTAAATTTTCAGGCTGTACTCACGCTGGAATTAGAGTGTCAGCAAGAAATGCAACACCGGTGTGCCAGTGGTATCAGTGAAAAGCAGGCTTTTTGGTGGATGGAAACTACAACTCACTATCCCCATTGTCATATGGTAGTATGCATATGACTACATTGGGATACAGGATGCTGCTACATCTACAAACAGCCGATTAACATTAAATGAAATTAAAGTATGCCTTATTTTCATTTACAAATCCTATTGCTTTGGCATATGGTATCAGGCATGTAGGTTAGCCATTCTAGATAACACACTATGGCTCTCAAAGTGTAAATGTCTCTTAGTTACAACAGTGACTAACAGTCATCTAACACACCTCCTCCATTCAGGTGGACAAGCGTAACTAGACTGACAAGACATTTACAAAATTGGCTTATTTTGTCTCAGCCGAGCCTGATGACAGGAAAATCCAGGCCATTTCATTCAGATTTTGTTTAGCAAAAGTGTTGGTCACCATACCATGTATCCATCCTTATGTGAGCTGTCATGAAGAACTTGGACTGTGAAATTACTGAAGGATGTCAGTCCCGCCTGTCAGTTCACAGTCACTGCTGAAAGAGCTAGCAGAAGGCATCTACATGGGCTTCTTGAGAGAGATTGTATGGCGTGGTGCCTGCTGTGTGCTGTGTGCCGGTGCAGCTGGCTGGATGTGGAATGCTGATGTGGAATGTGGTGATGGGTTTCAGTCTTCCCTCCCCCCCAGCAGACTCCTCCTCATCCTCGCTTTAGCAGCTTACTCCTACTCCTCTCCTCTCCTCGTCTCCGTCCCCTTTTGTCTGCTTATCTGTATGCTCTCTGCTCTCCTGCACTCTAACCACCATCCATTCCCTGTGCATTAGCCATTCCCTTTCTTCTCATCTTCCCTAATTTTCTTCCATCACCCTGTCTCTTCCCCCACGAAAGGCTTTCTTCTCCCTAACTCTACTTCTTCTTACCTTCTTCCGCTCCCTCTTTCCTCCCGCTGCGAGGCTACACCTGCCCGCAGACTGCTCTCAGCATCTCTCTTATGTTCTCTGTACCTTATTTTGCTTTCCTACCTCTTACCCGTCTCTCGTTCTCTATCTCTTTCTCTCTCTCTCTCCCTCCCTTTTTAAGCAGAGCGTGCGGTTGCACATTCAGCTGCTGTGAATAATTCAGGAGCTCTGCAAAGTGAGACTGTGTGTAAGCCTAGAGACACAGCGCATTAATTACCGGACAACACTTCTCTCTGCAGGGTTAATCACAACCAATGGCCCTGGAGGAGCCTCCAGTGCCAGGCCATGGTTAGTGTATGCTTTAGAGAAAGTAAGACTGTTTTTTTTATTTTGTTTTTTTTGTTTGTTTTGGGCGGAATGAGTGGCACAGAAAGGCAACATTCAGACTGACACACTTTTTTCATCTCCACATGGTCAAATTCAATTGCTTCTCTATGGAACGATGCAACATGACCGTTGTTACGTGCCTCGCATTGTATATGAGCGAGGCGCAGGATGAAAAGGAAGCGAGGTGCCTAAAAACGCAAGGCTCAAAGTTAAAAATAGTTCAACTTTTGAGGTTGCGTTTTCTTCAACAAAACCGTCGTTGCTTAGCTGCCAGTCATATCTAAGTCAGGGAGTTGGCTTTTTAGCTAAATCTATGTTGTCATAGCAACAAGATGGACATAATGCATGTTTTTGTCGCTTACTACTTTAGAGCACTTGCAGTTTTGAAGATGAAAACCATATTCAGACTGAGCAGCGCCAAAAGGGGGAGAGAGGGATGGTAAGACAAAAAGTAGGGAACCTAGAACTGCAGTATATTTGCCTTTGGTGGCAATCACCTTATAAAAAGATATGTTATATATATATGAAAGTATATGCTTCAACACTTGGCTGTAGACACCAAATCCTACTTAGAATGTTCTTTCGGGATTCAAAGCTCCAGCCTGTCTTTAAATTAAAGTGCTGGGTTGTGGGGATGATTTGTGCAATATCTTGGCAAGATTGCAACAACAAGGCTTTGTTCTTCTTCTTGCAAGGTCTGAAGGTTGATAAAAGAACCATGAGAAAACTGAAATTACAGGTGTTGTCAATATTCCATCACCATGTTGTAATTGTACAACATGAAAGTATGTGGAATAATGCCATCTACAAGTCATCAAAAGTAGTGCTAACAACTCAACATAGCTGAATTTGAGCACACATTTTCCATTTAATGTGAAATGTTGATTCTTCTATAAACTGCCTCTATGATCCATCGCTAAAGTGCAGCAAACTGATTTCGTGTGGCGCAAATGGGGCAGTGTGAAAGGAATAGCTAGAGTGCAGGAAGAGAAATAAACTGTGTGTGTGTGTGTGTGTGTGTGTGTGTTTGTGTGTGTCAGAGAGGGAGGGAGAGAGAGGGGAAAAACTCCACACCATTTTGAATCAATGTGAGGTGTGTCTCTCTTCTCTGAAAGCAAATCTGTTATAATCGTAGAGCATGCAGAAATGTACATTCAGACACACAAACACACACACACACACTCTCTCTCTCTCTCTGACAAAAGTATACACATATGCACACACTCACACATAGAGACATCCAATGGCACACAAAAGACATACCTACAATCAGATGCACACATAGTCATACACACTCACACACACACAAAACACACAGGAACAGAAACAGGCCAAGCGAAACAGGCTAATCATATGACATCAGGCTGTTATCACCATTTTTTTTTTTTTACAAACAGAATAGGTTGTGGTCTGCTGCTCTGCTCGGTTTCGTGTGGATGCACACTGGATGTGGATCAGAGAGCGTCTGAGCCAGATGGCCAGAGCCCTCGCGCCTCATGCCTCACCCCACACCCGGCGCTCCTACGCTGCATCGTCGGCTGGCCAGACATACCCTAATCTCCTCCGCTGCTCTGGTGCTTGTCTGGATGGACCTGCTCAGATGTGCTGCTCCCCGCTGGTCCCACCGCTTTCACCTAAGCCCTCTCTGCAGTCTCTCAACAGTGCAGAAGACTCAAATCTGAGCCTAGATAACAGTGATGCAGACCATGCATCTGTGCTTTTATCTTTCTCTCTGGTATTCACTAACTTCATGTATCTGATCCCCCCACCCCCACCCCTCACCTCTTCTTTCCTGTTTTTTTTTTTTATTCTCTTCTCATCACTCCCCCAATCCCCACCCCCTGAAACTTCCAACTTCCATCTCAAACTTCCCCTTTTCCAATTCAGAAAGTTGGCTCGAAACACTGCTCTTCATCTCCCAGGTGTTCTCAGGTCGGTCTGTCTTATCTCGTTCAGATGTCGAGAGAGCTTCGTTTTTACCTCCCTAATCGGGCTAGCTTCACCGTCAGTCACTGTGAGCAACCAGCCTGTTGCTCTCAAAGGAGTTGGGAGGAATGAAGAGTGAAAGAGAGAGAGAGAGAATTTTACAGTATGTGGGCTGAGCACATTCCAATTTAGAAGTCATTTAGAGAAAGGGTGACCTCCAAACTCACTCATGTGTCACCTGAGAAGAAACTTCGATGCCTGTTTTTACAGATGATTATTAACTCTAACACAAGCAGGTCATGAAATCAATGAATTGCTTCACTTGAGATCTGCTGCCAGCTACAAGATAACGTTTAGCTGGAAGTTGTTCTGGCAGCAATTATTTCTCACATAACTGTAAATTACAATTCAAGCAATTTGCGACAATTTTCAAAAATAAAACTGACCTGGCACGTTAGCTTACTAGTTGAGCTTTTTGTAAATGAATGATGTCTAATGCTATGGCTTTTTAGGAATCACTAGCTGCCAGTATTAACACTAGAAGTGAAACAATGTTCTCTAGTCTCATCTACTAGTACTCATCTGGTACAGCAGAATCTGGCACAGGGTGTGGATTTCATTCCATCAATGTATAGACAGGCACTGCCCATGATTGCATAATTATTCCCAGTGCTCCTGAGGTATATAAAAGTTTACATTTGTTTATGTCTTAGATATCTTAGATCAACCAGTAGCACTCATCATCTTCATAGTGGTAAATGTGCCCAGCAGGGATTTTATTGTGGGCCCTGGTACCACAGATTAATGCTTTTAATTGCTGAAGGCAGCAATTATCACTAAGGAAGACACTGATTTTCATCTGTGACATGTAGTAAAGAGCCAACATGTAACCTCTTTTTTCCCCCCCAACAGCCTTAAACTGCAAAGCAAATGCCCTTCAAAAATCTCTTGACCCTTCTAAATACCTTTTTTATGGAAGCCAAAACGTGTTGAGAGGCTGTGTGATTTAAAAAAAAAAGCAGTCACTTGGGAGCCAAGGAGGCGTCTTCGCCTCTCCACTCTCTAAGTTGTACATGGCTGAGGCTTGAAGTCAGGCCACTGAAGGACGCAGCGGCTGCCGAGGGGCCTGCTTATCTTCAGGCAACATATGGAGGTTTCTGTAGCCTGAACTGAAGAGTGACACTTCTGTGGGAGTAGCAAAAGATGTGAGCCATAACTCATGCATTACACAACATTTCTCAAAACTTTCTCAAATAGAATTTATGGCCACTTTCTGCTTGGGTTTTACAAGTTCTTCATGGGTGAAAGCAATATGTTGGCAGTCACATAAAGAGGACCTGCAGCTGCCTGAAATTTGCCCCGTTAACCCAGAAGGGTGAAAGTGAGAGGGCGAAGGCATGAACTCGGGCTTGGTTAAGTGTGTGACTAAATCTGCTATCTGACTGTTGCTGCCTACTGACTGCTGCCGTCAGACTTACTTTTCCTCTGGCAACCATTCAATGGTGTGGATAAATATATGTAAAGTATAGGCCTACTTCACTGCCAAGCCAAAAGTCATTTCAAACTTTCTTTAAAGAAAATTAGTTTCTGTTTGCAGATGAGTGTCATGGCTCATTCAATGATTGACCAGCAGAGAAATTTCTGATTTTCAGAAATCATTCTATTTGCATCAGTAATGGGACCTCTCAGTCTAGAAGCTCTCCATAGCTTAGACATATTTACACCTCTTTTTGCTTCATTTTGCTGTTGCTTTCTTATTGATTTTTTTTTTCTAATTTGTACAGCAGAGGGTTTTTTTTCTTCCTTTAATTGTTTGGTGTGAATATGCTATCATTAATGTGGATAAAAAAACCTCTCATAAAAAAAGCAGTGAGCACTCTATACAAACCCTACACTTTGCAGATGAATGATAAAGTCAAAAAAGCTAAAAAGAAAATGAAACCTATCCTTATATTGATTCAGAAACTACTGGAGACAAATATCAAAAAATGACCTTCTCAGTTGTGTCTTTGTCAACAATGGAGCATTTAGCTCACCTCTGTCTGTGCTAAATTAAATGTTTTGCGATGTGTTATGCATCTTGAACTCAAGGCATTTATTTACTGTCAAAGACTACCTGTAATTATGATATGCTGGCTCTGCCTAAAGTATTAATAGCTCAGGCTGAGCTGCGTTTAATCTTATTGCTTACTGTCCTCTGGATCAAGGTTATTAGATTGTAGATTAGATTGCCACTGGTAAGGTACTCAATAGGTTATTCAGACTCAGACACATTGTATTATTGTACATTGGGAATGGTCTTCATTTCCTTCATCAACAGGCATCATTCAGAACCTAAATGTGAGGGCCTGGATCAAATAATTAAATTTTATTTATGAAATCATATAGATAATCATGCACACAGCTTACAATTTGGACTTTGCCTTTGACTAACCTTACCTAACTTTGTTTTTATGGTCTCCTCTGTACTGATTATTCATAGGTCAACAAAAATGTGATGCTATGTGCTTCTAGACCCATAAAACTGCAAATTACAATATTAAGCTTAGTAGTTTAGCAAACAACCTGATGTTTGAAGTACTGTATTATTTAATTTAATAGGCTAAGTCGATGCTAACTGTGGTGAAACTAAACTATGAAACTGCAGCTGTGTAGAGTAAGCATCTTCTGCATTCCATATTTAATATTACCGTGTTTAGCATGCAAGTTCTGCATTAATTTACATATCTATGCATTTTAAGACCACCCAGTGGTAAAAGGCAGGGATCAGTGTATGAATGTAATGAAGACATAATGTAATGTGCAAGGGCTGTGTGAATAGTTGCAAAAAGCCAAGAGCAAAAGTCTTCTAAATACAGTCTCTAAAGACCAAGAATTTGTGAATGTGGGTATAGTAAAACTGTGGATTATTCTCTGATAAGCGTCATAGCATATCAGTTCCTTGTTGTTTTAAACATGTTGTTCACATAGAACTAATGTTCACATTACAATAATATCAGTTTAATTCACAGTTGTTTGTGCTTCCAGTTCCCCTCCCTGCTGAGCATGTAGGAGGTGAGGCAGGTGTGAAAACACCATCTATGACAGGAACCACACATCTTGTTTTATCTTGTTTTCTTGAGTCCATAAGCCCATCTTCTTATCTCAACATCGCCTTAAACATCAATAGGTCTTGTTGGGCCGATGGGTAATCACAAGGTCCAAAGCCCCTGGCCACAAGCCCTCAGCACAAGCAGAGGAAGCCCTAAGGAGCCAATCTCAAACCTTAGAAGCCACAGTGAAAACACAACTTGCCTTAGCATACTTGGCCTAAGACAGGAAATGACATCATTAACCATCTAGCGCCAGGGCCAAGATTCTGTCACTTTGCTTCAGACAGTATACAGTACTGTATGTCTATGGTATATATTCTATTAAACATAGTCATATGCATGACATATCTGCATTTTCACATTTTAATGGAATCTTTATATGGTGAAAAGTGCTTGTTTTTTCAAGCTGGAATTGAATATGTGCAAAACCCTTGGCTGCAAATAGCATTCAGGAGTCTTCAGCAGAAGAGAACTGTACAGTGTTTGAAATATACACCCACATGCTAAGGTACATTTTAACACAAATGAAACCCCATAGCCATTCAAATGAATATATCTGTAAAGGTGACACACTACGACCATCTAAAAGCATTACACACTAAAAGCATATTGCATCTTGCACACACAACAAACTAAGACAAATGCTGTAGACTGGCTGCCTTGCTGCTTGTTGTTTGCAGGAATCCAACGTTGGAGGGTTGTTTATGAAATCCAGGTTTCTCAGCACTTTTTCAGTCTCACAGCTCGCCCCTCACTAGGAGTTTTACTGAAACTTCACTGAGCACAGAGGTTACTGTGAAGACAGCTGTACCGTAGGCAACGGCCTGGCCAGTGATCTTTATTCCAACCTGTGTCTATGCAGGCAGTGGTAGCATACTGGGCTGGCTGGAGATCATGCACTCCTGTTCCCTGCATTTCTAGTCAATGCTTGTACCAATCAGCACTGCTTTTGTGCTGGTCGCATACTCTACTTCCAGTACAGTGAACCCTTGGCTTGTGCAGACTGTTGTTTTTTTTTGTTTTTTTTTTTAGATTTTACTACTTTTGCAATGTTTAAAACTTTCTATATATATGCATAAAATCCATCTTACTAGATGTCTTGTGTGCCTCAGAACACACATTAAAACAGCCAGATGTCTTCTATTTACCCTGACATGGCAGTATAGAGAATGAGTGAACAGCTCATCTTTAAAATGACTGTAAAAGTATTATTCACTCCCCTACTTTCACTAACATCTTGTTTTTTTTTTAATGATGTGATTAAAAGTATCATAAATATTTCAGATGTACAGATGGACCTTTATATCGCCTTTTTATTCATGCTGTGCATATTACCAATATGTTTGATTACAGTAAATCATGAATGTGGCAGAGCAGCAGAATTTAAATGTTTTTTTATTCAGTTGTGGCTTCTTGCATAAAATGGAGAACTGGCATTGCAATGAATTTGTCACATAGAAACATGTTTTTACTTGCCCTCTTCATCGAAGGTCATGAAATAATCTGATTAAGTTCATTTTCAAGGAATTAACCTTTTAATGAGCCTTTTTTGTCATCACACATACACAAACAACACACAAAAACATTATCATGCATGTCATTCTAAATCTCACTCCTCTTTCCTTCTCCCTCCCTCTCTCATTCTTGTTTTCTCCTCACCTTCCCCTCTTTCATTTTCCTTCTCTTCTTCTCCCACTCTCCCCATCCCACTATACTTCTAGTCCGCCTGAGAGACACCAGTTAAATTGGGTTGTGTGTATAGGCAAAGGGGTATGTCAACAGTCAAGGCAGCTTATGCCATTTCCTTCCCTGACAAAGCCACCCCCCTTCTCATATATGCTCTTAATTGGCGTCAAAGGCATCCCTGCTTGGACTAAACGGCTTTTGATGGCTCGGTGAGCCCCGTCTGAAATCCCGCTGCCACGGGCCTCAGCAACTCAAGACATGTCGAAAGACAAGCAGGCTTAAATATTTGATATCCCAGGTCTGGCTAAACGGTTGCCTGTAGAAAAAGAAGCGCGTTGCCGCACGTGCCTTCTGAGGCCTCTTGCCAGACTGGATTAGAGAGGAATAATTCATAGATCTGTCTCTTTTCCTCTCTCATTCTTTCTCTCTCTCTCTCTCTCTCTCTCTCTCTCTCTTTTAAATCTTCACCTGACCTCTCCAACCTTCAATTCCCTACTGGGTTGTTTCCTGCAGTCAACTTCTGTGCCTGTGCCTCTCTTTTTCTCAATTACCATCTCTCTCTCTCTCTCTCTCTCCTCACATGTTCTCCACACTATGCTGTGTGATGGTCTGCAGTCACCCATAAGGAAGCTGGGCGCTTTGTATTGTGGGAGGTGAGTGGTGAGTCACACTGCTGTTTGCCTGTTTGCCTCTCCACCTCTGTCCCTCCCTCTAGGGTGCACCATTACCTTTTCATGACGACTGTCACCTGAACGCCGTCTGGCAGGTGATGTGTGTCGTGACAGGCTTTTTGGTGACATGTTTCCAAGGCTGCTGCTGCAGTTGCCGGAGGATGGAAAAATAGGGAGAGGAAGAGGGGAAAAAACAACAAGTGGAGAAGCCTCCCTTGAGCATTTTAATGGCACCTGGACTTAAGCTTGCATCTGTTCTGGTGCATACACACACACACACACACACACGCACACACACACACACACACACACACCACACACACACACACACACACTCACACACACTCACACATATACACACACACACACACACACTCACACACACACACACATACACACACACACACACACATTCGCATTCTGTGTAATAACACACAAGGCTAGATACAGTTAATGCTTTGGTGCTTTCAATAACTATTCTCTGTTGATGATGTGGGACACATGGCTACACATGTTCAGGGGCTTGTTCAATCTTTGTTCTTTGAGCGATTTGAGTTAGTGTAAATCAATGCTCCTTAAGTGGTGTTGTCAGTCTCCCAACAGAAACCACACAATAAACATACTTGGGAAACTGATGAAAATCCTGTCATGAATGTCTTTGCTTGGCTTCATGGCAAGGAGAACCAATCACGATTAAAGATACGCTGCTGGTTAAATCTTTCAGGAAAATAGCACAGTCGATGGTGGACTCTATCCAACTATAGAGATATAGGGAGTGTAACATGAAGGCCAGAAATATATGTGGGGAAAACGGTCATTGTATTGAATCAAATTATATCATATTTAATTCTAATTTTCCTTTATTTAAATTTGAATTGTTATCCTTTTTTGTACTTTTTAAAATCCTGTTTGCTGGTTCCATTCAAATTCAACTCAAATTCAAGAGTCGCCTGCAATTCATTTCTGAATTTTGCACAACCCTGGTGTTCTGTACAGTTCAGTATTTTAAACCACGATTATGGATTTTTTGTGTAATCTGAACTGGCTACCTGAAAGGTGCACAAACCTGGTACTGTTAGAAGATGCTTATTGGTATTTCATGGCAATACAGTCAGTGATGTCACTGACTATATGCCATCCAAATGACTTGGAGATGGTACTAAAATGAATAGTTTTACAGTGGCAAAATACTGGCAAAAAAGCGACAGAATGTTTATTTAAACATTCAAACCCTTATTCACATACCTCTATTCTACCCAATAATCTTGCCTAAAAAATAATGACAGCTTCATTTAGGGCTTTGCACTGAAGATACTTTACTTGATTTTTTTTAATTGCACAATAGATTCAATTATTCAGAGTTTTTGAATTTCAGTGACATCTCATGCAAAGAAACAAACAACAGAAAATGTTAGACGTCATCTCTGTTGCACTGATGCTTTAAATAAGGTCCATGTTTACTTTCATATGTCTGATGAATTGCAGATTATACACAGAGCTGAATTTGGTTGCCACACAGGAGTCAATGACCTACCGTGATATCCGGAGGGGGGAAAAAAAACGAAAGGGGGACTTTTATACTTGATAGGAATTTATTGCAGGGCCAAATAGATGTCTGTGTGAAAGAGACCAAACCTGACATTCCAAAGCCCACGTTTGATGCTAATGTGGAGGAATGAGCATTGGCCAATACCGATCTCATGGACAGAGTTCTTCGTGTTCTCAGCTATTCTTCCTCCCACTGCTGTCTCTCTCTCAGGCATGCACAGAGAGCAAAAGAGATATAGAACAAATTGTCACCAGAATGGATGATCAGATAGTCATTGGTGCAAAAGCACAGTCACATATAGGATAGATAACATGGTTAATCATTTGCAGTAGTGTGTGACCTGTAATGGTGTTGAAAACACAAGATCAGAACGGAAGAACAACAGCCTTTTTTATTGAGAAAAGTGTTACAGTAACACAAATCCTCCCTGAGAAAAACAATATAACTGCAAGCATGACCTGAAATCCTGAAAATGTGTTGAGGCAAGATGGAGATCATTTGAGATCTTGTGGAGACATTTTGTGAAGTGATTTTTCAGCTTGGCCTCCGGAGCATAAACTGGTGGTCTATATGCCGAGTGCTTTCTTTGTGTGTCAGAGAGGTCGAGGTGATGTCTAGATGAAAGTCCGCACGGCTGGTGGGGGGACACAGTGGCCTTTTTGCCACGTGAGTGGAAATACCAAAGGTAATCACTGGAAAGCAAATTAAACTACGGCCCTCAGAGGTAAATGCTGTACACCCAATGGCCTTTAGGGACAGGGGCTTCTGTTAAGGGGTCTGGGGGTCCAATAATGGCAGGAGGGTCTTATAGGACCATAAATGTCATGAAAGGGGGAGGAAGAAGGAGAAGATTTGGTACAACATAGCGAAATGGCAACTAATGTTAACTGATAAGGATGAGGAAACTCTTCTCGTTCTCGTTCTTTTTCCTACCGGCAATACTCAGTGACCTCCACCAACAGGGCTATGGCTTGATTTACTCCAGATTTGGCCATTAATCAAGACTGGCCAGGGAATAAATCCTTCCCTGTATGTAAGTATGACCTTAATTCAGGAAGAGATACATATTCAGACCACTGAACTCAGTGCACCGCTGCTCCAGTGTGACGTTGTCTGTGCTCTCACTTAGCCGAACAAATAATGCTTTACAATAACGCACAGGAAAAATAATAAAGAAAATAAGTAAATAACAAAATAAATAAATAAAGTTTTCAGCTTTTGTTTTCCAGCTTATAATGATGACAATGGCTCTTGTAATGTGGCGGTCAGTTTTTTGCAAGGTTTTAAGATTATCAAGTTAGTTCTAAGCATCTATACAGGTAGGAAAAGATTACATTAAGGCTAGATAGATTTGATTACATTATTTTGAAAGACTACTCAACACATTCCTTATAGATTATGTTGCCCAGTAGACCAAATTATCTGTAACACACCAATTATCAGTTTCAAAAACAGAACTTTTGATGTTGTATGCCATTGCCCTTAGATGCAACCAGAAGTTTATTTACACACACGCTTGTTTTGGGCATCTCTCTCCTCTCTTTTCAGGCGTCTCTGTGAGATGTCATGATATGGACCTGCACCACCCGGGCTCCTGAGCGATTTGCTGGTTTGTCAGGGTGGTGGTTGTGGTGTGTTTGTGTGTGTGTGTGTGTGTGTGTGTGTGTGTGTGTGTGTGTGTGTGTGTGTGTGTGTGTGTGTGTGTGTGTGTATGAGTGTGTGAGGGGTTGTGTGTAGCCTATGATGTTCCCCAGGAAGGCAAAAGCAATTCCACGCTCGGGCCGCACTGAATCAGTCTCTGTCAGCTCTGCCGCTCAGACTCCTCAAATAAGGAGTGCTCCCAGCATCCCTCCAGTGGCAGACCAGCCCACAGACTCCACCATGGCTCTGAACGAGCTGCCATTAAAAATGCTCTTTCATGCTTTCATATCTTTCTCTCTCTCTCTCTTTCTCTCTCTCTCTCTCTCTCTCTGTGTTTCTGTCTCTTTATCTCTGTGTGTTTCTCTCTCTCTCTCTCTGTGTTTCTCTCTCTCTCTCTCCTTCTCACTTTCACTCACTCTCTTAGTCTAGGGGAAAACAATGTGTTGACACTTTATTTCCCTTTAAAGCCATTTTAGCGCTACCAAAGTAGAGGCCATAGTATCTAATTTCTTTCCTTTTCCCCAATGTCTCCCCCCTGACTCGCTCCCTCCCTGTCTCTCCCCAAGCCTCTCCAGCGCTCATCGAGCCCTGTCTGATGCAATGCACAGCTGAGGTGTGTGCGTGTGTGTGTGTGTGTGTGTGTCTGAAATCACCTACTCAGAAAAACAAGTAAACTTTTTTTACATGTCTATAGTGTGACTGAGTCCCTGCACTCCGTATGCTGTTTGGAGTGCTCAGAATCAGTGGATAGAGTTTCTCATTCAACTCTCTCTCTCTCTCTCTCTCTCTCTCTCTCTCTCTCTCTCTTTCTTTCTCTGTCTGTTTCTTCTGCCTGTCTCCCTGTATCTCTGTAGTTCTCAGTCTCTGTTTGCATACACTGACTCTCTTTCTCTCTTTGTAATTCTCTCTCTCTCCCTCTCTCTTTCTCTCCTACTTGTCCTTTCTCTCCCTCTCTCTCTGTCTCTATTAGTATTCTGTCTTGTTTTGCTTAAAGCTGTGAAAAAAAAACCCTTGTGAAAGGCTTCTTTAATCTCTTCCTCTGAATAAATTTTACATGTGAAAAAAAAGACAGAATGAAAAAAAAAGAAAGAAAAAAACACCTTCTCTTGGTGGAGTCTTTCCTATTTAAAGTCCCACAGAAAGACATATGGTCCAAGATACCTGAGAAAAAAAAAAAAAGTCTCTAAATTTATTTATTTCATCCTAATACTTCTAAAGAGACGATTCACTGGAGGCATGAGCTGAGGTCTTTTGACACCATGTCCTCGCTCATGTGTCACAAGATTTGCAGTCCTCTTCTGTCACTGTGCATCAAGAGCACCAAGCATGCATGCTTGAGTGTATGTGTCTGTGTGTCTTTGTGCGTGTGTGTGTGTATGTGTGTGTGTGTGTGTGTGTGTGTGTGTGTGTGTGTGTGTTTGAGTGTGGTGGGTGCCTATTCAAATTACCCTGCTTATCTTTCAGACACACTCTTCTACATATAAAGCGCAGTCATCAGCGTGCCGAGTCCCTAGCTACTAGGGTCTGCTCCTACTAGATTACCGCCATGCGGTGTCCAAGGCTCCCTAGTCAAGTCCCTGACCTTACAGGCACCCATGGGCAGCTGATAATGACTTTGGCCTCAGGTGTTGTGGAGGTCAGAGATTGGTCACGGACCGGGCCCGTGTGCCCACAGAGGGTCAGGCTTGGGGTCAGTTTCCTCCCTGCCCCTCATTATCGTCCTCAGCTCCACTCTGATTTAGCAGCATACATAGATGCTGGACCTTTAGGTACTATCCCACTGGCCTGAATTATTCTTACTTCATTATTCATACACGGCATGAGCACACACAGAAATGCACCCACATAAACCCGTACATTCATGGTATGTGACAAAAAACTCTAAACCCTCTCCCCCTTACCCACAGGGCCGTTTGAAGGGGTTTGGGGGCCTCAGGCAAACGGGACCTGTTTGCATGTGTTGAGCTAGTTTGCATGTGTTCTCATGTTGTCATGATGTTTTTTTATGCTTAGAGAGAACAATTTTTCCAGAGTTGCAGTGCTTTTATGCAGAAATCGCTTTTTAGCCTGGGCTACTTATCTGGGCTGCTTATCACATTGATAACATTCCACTTACAGTTTAATAGGGCTTTTTTCTCATGAAGCAGTTGAGAGAACAGTTTTAGCCCTTTCTTAACAGGAGAGCTATTGTAGTTCATGCATGATAGAAAGTCATTCTGCTGCTGCTGATAACTAAGACTTAGAATTAGACTTAAGATAACTTAGACTTAAGATAACTTAGACTAGCTGATATTGTTAGCACTGACTAGTGTTAGCTTGCTAAACATTAAACCCTTGACATTGTTATGTGGGGTTTCCCATATATGACTGATCATGGATTTTAAGGGGGTGCTCACACAGTGGTTGCTGCTATGGATTGATACCTAATTAGTCATTCTCTCAACCAATCAATTGTTTGGTTTGCTTGCCTTGTTGCAACGGGCCTGCTTACACACAAATACACTTACATACACATGCAAACATTCTTGATGTAATTAAATGTGTCCTCGTTTCTGTTTGATTTGTGCACACAGACCCCGGAGGCATGAAGTCATTATCACCCATTCGTATTGTGATATTGACTTGATTATAACCAAAAGAGCTGTTCTATGGTGGCTGTTACTTGTGTTGTTTTTCTAGCTATGTGATTAAAGGACATTGATTTTGTAGAAAGGGCAGATCTGAACTTCTGAAAAATAAAAACATTTGATGCAAACCTACACATTGAGCTTGTAGCGTAATGAGAACATTTGCTGTGACATGATCAATGTTGCCATATTACTGTGGTGGAAGGCCAATTGAGTTGGAATACAGTGCAGAATGACTCATCTGAACCACTTGGTAACCGAGACACAATATCCCACACTCCAGAACATTCTACAGCTCAACCTCACAAAACAGAGATAACTATTTAGTAATTTAGGATTTAATTTAGAATTTAGTAATTAGGAAAATAAGGATAAAAAATTATTCTTTTTTTATTATCATCCATGAACTTGAATATAACATTGGAAGGGTGAAGTGGAAGCAGACTCCTGGTGGCATCCAGTGAAAGTAAGTGATGGCATTATTTTAGGTGCCATTCAGTTCCGCACTATTAATCCTGTGAAGTTAAAGAAGTGTCTTTATTTAGACTGTACAGATAATGAGCAGAGTTTTCCATGGGACTTGGTGGTCACAACAGAGGTGTGAAATCTGACTGAAGTATGCCTGCAGCTGCCACAACCCCTCCTTATGTTAATATTGCTCTCATGTGCAGTGTGGTATTATTGTGCTACTGCAATGCTCTCCACCCAGTAATGTAACATTATCTATGTTCATTAAGTTTATAGGCCAACTAGTGACACCACTGTTGTTTAACACAACATATGTTTTGTCAATGTCTGTTTTATTAGTGTGCAATTAAAACATTAAAACTGCAAAACAACAATGCCTCAGCCTCACATGAATGTGATAATTAGTTAAATTGCCATGACCATAATCAGTTTGTGTTCATTTTACATGTATATATACACACATATTATATAATGTAGATACCCACTCACATCATCTTGACACTAGAACTATTTGAAATGCTGCACATTAAGACAGACAGACAGACAGAGAGAGAGGAAGGAGGGAGGGATGACTTTGCAGTCATACAAAAGGGTTATTGCTTTGCTCTGATATGAGAACCTTTTAGGTGAGGAGACATGGGCATTTGAATCTCGGAGTGGCAGTAAGTTTGGGAACACTCCGCTGCATAGAGGGCTAAAATAGTTCAAATGAAACAAGGAGGGAACCTTCATGCTCGAGTTCCTCATCTGTTCATGTCACGCTCTATGTTAAGGTTCATGCTCTCCATTAGTTCCCGTCATCAGTGACTTGGATGGGTGGAGAACCCAGATTTGCCATTTTCCCTATGGCATGCTACAGCAGACAAGAGATGCATGGAGACCCTGAGAGCGGCGGTAAGATGTGGGGGCTTGAGGCACATTGGATGTCATGGAAGAGGGGACTCATTCTGTCTCATGAGAATGTGGTGAAGTGTGTACTAAAGGTGAGGATCTAAGTGGACTGAGCTGGACTGAAGTGTGTTCAGGTGTGTTAAAACACGGTTACAAGCAGTTCATGCAATGATAAAAAGAGATTGAATTAAATTTGGGGGTTTTAAATTTAAAGGAGAAATCTGGCCAGCTTCAACATATAGTTCTAATAGTTTTTTTTTTTAAATACATTTTTCCTATGCGCCACTCTTTTGGACAAGCAAAATCATGGCTGTTACCATACATAACACACTTGCAGTTTTTACATTAAAATGACAGAAAACAAGGAAGTCATCCCAATAAATTACAGAAATATTTAGCTTTAAGTAGCACATGTTAAGAAGATATGACATGTACATCATGTAAGAGAAGAACAACATGAAGTTTGCTTTCATACAGCTTCCATATAGACTACTGTCTACATTCAGTGAATAGTAATTATTAACATGGCATTGCATGGTGGATGTGCAAACAAACTTTTGTTGGGTTTCGTAAGGTAGCATAAATCTGAACATTCTGACCATGGTCAGCCATCATAGTTACTCCATGTCAATGCAGTCTATGCAGGTGGGGTTCCCATGACAACAGTAACTATTTTTGGTAATGAAATGCCGCATTCATGGGAAGAATTTGTGGGAGTTGTGGTAAAAACACTATGTTTGGTCGTGTGATTCAGGTGTGGAAGAAAGCAGTTGCTATGCAATGTGGGAAAACAATTGTTCATTTAGATTACATTTAACAGCTAAACTTTTAATCAGATTTCAAGGAATAGCCTAAAGACTCTGAAATAAGATGAAAAGTGAAATCATTCTTAGTGGTTTGTAACTTATTCAGTTGGTTAGTCTATCCAGTCACTCATCACAGCCCATATGGGTATGTAAAAACAACTGTTATGTGTTCAAGATGTGTTAAAAATATATTTTTATATTTTGTCCAGTTGGTATGGTCATATTAACATGGCCATATATGGCCATATATTGAGAAAAGACGTTTAGTTCTGAAAAAAGGAACAAACAGAGGTGATGGTCGAATTTACAACCACAGACTGTTTTTGAAAAGCTTTACCACCCTCCCACCATGTAGGGCTACTGTGTTAGTACTGTAGTGAGTTCTGTGGGATATGACATAGGCTATTTTTCTGCTCGTGCTCTGAGTGAGAAGTTTTGTCATGCATGCAGAGTGAGTTGACACATCTATTTCCTGCTCAACATTGTTCTGTCACCTCTAAAGATGAGTGTCGTACCTGACTGCCTGTGCCTCAGGGACGAGGAGAGAAAATGGAGTCAGCTGGAAGCCACAGATAAATCTAAAGCTCCACTCCTGACACTGGCCAACAGCCCCCAGGCTACACCTGTGTACACACAATTGCCAGGGCTACATATTTCTCCTGCGACGCAGAGGTAATGATGAATGAGAGCCCAAAATCTGCCAGTCAACATGTCTGAGTTATGATAAGGATGCAAGGCCTGCAGTCTTCCCCAACTCACCTTCTCTCTCTCTCTCTCACACACACACACACACACACACACACACACACACACACCATTCCCGTGCATATTCCTGCAGAATCTATTTCATATTCTTCATACAAACACTCTCACTGTGCCCACCTGATGACTTTATACATCTTCTGACTGACATACTGCTGAAGGTATGAACACACACACACACACAGATACACACACACGCACATTGCTTACAGCCTCAGCATAATTGACGAGTGATTGGCACGGACATATCTCCTCAATCCACCACACAGGCATTAGACCCCAGTCCAGACCTGTAATCTTTTGGCAGAAATGGGGCACATTTTCAGGGCTCATAACCCAGCTCAAGTGCCCTCCAAAGGCCCCTGGTCTGATGGTTCAGTCGATGAAAACATTGGACCAATGAAGTGCAGATGACAGAACTCACCAAAAAGGAATGACAGACGAGAAGGCAGAAGAGGAGAGCAGGAAGAGAGATGGATATGATGGAGAACAGACTGGCTCAAACAGCTGGGACAGACCAATTAAGTGTCAAGAGACCAGCTTTCTCCTCCTGCACAGGTTGATGGAGATCGTTTTTCTTTTTTTCTTTTTTATACATCCCCCAGGGGACTATAAAAATACATCTGTTGCGTGACTCTGCTTGTATTCTCTTTAAGCTAATTACTCTCCAGACACTTTGGTCACAGAAATTTGTAGAAGGCTTTGCTGGAAGCCATGCCATTTTCTTCCTGGATTTCTTCTCTGCATCAAATATGTTGAAGCTGCTGTTTTAAATTGGGGACAGTGATCTTTGTACACCTTGATGTTCTCTTTTCTTCTCCACTCTTATTCCGTGTTTTGATTTGAATGTTTTTTGTTGAATGTTTTTATTGCGCATGTTAAAAATAAATCCCTGTTAAAAATAAATAAACTAAACTAAGACTTTGGTTCCAAAATGCTATAAATCTTTTTGAAAATATTTATGTTTTTAATTGTGTACTTTAGTAATTATTGATCATTCTTCAATTATGTTGATTTTGTTATGTAAAAATATTTCTAGCAAAGCAACACAAATGCAGATCTTCTGATATATCTGAAAAACAACATTTCTGAAAATTCATTAAAATGTGGATAATTCATAAAAGGTGGATATAGCGTTTTGGAGCTAGACTCTTCATTTAGTCTTTTCATTCAAAGACTTGGAAACTGAATGTCATACTTTCTGTCACTGGATGAATGAGAGTGAGTAAGAAATATCAAATATTCTGTCAAAAAGCCATTCAGGATCCAGGCTTAAAGACATGGGGTTCAGTTTTGATGCATTCAGTAAGCACATGGGATCATCTTGTTTCATTTGCATTAGCAAACATATTTCAACCATTTCCATTTAATGTGGAAGTATGGAAATACTTTAGAGAAAATGTTCACTTTTTTTTTTCTTTTTTTTTTCTTCTCTTTTAGACTTGATTTAGTTCTCCCATCCCTTATTACAAATGCCATGAAGAGGAAAGTAAACTTGAAAGATGATGATTTATGAAAGCACAGAACACTAATGAGTATAATCTCCATGCAGAAAGTATGTGCCCTTAATCATGCTTGGTCTTCTTGGTCTGATATCATTCTCACTTAAATAAAGCAAATTTGCACATGTCTCATCTAACCATAGCCCTAATCTTAACCACAAGCAATCTTATAATCTGTCTACATTTTACTGCCTTATTTGTCAATTCAAAAAGATATGTAATTGATTTATATATATATATATATATACACATTTCCATGAAGTATTTACACTCACACTGACATAACTCACTGCACTGCAGTCAGTATTTCATTCTGTACGTTGAATTAACATGGCTTACATGATTAACTGCTTTTCCAATGAGAATTCAGAGGCCGACTACGCTGATGAATCTATAAGGGTGAGACAGTGAGGGTGGACATTTTTCTCTCTCTTTTGCCTAATTTAATGTACAGACCTTGTGTCATTTTTCTGCATCACTGGAGTCAGTGACTGCAAGTATCCTCCACCTATCCAACACATCAGTGGAACTCCCTAGCTTTGGGAGGTATAGTATATAGGGCTTCTCCAGGTTAGAATACCTATGGATGGCATAGATAGCATTAGAGAAATACAAACAAAAGGACACAGTACTCATACTACTGATGGTAATTTCCTGAATATAAGCCACAACGTGTATAAATCTCAGGTCATTGTTTAAGGCAAACTAAAAAAATATATATAATGTGTATTAACCACACCCATACATTAACCTCAGTTTGCTACACAGAACCATATTTATGATATCATGATTGACAAAGTACAATGAAGAAAGGAAATGCATTTCCTTGTATAGCCCCTCCCCTCATAGATGAAGATATGTTGCAAAATCAACGTGTTAACCTCTGATTAATAATCAGGAAAATATGGCAGCAATAGTGATGCAACGTGTATTTTGGTGATCTAATCCATTTAATGTTTTGGTGGTGTTTTGAAGGAGTCGGTGATGGAGAAAAATATGTTGGCTGGGGTGCAATCTCTGTAAATATTACCATGTGACCTATGATTTCCACATGGCCCGTGGACATTTTGAAATTACAGCAGCAGGGATTCTCAGCAGCACAGGGCTACTATTATTTAAATGAGAAAGTTTTTTGCACCTACTGGAGTTACTGCAGTCAATAAACACAATAGAGTGTGAAAGAATGATGTGTTTTTTTATTTTCTCGTTTTTTCATAAATGTCACACACATATAGAAACTAGAAACACACACACGTAGAGAGTTTTTTTTTCTTTCTGTTTGTTACTGTCATCCCCTGACATCTAGGCAACTACCAGACAACATGTCTAGAGATGACTATGGTACATGGACAAAATGGACCCTGGTTGAGACACTGCCTCTGTAATCATGCTAGATGACAAGGGCTGGTTGGGCCACTCCCGCAGCCATGCAACATCTACAGCGCTGTCATTATATCCCCTGGCTTCCGACCCTTTGTCCCCAAGCCCTCATCAGCCACTGTCTGTCCATCTAGCTGGAGTATATCATTTCTGAATACAGAACGCCTCTTGGGAAGGAAACACTGTGAAGGAACCATTTTGCGGAATCAAAATGAATTCAACACTGCTATATGGTCCTACTGCTATATACTGTGTGACAGTCTGCTGAAAAGAGACGAAGAGAAGAAAAAAAAAAAAAACAGCTTTAATTCCATAACTAAATTGAATAGGTCTTACAGGGAAACTATGAAGCACACACAAAAGCTAGCTAAAAAAACACTTAGTTAACAGTTTTAGCCTTTTTTCTTGACTTTTGCATTAACCCCAGGCCCATATTAATGTTGTTTCTGCAATTCAAAGAATTTCATATACTTCGCAGTGTGCGAGGGAATACCCAATGTTGTGACCAATGGTATTTTTGCATCAGTAAAACTGGTTTACACTGATGTACAACCTCTGCTTTTTTTGTCAATGGTGACAATTATTATATTCAGCTGATTGCATCAAAAGTAATTGAATACTCACCAAGATAGAGCAATATAATGCATTACAATGGGAGCAAACATGAATAGTTCCAGTCTGCATAAGTCACAGCTTTTCAATGAGCTTCTGTATCAGTTTATGAGGGTTCAACTCGCCATCTTCCCCCTTGCAAAAACACGGAGCTTAACGAATATTTATGCCTCTCGCTCCGCTTTTATCCTCTCTGATTGCATTGTGCACCAAATTCCTCCTTTCCTCCTCCTCACTCCTCTCCTCCTTGTTGTCCCTCCCACCCTTTCTGTCTCATTTTGAGGATGAACATGGCTGAGGACAAGACTCCTCACTAAAGACTAAAGTCTGGATTCTCTTATTTATTTAGACAGAAATGCATGGCCCGTTCATGTATCAAATGATTATATTGATCTCTGCTTCCTTAATCCTTCTAGTAGAACTGGATCTGTCGCTGCTCATTGGAGTTGTCGCTGTTGAGGACACCAGAAATTTCATCAAGATGATTCCAAAAGTCCTGATCAAAAACAAGGAAGCAAGAAAGAAAGATC
The DNA here is from genome assembly GCA_015244755.2 of Tenualosa ilisha. Classification (NCBI taxonomy): domain Eukaryota; kingdom Metazoa; phylum Chordata; class Actinopteri; order Clupeiformes; family Clupeidae; genus Tenualosa; species Tenualosa ilisha. The sequence goes on from PYXC01000813.1 coordinate 1,044,090, forward strand.
TATTTGTGCATGATCAGCCAGCAGTGACAGCCTGTTCTGATTATGTGTGTGTGTGTGAGTGTGTGTGTGTATGAGTGTGGGGGTTCTGTAAGATGGGATTGGTTTCTTCACCGCTGCAGACCTGAGCAGGCCAGAGAGAAGCTGATCACGGATGAAGTGACAGAGCGGATGAGGATCTAATGTCTCAGTCCAAACATTCTTTTTTCCCCGCTCCTTTTCTTTTCTTCCTTTCTCATTTCTATTCTTTTTTCCGTGCCCCTTGGGCCATGATTTTAAAAAACAAGGAAGTGCTCTCACTCACACACAACCAGTCACAGTCACACAACACAATACATAAACTAACACACGCACACACATACTCACCAGAAAGACAGATTCACACACACACACACACACACACACATACAGAGAGAGAGAGAGAGAGAGAAACTCACACGCACACACACCAGCATCTCTCTGGACCTCCACCAGAACACTAAAATGGCTGGTGCTGCCCCAGAGATGAGGGACGGTCACTGCGATGGCCTGAGGCCAGTCTAAAACTGCAACTTTATTTATGGCCTTAATAGAGCTTCAGTCCCAGTGCTCTGTTTCTCTGAGGTGGGTTGGCACACAGTGTTCAACTACTTCTAACCATTTGACTGTGGTTGGTCAGGTTATGTGAATGCTACAGTTTAGGGAAGCGATGAAGCGGATTTACTACATGGACTATACACTGTTCAGGTCCAAAAAAATAATTCAGCATTCAACAAAACAGATGAGATACAGTTTAAATAATGTAATAAAAGACACTATATATAAACAGTTTATTCATTAGACATGGTATACTTCCAGTCTAATTTACAAAAAAATGAGTAGATGAATCACATATGGACATGAAAATAATTAATATTAACTGATTAATCATTAATCATCACTGTCTTAATAGCTATTTATGCAAATGACTGAAGTGATACAAACACCTTGTGAGAAACAGATTAACTGTGACCGTAACTGTGAATCATATGTGTATAACATCTACCATTTTTTTTTCTTGTATCCCTTGACCCTGTTAGTAAAGACAGTAAAAACCTCACTTCTGAATACTCTATAAACAGATCAATGGAAATAACTGTCACAGTACATCTATATCCATGGCTTTGTACAATCAGACTAATTGGCTCTACTTGTTGCACACAAACGCTTTCTCTCTCTTTCATTCCTTCTCTTTAGCTGAGATTCAAGGTCCACCCTAAGACCTAAATCCTATGTCCTCGTGGAGTTAATGCAGTACCAGGTGATTTTTTTTTTATATATCTCCGAAGCTCCCCCTACAGGCGTTGTTTTATATATATATAGCAACAACATTGTACATTCTCACCAATGCATGTGGGTTTGTGTGGAAACCAAAGAATAGGAACCAGAGTTATGTTGACTGAAAAGGTCACATTGTGAGTACGTTTCCGTTTCATGGCAATTGCAGGTGTTTTTGGACTTGTCCATGCTTCCCCGGTTATTCACGGCACAACACTGCCAATTGTTGGTAATTCCCTTTTGCAAAGTCTGCATGAGATGTCAAATTTCGTAAAGGCTCAGAAAGGGTGCAACCAAGCCTCATGAAACTTCAGATTTTGACAGCGCGACACCCCTAAACCCTTGTAACTTAGCATGAATGCACATTTAAGCATATGAACCTGTTAGGCCCGACATTGAAACCTCTCTCTCTTTCTCTCAACATCTCATAAGTCAATAGGGACCCCCTCTCTCTCACACAAACACTTACATTTACACATGCACAGAGAGAGAGGGGGCACTATTGACTTGTGAGAAGTTGGACCGGAGGGCAATCCCCGTGTGTACATGTGCGTGAGAGGTGGGTGAACATGACAAATGTCTGCAGGGGACAAGATCCCCTACCACTATGTCCAGGTCAGAAGCATTCTCACTCACAGATACTCCTACAAGCACTGGTGGTTTACGAAAGAGATGTTTTTCCTGGATATAGATAAATCCAGGAAAACGCAGTAGTGACTACTGATTGCATGCTGTCACCACTACAGTGAACCATTCTGCCAAGATATTGCATGCATTTCATTGGAGGTTACCAGTGAAATTGATCAATATAACCATTTTACTGCTTTGCTTTTTTTTTACTCTGAATCACGTGTCATTCCATACGATGTCAGGAAGAACCTGTGCTGTGTCTGGCTGCTCTACAGTGGTGGGAAAGGGAGATGCTTTGGAATAAAACTTTTGCACTACCACTCTGACAAGACTACCAAGTTCCATGAGCAACTCAGCTCAGTGGTTGAACTGCAGCAATGGCAGTGCCCACAAATTTCCTGACGGATTTGTCAATTCTGCAGACTTTTTTATTCTGCAGTTAGCAAACACCTAAGATTCTTGATTTCTAACTCTGCTCCAAAACCTCTTTGATAATATCCAGGATAATGTCTGGGTCTTTGTGCTTTGTGTTGTGTGGTGCACATAATGGGCATAAATGAAATTCAGCCAACAGGAAAGCAAAAACAAAAAATCACCAAAGATTGAGTTCAGTGTTTTGTTCAGTCCTTTGTTTTTTCCTTAATAACTCTAAAATTATTGAGTTTATCCACATCCTTTGTCAAGTAACTTTAAGGCCCATATGGTTCTCACCCCTCCATTTCAGGAGTTTAGTGCCTGTGAGACAGCAACTAGAGAGTGTGATGTAAATACAGACTAGTGTACACAGGCCTTTGGCACAGGCAGAAGAATGATGGAATGAAAGAGGAAGAAAAGGTCAGAGAGTGAGAAAGAGAATTAAAGAAAGAGAGAGAGAGAGAGAGAGTGAGAGAGATGAGAGAGAGAGAGAGAGTGAGAGAGAGTGAGAGAGATGTTCTCCTGTCAGGAGTGTTTAGCTGTTTGTCTGTTTAGCCCCAGGACTGTTCACCCATGACACTAGTTGGCCTCTCCTGTTTTTGTTCATGGCCTCCTCAAGTCCAGTAACTAACACTAGCCGATCAGGTCACTCCAGCTCTGGCCTCCCCAGCTCAGGGTCAAATCGATATGCATGTGTCTTCTTTCTGGGCTTGTTTTTAAATTCACCCAAAGAAATAAAATACTGTTTTCTGAACTTCAAGTCTCTCCACCTTCTGCTACTATTTGTACTATTGTGTGTGTGTGTGTGTGTGTGTGTGTGTGTGTGTGTGTTTGTTTGTGTGTGTGTGCATAAGCAAATATGCCTGTACATATATGATGTGTGCATGCATTTGTGTGTTGGCATATGAGTACTTGAGCGTACATTTGCATATTCAAATGCAAAATAAAAACCATTTATCTCTTTCACAAACCTCTTGTTAACCACTGATGGCAGTGCATCTAATTTAATAGTATGGCCCTGTAGGGTATTTCCTCTCAAAAGGATACCCGGCATAAACACCAAGGAATGAGAAATATAAGCCAGGACTGAGCTGAGGCCAGCCACTCTTAAGTACCAGTGGAAACATTCCGCCTGACATGTAATAATTTAAAGTCATGCTGTATGCAAACAATTTAAATAGACCAGGCCTTTAGTATTTTCAAGTGATAAGCTTCCAGTCTTTTTCTTTTTGGCTCTGTGATGGGGGAAAATCATCTATTTATTAAGCCTGTATGCAGGGCTTTAAGGATAAGCTTTGCTCAACTGCATGTAATACTTTAAGGAAGAGGCTTATGTAAGTACATTGTAATAAACAAACAGAGTATCACAAGGTCTCAGGGCGTGTGGAGTACCATAAACAATTTAGAGTGTTAAATTATTCTTTGTGCTGTGCTCTTTCAACGCAAAGTTATTGTATGGATATACATACTTTGGAATTAGTCTATGTATTGCTGATTTCTGTGACTGTGAAAAGACTCTCAAAACAATTACAGTTCTTGCCGATCATTTTCACTTGTCTCCTTTTTCAAAACTCTTTAACACTTTCATGACAACCATAGACTATGGGAGCCAAACATTGTTCTCGATTGCATTGCTTTAGGACAAATGGATTCAATCACCACGTCATCTGAAATTCATAGATTCTTCTCATAGTTTGAGTTCACCTCCAACAAAATTATGTACCAACAGCAAGGCAACTACAGCAAGGTTTGCAGACATTTAAATACTCTCAAAACAGTTAACTGTAAAGTCAAAACCAAAAAGAAATAAAATACAGTATATTCAATCAGTTTGCATTTACCCTATTTACTGCATTGTAGACCTATTTACATGTACTACTTTTTGTAGTGGGACATATATGAGAAACATTAAATGATATGGCACCTATGTAATGGCCACTGACCTATTTGCAGTGCAACATGCAGAAACAGGGGACAAGGTTACATGGCACACTAGTATACACATTGTATTTTCTGTTCCAAAATATAGTACACTTACAGAATACTGTAATGAGAGAATGAGAAAACCACTGAAATGGCTTACTGCCATACTCCTTGTAGAAAGTCTGGTACGTACTATTGTTAGATTTTTTTATACCAAGAAAATCTTCTTGGTTTTCATTTTACCAATGTACTACTTTTACATAATTTATCATTATAGTAAACACGTCATAAAGTGAGTTAACAAGTCAAACACACACAAATTGATACAAAAGAGTGCCATTGTGACACTCTCCATGTCTTATGTGTTATAGTAAGATGTACAGCAGTATATTCATCCAATCACTGCATATCCATTTTCATCTATTGCCAGAGGTACACTAATATGTAATTATAATAAATGTCACTTAGTAAGCTGTTGCAATATTCACTTAAAATATATATAACATAACATAAACTGTACATAACATATGTAAAAAAACAAAGCTGAAACAAAAACAAAACGGTATGAGAAAATGCTTGTATCTGTTTTTGTATGCACTGAACATTGACCACCATTGTTGTCATGCCTAGTGACAGCATGTGCTGCAGTTTTAGAGGCATGGTGAACAGGCAGTTGAGGAAGGGCAAACAGGTCTATGGACAAACAAGCAAAAACCGAAGGCCTTGCAGAATCTTTCAAAAGACCTTGCTTATATATACTTATATAAATATAAGACCTTATACTTATACTTATACTTATATAAGTATATGACCTCACTTATATATACTTATATACTTGAGACAGATTGATGACACTATTGAATAATAAGATTAGAAAAAGCTTGCACTCAGTTCACTTTGTGGTGAATGAACCTATTCTCATTCAGAGAAAATAAAGGCGAAAGATCTGTAGGATTCAAGTTGTGTTCAATGTGTCATGCATGTCACACACATGCACGCACACAACCAAAACACACTCACGCACGTGCGCGCGCACACACACACACACACACCAAGGAGTGTGAGAGAGATTTATTTCTTATTGGGGTCTCAGTCATATTGTTCATTTGAATAATATCTGACAGAGAGCGAAAAATAGTCAGCTCTGAGCACTCTGTGAGAATATCTAGGCCCACTGCCTTTTGCTCACCTTGCAGAAGAAGCCATGGTTATCTCCTCCTGTTCCCTTTAAAGCCGCTTCATTGAAACCGGGCTCACAACAATGAATCCTCTCTAGATCAGCCCCCTTCACTCCTCCTCTTCCTCCTCCCTACCCAGGATGCCCCATTTTGCATTCTGCACTTGCCCACTTCACTCATGACGATGCTTGAGGAGCTTTTTTTGCCATTCATGGGGCCTATGTCACATAAACCACAAATGCTGTATGTGAATGAAGGGAAGAACGTGTGTGTGTGTGTGTGTGTGTGTGTGTGTGTGTGTGTGTGTGTGTGTGTGTGTGTATGACAGAGGGAAGAGAGGGCTACACATTCAATCTTGGCACTATAATGACTTTCATAAACATTATCACATCCTCTCTGGCAGAGATAATCAAGTTCTATTCAAATCCACTCTCTCTTTCTTATCCGGGCTCAACGGGACAGTTTTGAGGGAC
>PYXC01000813.1:1055000-1277500 GCA_015244755.2 Tenualosa ilisha
AATTTTGTCATTGATACAACCTCCATGACCTATCTCGTCTGCCTCGTTCCCCATCCACCATTAATGTCTGCAGGAGACTGTCGTCTCGGTTTAGCTGTGTGCTTCATGAACTGTGGGGAATTCACGTGTTCCTGTCTAATCAGCGAGGGCAGCATGGTAGCATGCTCCCACTAGCCTGATGGATTATGTCATGGAGCTTTGTTAAAGCAGGCCAACTGAGTCCCGATAACAGGAGGCTTGTTTGGTGTCAAAGCTCCACTGGCTGACTTTACTGCCCCCACCCCTTCCACACACGCACACAAACACACATACACACACACATGCCACACACACACACACACACACACACACACACACACACACACCTTCACCCCCATCCTCATTAGGTTACCTTATAAAACCATTTTAGAGTGTTAACCTCATTTCTGCAACCTATTTTTGGCACCTCATATCCTAAAACCATAATTTTAATAAGCGGTTAAATGGAGCAATCATCTCTCATATATTGTGTCATGTGAAATGGCCCTGATGCCCCATTACTGGCGAGTATGACATGTCTGCTCCAGGGTCCTAGCCAGATTGCCCTACAAACTGTGCATTTGACATTGCAGATATAGAACATTGACGTATCAGCCTTAGGTTGCCTGTTTTGTTGCCCATCGTCCTCTATGAAATTGAGAAATGCTTTTTAAATTGCCCATGATCCCCTGTCTGCTTGGCTCGTCACGTCCTCGTGTGAAGAGCGACAGATGAACACTGCAGATGCTAACAGTATCAACAAGCGGTGCAAATATTTTGGTTATGTGCGCAGTGTGTGGTGCCACAGCTTATGTGTTTAAAGGCGGTCGGCTTTCATGTCTCCCCATCCCACCCCTTCCTTCCCCTGTGTAAGAGTTCAGGATTAGGCAGGTGTTGCAACATCTGTGAAGGCTGGTCCTCCCTCTGAAACTTCCCCCCGAGGCCCTCTCACTGGGAGGATGTTGCATGTTAGCACTGTTTACTTTGAGAGCTGATTATTTCTCTCTTGTCAGTAGTATTTTACATTTCAGTGCCCTCATTATAGTGCAATTACCCAATCGAATGCAGCCCTGCACAGCTATTTTAACTTTTTTCGTCATCAATCTCAAGCTCTTTAATTAAAACACTCCTTCGGGGTAAATTCAATATTCACAAACACATTTTGTCTGATAATTCTGTGAACAGAAAACAAGGACAACTGGGAAAAAAATTGTGATGACCAAAAAACAAAAAGCAAAAAAAACACTGCATGACTTGGATGAAGCTGTATCGATTGGTTGTGGTATCCTAGTGAGTATAGAGCGATAGCCACAGCCTCGTCTATGCGATTTGTCACTGACCTTGGGCCAGGAAAAACAGGTCAATAGGAACGACTGCCGGTTGATGTCTGCTGATGATGTCTCACTATGGAGAGAGAGACATCTTTATATCGGCTTGAGGCCCACACTCCCATCACCACAGCCAGACCAAGCCAGTTGGTCTTGATCTGCTCCCCCTATCGATAACTCTTTTACGCACCCAATCAGACAAAGAAGGACGTCATCGGGTGCAGGCTGCTTTGGATCGATGGTGTAAGCCCTTTGAAACTATGAGCATAAATATAGAAAATAGATTACATAGTGCTGTTTGGCACAAATTGTTTAATGTCTGCAGGTCGTTGAGCACAGAGGCGGAGTGTTGCACACAGGAATTGTTATTGACAAGTGAGCCACTCTGTTACAGCAAAGTGCATGATCTGAGGAGGCAAGCGTGCTTACTTGGGTCTGTTGGAGAGGGTCTGTTTTTTTGGTTTTTTTTGCTTTTTTTGTTTGTTAGATAGATAGATAGATAGATAGATAGATAGATAGATAGATAGATAGATAGATAGATAGATAGATAGATAGATAGATAGATTGTACTTTTATTATGCTGTAGGAAATTAAGGCATCCTGTAGCATCCAATACATGACTCAAACCTAAGTGTCAGGCACAGACTAAACACGACTCGATTTTCAAATCAACAGGGGTTTTATTACAAATTCAAATAAACGGGTTACAAAGAAAGTCACGTCAGTTACATATAACTGAGGACGGGGGTAAAACTATAACGCACAGAAAATACTGGAAATAACTAACACACAAAGGATATCATGAATTAAACAAAGGCACAAACTAGGGTAAACAGTGAAACAAGGGAATAAACGATACCAGCGAGATAGTCCAGGAATGTGGGGTGCAAGGTACTGAGACTTCATCAGAGACAGAAAACAACACGACTGACATGGAACAGATCCAAAGGAGGATTAACGAGGCCAGACATCAAGGAATCAGGTAGAGACACTTAAGTAACGTGGAGACCAAGTGAAACCAATCAAAACACAGGTGAAGGTGAGCGTGCACCCGGAAGTGGCTGGGAACGGGGAAACGAGCTGTGAGTTTGTGAGGCAGAGTGAGGGGGCGTGGTTATGGCCAGATCTGATGCAGACCTGACAGTAAGACATACACACACACATCAAAAACCATAGTATGGTACAGCAGCCATTAATGTGAGAGTAGTGTTGGAATGAGCAGGAGATGTTGTTGTGTTGGGGAAAGTGCATCCTGCCTTAGTGCAAGAGATGTTACAGCAAGAACATTGGCAGGGCAGTTTTTGTAGTAATATAGTACATAAACAAGCTGATCAATCAGCACAATATACTGTGTAAAGCTATAAACAATTAAAACATAGGAATATCAAAACAGAGACATAGATAAACAAAGATAGTTAAAAGTAGTAAATTTTAAATATGAAACGTCTAGATAGAATTATAGAGTAACTAGGTGAACTAATCAACTAAGAAAGAAAAACAACTAGTTTCTTTTTAGGGAAACAAAGGAGACAAAAAGGAAAAGTTAAAAGTTTTCATCATCAGTAATGCATGAGGAAAGCTACCACAGCTCAGATATGACTGAAGGGGTAGCTAGGCCTCTTTGGGTTTTAATGAACTAAATTAAATATTGTATGTCTATGTGATGTTAAGTTAATCTTGTGTGTTTTACCAAAATCAGCAATAATTTATATTAAATTAGGTCAGGCAAAGTGAGTGTTATAAAGAAAAAAAAAGCAAGCATGTAAAATGTATTTATTGCTTGTTTTCTAACAAATGTGTTGGACTATTTACTAATACTTCAAACTAGTAACCTGTGTTTAACCTCAGGAACAGACTTCAAGGACATATATTTCACAAACTGATGTTTGGATCATCATGGTGTTTGGTAATACTTCTGACCTTTGTACTGAGCAATGACATTAAGATCTAGAAAGGGGATTTAAAAAGAGACAAAAATATGCTGACTTCCTTTTTTTTATTACCCCGCCTTAGTACGACAGTCCCCTATTCACTGTTACTTGGAAGAGCTAGGGTGACCTCCTAATTGAGAAAACACTGTGCCATAATGTGTCAAACGTCCCATAATAAACGCTGAAATAATGACTCCTGATGTCAGGCACTATTTAGTTTTACCGCTATACTCTTGTCTTCGCTGACACCAAGACAGGCACTGAGTAATTGTGTCTGACACTTGTGGCACTGTCAGTGGAAGCTTGGAAGACCAAGCCTGTCCCCTCTCTTAATATTGCATTAATCCCAGCAGCTCTTTATATACATGTATTACAATATGCATTAGTACTGTTATACAATATGCATTAATTCTGGCATGGAGAACTCAGGGTCAAGTGCTAGGGTAAAGACTTGAAATTAATAACATTTTTAAATGAAATCTTGATAAGATGGTAAAATGTAGCCTGTATGCAATGCAGGCTGCCTGAGTCTACAGTGTTATTACTGGCTTATGAATATATGAATACATTACTGATTGCAGCACGCTGCTAGGAGGATGCAGTTAGATATTAGAGATACATTATTATATTGCAAATGAATGAATAGACAAAGAGATAAATTAATTAATAGTTCACTGATGCACTCCGGCTCACACATCACCACGTATCCACATATCATCATGTGTTCATCTGACTGATTTCAAGTTTATGTGCCATGTTTTTGTACATGTACACTATTTAGCCATGAACACTCTGTTCATTAAATCCATTGGCTTTTCACTGACCATTTATCTGTATTGTAATGCAACTGTGCATTATGCTACGATATACTGAAGTTATTCAGGTAATGATTTGCCTTGACAATTTGGTGGGGTTGCCATATAACATGAACTAACACTGGAAAACTTGTTGAGTCAAAGTAGGTAATACATTGTGGTACAGAGTGCATGTCTTGTCAATGTAATTAGATGTTCCTCATTTCCTTGATTACTGTGATGAGATTTTGTCTGGTGACAGAGAGTGTTTGAGAAGTAAGTAGCTATATACATAAGTGGCTGATGCATTTTCCTAATGATGTGGCTGATGCGCATGCGTTTTCCTAATGTCAGACATAAGAAAAAGGTTGAATCTTGCTTGTGTTCACTTCGTAACCTTAAACATTGTTGCTAGTGTTGTGCACATATGCAAAACAGTTTGTTTGTTGATTCAGATGGCACCTCCCTCGATGCATTTCAGATATTGATGTGAAATTCTTCCGCACATGAGCCATTTCAGTTTGCATGTGTACTCCAAGATCTTGCAGGGATTAAAAAGAAATTGTTTACTCTGGCAGCCTTTGGCAACAAATAGGGAAAGCATTCGTCCAAAGACAATAGGCTACTGACTCAACTTTAATAAACAAAAGACAAAACACCCTGCAACATTAAGTCTGATTAGAGAACTGCTGTATCGCTATGAGGTTTTGCATTTTTGTGACCTATAAATGTTTCTGATTTTGTATCTATTGTTAAAATGTGTTGATAATACATTGAGAGTGAGATGCTTGTGTGCAACAGTCTGAGAGAGCAGAAAATAAGCCCTGAAGCTGAAGCCTCTTTCAAATCTGCTCCATGAAGGTAAGGAAACAAAGAGAACTTCTATTCATTTCCATTCTAATCATCAGAGCCACATTTCTGGCCCATGGGCTCCCTTAACCACTGCCTACTGCTTGTTTTCTGCACTTCTGAAGCCACATGCGGAACACTTGGTTTGCTGTCCCACAAAATAGGCCCCGCTCCAAAGCATACCGAATGCCCATGGTGCAGTTACTGAGTTGGACACAACTTTTTTTCAGATCCTTCAAAGAAATTTCATTAACATTGCAGTAGCCTGGGTGGCCTTAAAAAGTCTGTATTGGTACAAAAACAAATTAGCATGAGGCTAATAAACTGTAAACAAACATGGAAAACTAGTGAATGTGTTGTCTGTTAATTAAAGTGCTTGTCTGATATAGCTCTAGCTTCCCTTTAATGTGATAATATTTTGTGATACCCTCGCATGTATTATTGAATGTGTTTTGTAGAATTTGTAGTGTTTGTAGTGATTTTTTTTTTATTTGGCAAGCCCAAAGAGTCATGTTTTCACTGGCACAGCTAATAGACTCAAATAACCCAAATAAATTGGAATCGGAAGGCATTCATGAAAGGCAGCTTTAGCATTAGTTGAAGTGTGACATTCTGAAATGCAATCCATGCTTCTCCTCAAACAGATTCCATTTCCTAAGACATTGTTTTCATTCAGCCTGTTGCCTCACAACATTTAAATCCCTTCATATACAAGGCTTAGAAGTCTTGGTGCATGACAGAAGCACAGTCTCAAAATGAGAGCTTTTATCTACATGGCATAAACCAAATGAAAGCATTTCAGGTCTTTATGACCAGGGGATAATCCTTCCCCTTCGGACAAACGGGTTCAGCCAAATCACTGCCACAAGCTGAGCTTGTTAGCCATGCAACTTCAGAATAGTGTTAAATACATCATCTGTGTTTTCTCGTTGTGAACTTTAGCTGAGGAATAACATACAGCAGATGTTGTTTTGGCTGTAGTGTAGCTTACAACATAGCATGAAAAATAATATTGAAATTTATAGGAGCGCTCATCATTCAAGCTCTCAACAAGCTACATGCACAGTACTGGCTAGTCATGCCAAGGCAAGGCCCTAAACATAAGCTGCCAAGCTCCTGCTTGCGTGAGAGAGGCATCCAAGAGCGCAGTCTCCTGAGCGAGGGAGCGCTGGCGGCTGCCTCGGCTCGGCGCGGCCCGACTCAGTGGCATCTGCTGTTTGTGGCGAAGTCAGCAGTGGGTGTCTTCCTCTGTCTCGCTCACCTTTTGCCCTGACTCACGGCCCTCTCCTCTTACTTATCCCTCCGTTCCAGACATGCGAGGAAGCCTCCAGCTGCAGTCTATGTGAGTGCATCTGACATTTCTTTTTCCTCCCTCACCCCATCTCTCTTTCTCTCTCTCTCTCTCTCTTTTTTTCCCTCTTGGCTTCAGGCTTATCTGAAAGCTCCAGCTGTGAGTGGACTGTCCACGGGGACGGTCAGGGCACACAGCGTGTTGGCTGACGAGGCGCGGCATTTCTTTCCTCTTTTTTTCCCCCCTCTTTTCTTTTTCTATTTTCATTGAGTCATTTCTTCCCCCTTCTCCCTCAAAGCACTCCACCGCACTGCTCTCTTTTCCTTCAATCTCTTTTTATTCTCTTCCCCTGTGTGACCTGCGCCTAGCTCTCATTGGGCTGAGAACTGAATCAAAATGATTTGGCCTTAGGGGTCTTCCCTAGCTGGGCTGCACAGTAATGTAAACACAGAGGAAAGGGGATGTGGGAGTCAGTGATAGATTGAGGTTTGCATGTGTGTTACCTGCAGTGTAAAAAGTGAATGTGACAGGCTTTTTGTGGGTATTTTTAAACTTTATTTGAGTTGCACATATTACCTCTCTCTCTCTCTCTCTCTCTCTCCCTCTCTCTCTCACTCTCTTTGTCTCTCTATCTATGTCTCTCTGTGTGTGTGTGTGTGTGTTTATGTTTTAGGGGGCAAGGCTAGGAAAAATAATCACTGTTGTCAGGCTTTATTTACTTAATTTGAAGTCTGATTGCTTTCAGTGGGAAGATGACTGGATGTGAGCTAAACAGTGCTTGCCTATACCTCCAAGCACAGAGTGTAAGATCCCATTGCACAGTAAGATTCAGCCATTTCCACATGCTGTTTGATTCATTCAGTGTGTTTTGTAGGATATGGACATAATCACTGACCAACTACAGCTCTACATGGTAGTTCATGTTCACTATCTCCTCATGGTCTGTAAGCTGACTGTACTGTGCGCGCGCGCGTGTGTGTGTGTGTGTGTGTGTGTGTGCGTGTTTTATGTCTTAAAGAACCAACACATGTATTGTAAATGATACAGAACATTTTGTGGTTCCATCAATCCTTTCAAGACACTTGTAACACTGTAATGAAAAACGTGTCAGACATACTTATTACATGTTATGTGTTTCTTACAGTGCAGTGTTTTCTACACTGTCATTAGTGTCATTCCTTTGGTTTTATTCTTATTATTGGAAGATAAATTGCCTTACCTTCTTAATCCTAATCCAATCCAAGGCAAGGCAAGGCAGGTTTATTTATATAGTGCGTTTCTTACACAAAGGCAGTTCAATGTGCTTTTACAAAGATAAAGGCAAAGAACAGTGAATGTAATGTAGTGAGTCTAACCTAAGCCCTTTATCCTAAACCTAAAGACCCAAAGGGAAACTAGGCAACGTTCTGTGCAAAACTGCTCATTATGAGTATGAATGAAGGTTGTCCCACCTCCCCTTACAGTTGCAAGGTAACAACAGCGCCCTGAGGCTAAACAAACCGTTACTGAATGAAACTAGGATCATGTTAATTACTTTGTCAGACAACACTCTCTCTCACTCTCTGAAAGTGATCATTGCTGTTTGCTATTGTTTGGATTGCAAACTAATCTACATGTATGAGTCAGAATTTATGATGCTAGTGTTATTTATTGTTTTAAATCTGTGACTGTAATGAGAGCTTCACACAGTCTTGGGTGTTATGTCTCTGACTGTTAAGGTATGCTAGCCTTATAAGATTGAAGTTTGTGTCGGCTATGTTTAGAAAATCCCCTCATTTCTAGATCTTAAACTGTCATTGCATGTAACATCGTTAACATCTCAGTGCTTTCTAAAAAGTGAAATCACCTGGTTGAGTTCGCCTTTGCCATTTTAACTTGTGTGCACCGTGAATGAGGAGGACAACGCAGGAGCCAGTAATCAAAATGTATGTGAAAAGGAGGACGATCAGAGAAGAGAGGAAAAAAGAGAGGAACAATATCAATGTTGTCTATGCGCTGCAACAGCTTGGACGGTAACTGGCACAACCTTGTGATGTCAATTTTTAACCAGTAGGCATGAGATGTAAAAAAAACAATGTCAGTTTACGAGTGAAAGGATCTTTTTAATCTTTGAATTGAACCAAAAACATTTAGAGTGTTTCTGGATTAACATTAATAATATAGGGCCAACATGTCTTACTAGCCAGGGATCCTTACAGTGCCCTACAAAATTATCAGCACCTCTGGTAAAGTTGGTTTAAAAGACATATAAAGCCCATTTTCAAAATAATCTATTAGTAATTGTCCTTAATCACATCATACAAAGACTAAGTAAAATGTAGCCTTGATCAGAATGCAATTTGTTCTGACAAAGAACAATGTATTTTAAAGAAGTAAATATGTTTGTACAAAAATCGCATGTGCCACAATTATTGGCACCCCTGCATATTTTGTCCATCATAAAGCTCCCCTTTGCCAATAATACAAGTGTTAGCCATCTCATTTGACATGCCACAAAGTTAGAGAACACAATAAATTAATTTGAGACCCCTCCTCTTCACAGAATATCTCCAGATAGTACATATTCATAGGTCCTCTCTGGTGCTTACTCTTCAATAACTCAGTTCATTGCTTTAGTATACTAACTGCTAAGATCATGGGACTGTGACAACCATAGCTGAGGCTTGATTTTGTAATCAGTAAGCCACATTTTTGTTTTTATGGACTTATGTCTTGATTAAACGACCCGCTGGATGAGCCAAAACAAATCTTTGGTGTTGCTTTAAGGAAAGCAGTGGCAAATGATTGTATACGTCTGAGAATGTATTTAAAATCAATTCACATGTATATAGCATATTGCTGTAAAGTGTCTTTGACATGCATTAAAGGTGTCTCCTTGAGATTTAAACAGGAGGGTCTATTTTTCATCTAGTAAGCTTGACGACTCTTCTGTCTTCCAACTTAATAACCTACGAGTCCAATGACTTTGAAAGTTTGGTGAGTAACACAACTCACAATAACTGGGCTTTGTCACAGCAGTCTCTCTGCAACGCAGGTGTCCCTAGGCAGCAGGCCAAGCATTATGCCTGATTCCTCTTACCATCCTGAATTAACACTAACTGTAACACACACACACACACACACACACACACACACACACATATACACACATGTGTGTGCATGAGCACACTGCTGCAACAAGAAATCACAGCTGCATCTGAAGACTAATGATGTGCACACAGCTATACTTTGTTTACGCGGTGGTGTGTGTGTTTGTGTTTGTGTGTGTTCCTGCATTGAGGTCTCCCTCCCTCTCTCTCTATCTCTCTCTCTAACTCTCCGACTATGGTCATACATAATCTCATAAGCTGTATTGTAATTGAACAGATGTGCTGTCTGCAGCAAAAGAAAGTCAAGCATTCAGCACTACAAATGGATGACTATGCTTTCGTTGGTTGGCGAACAAAACAAGGCACTTGTTCCATAGAACAAAGTAGTCTCTTCTTCTGAAAAGATGACTGAAAAGATGACTTAAATGCCCACTTTGTTCATTCTTATTTGACTGAAAAACAAACGTCTTGTCAATGTACCCTATCCTATTGCTTCGATGTGTTGTGTTAACAAAACAGCCAAAATGCTGTGTCAAGTTAGTGTCCATAAGCGTGTCTAATGCTGAAAACAGCCCAAATCTTTTTTCTACTGTCTTTGTACTGGCCTCCCAGTAGCTAAAATTGCCTGCAGCCTGCGCCATGCAGCCTTCCTCCTTTAGCTGCTCATCTCTATGGTGATGAGGCTAGGCTAAATCAGCGAGCCGCGGAGTCCCCTATGGACTACCCTGAGCCATTCCTCATTAATGGGCTACTGTTTACATTGGCGTGGTGCTATTCCACGCACGCACTCAGGCTAATGTCAGCCATGTTTAACAAGCGACACTTGTGTTATCGCTTGTAAACATGAACACCTCTTGCCAACGCGGCACTAAATCAACCGTGTCACTCACATGTGGCATTGCTGGGATGTCTCAAAACAAACCAGCGATAAGACGTTAAAAGTGTATGCGTACTTGTGTGTACACTTTTTCAAACTAACGATGATGCGTCTGTGAGACAGAGTGCTTGAGTGTTTTGTGTGTGTGTGTGTGTGTGTTTCTGTGTTTCCAGTATCTTTGTGTAAGATAAAAAATGAGAAAGATAGGGAGAAAGACAGCATGTGTGTTTGAGTGCATTTTTGTGGAACCAGCTAAAAAAAGTGAGTAAAGGTCAGAGTATGGCCATGCATGTAACCAATCAAGACCAATCAAAAACAGGCTTTTACTTCTGACTCCATGGAGGCAGGCTTAACACCCAAAAACAAAATAAAGAAACAGCCAACAGATGCATTTTGATCTGCATTCATTAGGAGATGACAGGTAGGTATATCCACACCAAACTCAATCTCAGATTAATGAAAACTGTTGCAAAAGCCAGGCTAGTTCACAAGCAAATTAACTTTGAATATACATCAAAAATAATATGTCTATGTACATCTACCTATTCCTCTTGGTGCAATATCTCAAATATACAAAGCGCATATCAAAATAAAAAGGAGATACTACTGCTAACCTCGTTTTCCCCCCTGTAATTCTGCGTTGAATTCAAGTAACATTTCTGCATTGTCTCCAGCACCCCCATTCCCCCACACACCAAAACAAATCATTTGCTTTCTGTAACAGAAGATGTTCAGGCTTTACCCTGTCTATGCCATTACACTTCTTGTGTAAACCTCAGCACCACAGACAGCTACAGAGAGGAGTAATCTTCAGCTCTGTATTTCCTTCATTCCCATTCTTCTCTGTGCAATAAACATAAAACATGAAAATCAATAAAACTTATGAGAATAAAATTTGGAACAGTACATACAGAGAGTAATCTGGACATAAATAATAATGCTAATAATTAATACAGTCAAACAATAATCGTTTAATACCAGATATGGATAGCCTAGACTGTCCTGGAAGAAAAAGACATAACAAGATGACTACAGCTTAAAGGCAAAGATGGTTAAATTACCCTCAAAATAGCTCAGGGCTTAAACTGTAAAAATGTCTCCAGATTTAGATGTGGCCATGCTGAAGGGATTACAGAATATTTAGGCTACGATTGACACAACTGAGCCCAGAATGCACAAACAACTGCATTTGATATTCTCAACTGCTTTCTTTTAATGGAGTGTCTTTGCAATAGTCTTGATGAGAGCCCAGTTTAGCATAGCATCTCTGTAGTGAGGTTGTTATTCAGTACACAGTGGCTTTACATGAATCATGCCCAATGTTTCACTGAATTATTGTTCTTTGGGTTTTTTTTTTTTCTTTTTTTTTTTTTTTACAATACAGTCCCTTGTCCTCGCTTCCAATTAAAAAGCAACTGAGTAAATTATTAATTCTCTCATTTGGCAAGATCCCCCTTGTTCAGTACGGAGGGCCTGTGAAAGTGCTCAAGGGCCTTTAAGTTGGAAGCTGTTACTTGTGTGTATGTGTGTGTGTGTGTGTGTGTGTGTGTGTGTGTTTGTGTGTGTGTGTAAGAGAAAGAGAGAGACAGAGAGAGCAAGAGAGACAGAGAGAGCAGAGAGAGTCATTGTGTGAGAGAGAGAGCAGGAGTGATGATGGTGTTTTGTGTGTGTGTGTGTGTGTGTGTTTGTGTGAGGGGGAGACAGTGAGAGATTGTATGTGTGTGTGTGTAAGAAAGAGAGAGAGAGAGAGAGAGAGAGAGAGAATATATGTGTGAGAGAGGAGGATGTTTTGTGTGTGTGTGTGTGTGTGTGTGTGTGTGTGTGTATGAGAGAGAGACAGAGAGAGACTGTGTAATTGTGTGTATGTACGTATGTGTGAGAGAGAGAGAACAAGAGAGAGAAAAAGAGAGTGAGAAAGAGTAAGCAAGGGGGTGTGGACAATGGTGGTGTGTGTGTGTTTGTGTGTTTGTTTTGTACACATACACACACACACGGTGGTAGGACACGGGTAGGAGCACGTAGTTTTGTGTATTGGCGTGGTGTCACGGCGCAGAAGGGACCGAGTCATCAACCTAATCTCTTTTGTATTCATCATCTGCCTGTGTGTCGCAGGCAGCCAGCGAGAGACTGGGGAGCAACATTGCAAGTATTACAGGCTATCTATAATTCATCAGGCAGAGGGGATGCAATGGCTCTGCTGGAGATCGCTGACAGACAACTTTACCGTGCTGCTGTATGAGGTGGACTTCTGGCAAAATGCCACACAGGCACACACACCCACACACACACACACACACACACACTCAAACACTCAAACACACATCCACACAGCCACACTCACACACCCTCAGGAGAAGTAGCTAATAAAGACAGATACCAGCATGCACATACTTACCTATACAGACACACACACACACACACACACACACACACACACACACACACACACACACACACACACACACACACACACACGTAGACACACAAATCCACAAAGTGCTTTCATCTTTCTGTGCTTAAGAC
This sequence comes from Tenualosa ilisha, assembly GCA_015244755.2. Taxonomy (NCBI): domain Eukaryota; kingdom Metazoa; phylum Chordata; class Actinopteri; order Clupeiformes; family Clupeidae; genus Tenualosa; species Tenualosa ilisha. Next base: position 1,067,701 of record PYXC01000813.1, read on the forward strand.
ATGGACATAAAGGTCACTCGTGGACTGAGTGACTCTCCATAGCCTTCAGATGAAAATACACAGTAAGGGCCCTACAATTCCACCCACATATCGTCACCAACCTCTGCTAATCCTATTTATTCTAACTCCCATTGTGATCAAAGGGGTGCCTTGGACATTTCATTTACATGTTTCATTTACATATTTTCCACATGGGCTTCATCACATTGACAGCAGTGCATGGCAACATGACAGTTTTTCAAATGACTTGATTCAAATGTGAAAAATGCACAAAATACCAAGACCCCATGACCTTTAGATTGATGTGCTGGGACCAGGATGGATACGTGATACAATGTAATGCATCAAGTTTGTCTATGACAACAACAAGGATCAAGGATCAATGAGTTTACTTGTCACATACATTGAAATACTAATGTCAGACATATTGAGTATTAGCAAAATAAAAGAGAACAAGACAGATACAGTAAAAGCAAAAGCAAATAAATGGGCATTAGTCCATATGGGATCAGGACCCATGTAGCCTACGGATGCAGAATTGGTTAGTCAGTTTGTATCTAGCTCCTTCCAGAGACCGTGGGTGCTTTAAAGTAAGGATGGAGGAGAGACGTCGCGTATGGGATAGGTTATCATCTTCGGCCATGGAGATGGCATCACTTGGTACACCCATGTGAGAATGGAGCCCAGCGCACAGCCATCAACGCACAGACCATCGGTAGGCAGGGCCACCTTTTTCCAAATCTGGCCTGAACGTAACCCTCTGCAGGGACATGGCCCAGTGCCGCTCAACGTCTCACAGTCATCCTCACAGCCGCGGCTCCAGTTTCCTTCCACTCCGCCTGTGCCACACACAGCAAAAGAGGACGCCACAGCTCCGCAGATGGAGGTGCCCAGTGAAGCTAGAGCTTTGTCTTGTAAGCAAACGGATCAATCGGAGTGCACTATTTCAACAGGAGCACTCCGCAAAAACCCCAAACCGATCTAAACCTTCCGAACCATTGGAGACTGACTAAAATCAAAACAAAAAGTAACAGGAAATGAAAAGGCATGATCCAGAACAATGCTAGTCACAAAAGGTCAAAAGAAAGGTGAAAAATAGTGGAAAAGGGTGAAAACAAGAATGAGAGCTGCGATATCAGGCCGCCATCATGCAGCGCTGTCACCATAGCAACCATAGCAACAACAACAAAAACTAAAAGCGGTTTTTGTGTGTGTGTGTGTGTGTGTGTGTGTGTGTGCACTCATGTGTGTTTGTTCATGTGTGTGTACATGTGTATATGTGTGCTTGTTCGTGTGTGTGTGTGTGTGTGTGTGTGTGTGTGTGTGTGTGTGTGAGTGAGAGAGAGAGAAAGGGAGAGAGAGAGAAAGAGAAAACAGAAAAAGTTCTGATAGTAGTGACCTTTCTTTTGTGGCAATGCATCACAAGTGGCAATTTTTGTTGCAGGAAATCACAATTAATCCTTGGAAAAGCTAAAGTTCATTGTTCTGCCTGTTAAGAGCACTTATCACAAATAAGTTGGCGCTACAGCCAAGCTTGAATAAAGGTCAAGAGATACTGAGCAAACCCTTCTCAAAGGGTTTTGAGTGTTTTAAGCCATTGGACCCATTACCAGACCACAGAACAAAGAATAAAAACTGTAGAGCTCATAGATGAAAACTAAGGTCAAATTCTTGAAGTGTCTGATGTGTTTGTGATGGATGTCTTACAGTCTACCTGCGTGTAATGGCATGAATGTCAGTATGCCTGTCAACATCAGTCACCCGAGTGCCGTCCAAACTTTCAGATACTTTTCCCAACACATTACCAATCTTCTATATAAGTGTAGTCATGGTAAATACTTTTTGAAGGTGCCTTATATTTACTGCATAGTATACCTTGTGTATATGTAATTTATATGATTCTTCATGAACTGCTTTTGTCATTTTCAAAGTATTATTACTTTAAAAGACTGCTCAAAACGTGCTTGAACCTTTGCCAGGTAGCCTAGTAAATATTCATGTATTCATTAGCATGACCTTTGATAAGATCTCTGCCCATGGTGTAGGTAGACAGACGGACAAGACACCTATGAATGCAGATGAACTGAGAAGTCCTGTTGTGATTGGTGAAGAGAAGTCCTGTGGGGAAGCTGAAGAGTCCTTTGGGAAAATAGAACACACATACTGTTAAGGTGAAGGAATGAAATCGATCCCAGCTTTGATTCTTGCTTCCTCTCGTGTGTTATTTTGTTTCCCTAACAGATCTATTCTACTTTTTCGCTTTGGGGAGGCGAATCGGATGTGAGGTGCCAGGTGTCCCAATGACCAGCTTGGCTCATTAGAGTTAGTTTCATGTTGTGTCTGGCTGATGACCAAAGGATCTGTTTCCCAGTGAACACAGTCCTCAGTTGCTTAGCAGGAGGTCATCAGTAGTTAAAGCACGGCTTACATAATTTTTGTGCATCTGGTCTTCAAAAGGTAGATCGAAAAAGTCACATTTTATCCAACTGTTCTTCTATTCTGCCTGTTTTAAATTGGTCAGTAAACAAAAATACACTCCCAAAAGTCAAACTTTGTCTTATCATTAAAATTATATTTGTTTATTAATTCAAGCTAACTTCAAAAGAACTAAAATTACACATACAATGTATTCAGACTTGACATAATGTAAGGTTTATGTCGTGTGTTTGTCTATGTGTGTGTGAGTTTGGGGTATTTATCAGAGAACTATTCACATCTATTAACTATACACAACAAATTATTCACTGTGATGCTTGGGCATAGCTCACACTTTCATGATTTACTCTAGTCTGGTTGACACACATACTGTCTTCAATCTACGTTTCGTGTCTAACATCATTATTATAATTATGCAATGTGGCAGTACTGTTAATGATGCTATTGTGTTGCTAATGTGCAGCTATATTAATTAATTAATAATTCAACTTATGTTAAGGTAGACTCACAGTGCATATTTAGTTTCTTTCCAAGCCAGGAATACTTTTTCAGAATTCAACTTGGTGTTCAGCAAGTCAGCAGGTATTTTTTTTTTTTTTTTTTAGATTAGATTCAACTTTATTGTCATTACACATGTATAAATACAGGTAACGAAATGCAGTTTGGCATCTAATCAGAAGTGCAAAGAGCAGCAAGTGCAGTATATACAGTATGCAGTATGTACAGCAGTAAAGAGCAGACTATATACAGATAAGAGTAGTAATAATAAATAGTCAGAAGAGCAATATACATGTTAGGTGAAGAGATAGTAGGGTAATAGTTAGGTGAAGAGATAGTAGGGTAATATGAAGAGATAGTAGGGTAATTCTCTTTAGCGCCCTCAGAAGGCCACAAATACCTGAATATTGTTAGATAATAATAATAATAATAATAATAATAATAATAATAATAAAATTAAGATGTAATATTATATATAAGATTATATATATATATATATATATTATTAGTATAATATATACTAATAATATGCCTTTGTTTCCATGGAGAATGACTGTGAGGACCTTTTTTATTGTAAGGTTTATTCACTCTGAGATATCAGGTCTCATTTAGCAAGCGCTGTCCCTAATCCAGGGTCTTGGATATCTCTCTGTTTCTTGCTTTTTGTTGATGGATCTCCTTCCTTGCTAACTGACCTTGCTCAAATTTAATTAATGGTCTGTGTTGTTTCCATCACTTCTCCATGTATTGATTTATTTGTTCCTGTAATTTTAACACTTTTATGTCTCCTCTCCATGTCTTTCTTCAAAAGTTTTTTTTTTTTCTTCTATATATTCTTTCATATAGTCTTTGTATTTATCTGTTCATTCATTCTTCATTTTTTCCCCTCTCTGATCATTGTTTCCTCTTTCATCTGGTTTCTATATTAGATCTCAATAACCATGTATGCAAGCTCAGATTGATTTTCAGCACAGCTCAACACACAGTGCCACTGTGTGTGTTTGCATTGTCTGAGCCTAGCAGTGCATCTGGCTCCTAGAAATCCAATAAGATTATAGTGTTTCTCTCACTGCTCTGCCAACACATTTATCCGCTTTTTCGCTTGCTTTTTTTGTTGTTGTTGTTTTTTAACTCCATGTTCTCAGCATACCCCAAATGTCAGGTTAATCCAGTTATATTCTCATTCAAGGAAAGGTAATTTTGCTTCTCTCCCTCCTCCCTCCTGTAACAGCACAATCTCTTCTACATCCTTTTTGTTCAGTGTCCAGTTCTGTTTGCCCCAGCAGGCTGCTGCTCTAAAGGCTCATAGAAGGTGATAACTCTCTTGGCTTTCATAACCAGCAATTGGATAACTAAACATTTGCCTCCAGGGCCAAACATATATCCTTCAGCTATGCATCGCTTACAAGATCAACCTTGACTTGGTGATGTGGACCGAAACATCCAGAGAAAAATGGCAGAACAGGGAAAGATCATGCTTTCAGGCGCTGCTCCTTTAAAGAATTCTGGTGCTGTGTTTATAACCGCTTTTATGTTAGGTATGTAAATATACTGCTTTACAGCCTTGGGTACATTAAATTGTCTGGGAGAGCTATATTATTATATTTTGATACACACAGTACATTGAACACATGGGGAAATACATGGACCCTGGAACTGTACCCAAGTCTGTGCCAATCTGTGAAGCACTGGTGATGTGTGTCGGGGTGTTGGCTCACTCCGGTGCTCTGTTGCCAGAGGTGACACTGCGGCAACAGCAGGTTTGGATGTGACAGTTTGGAGTCCAGGGGGCTGCTGTGACAGCATTCCCAGCTGTTAATGTCACAAAGGCTGTGTGCAGATGACTGCATATATCCCCCAAGTCTTGTTTTTGTCGTTTTGTTTTTTTTCTCCACATAAAACTAACTCTTTACCTGGCTCACTGTCTCACTGAATTAGCTGAATGAGGATTTCAAGCATGGAAGCAGTGGAACCAATGTCATATCAGAATGTGGTACTGAAATCAGCTACCTATGGGATCAAACAAAAGTAGCCTATATGCCAGCCTGGAAAAATTGTTTTTCCCACAACAGAAGACTGTCACATTTTATACTAATGAATAACGGATTCAGCTTGCCAAGATAATTAATTGAATGTTATGATCCTTAAATAGTAACTGAGGACCAACAGTTAAATGTTTAAAGAAATCATTTATGTAGATGAATGGTAGCTTCTGGTGTGGCTGCACCACTGTGTGCTCAACTGACCTATTTTTGTTTCAGCTTGTTAGCTACATACTACAGGATGAAACACTTTCTATAAACACAGTATTCATAATGCCTTATAAACCCATTCATAAAGAGTTATAAAGCATTTATCAACCCTGATAACTAATCAGTGTTCATAACTGTTTACACTTTCTCATGACTGTACTTGTAAGACACTATACTGTTATCATATAAGCCTTTACAACATGAAATGTCACAAATGATTATAAAGCTTCTTTTGGCTTTTGATACTAGAGAAACATACCACTTTACTTATGGTCTGTAATTGGGCCTTATTGATTTTCAAGAGTTATTATGTATCCATCTCATTTTACTTGGAGTATGCACTGAGCAATTGTCAAACAATTTTCAAACTGAATTAATGCTTTTTGACACTTCAAGTTGTAAAGGCTTATATGATAACAGTATAATATCTTACGAGTATTATACCACATTATACCATTATACAATGACATTATAATGTGTTATGAATACCATCATGATTGTGATACACCAGGCTCGGCTTATTTTTATATTACAGCATCATAACACTTTATAACTGTCAATCATGATAAGTTAGTATGAATACTTTATAACCCTTTATGATTATATATATATATAGTACTTAGCCAACTGAACAATGACATTGCAAGCAACTATTGGCACAGAACAGCATATGAATGCTGAACTGAGTTAATTCCCCCAAGAGGTCATAAGGTCATAAACCTCAAAATAGCCAGTGTGTTGACAAATTGGTCAATGGCTGTTTCTGAAATGGCATATTGCTGTACTTACTGCTTACAACTTGCATGATGCGCAGGGCATGTCCCATTGTTTGATTTTTTTCTAGACTGAGAAAATGAGAAGATGTGGTACAGTTGTTGATGTATTCCACATTTCTATCCTTTTGTCCAGGATTGGGTTAACTGTAAGCATCAGAGGGACATATGGATAATATGTTAATAATCTCCAAGTCAAACATTGTTTTTAATTTCTTCTCTTTGTGTGTCTCTGCTGTTCGGTCGTTAAATAACACAGCGAATGATCCTGAAAAGCCCAGAGTCAATACTTAATGAGAATGGCTTGCGGATCAATAGCTATTGACTTGAGGGCTCCATTATTAGCTTGTAAGACATTAGTGCCTAAGTATTATTGTCTAATTATAATGCAAGTGGACAGCCTGTATAGTTTTTCAAGAGAAAATCATGAAGAATGTTGGTCTCTGAGGGTAAAAAAGATCTAAAATCATGGAAAGGTGTTGATAATGATTCAAGATTCAAGATTGTCTTTACTACATCTCAGTAGACCAGTATAAGAGAGAAAAACTGTTGTGTTTTGTGTTGTAGTGAAAAGACTGACAGGCACAGGCTTAGGCTGTCTTTGCTTCCATGTTCATAAGTCTTACAGCTTCGTGGAAAAAAACTGCTCTGTAGTCTAGTGGTCCGAGTCTTAAGATTTTGATATTGCTTGCCAGGTAGCAGCTGAAACAGGCCATGTCTAGGATGGCTGGGGCCCATCCTGATTTTTTTGGCCTTTGGAGGACAGATCACATCCTCAGATGCCTTGTGCTGTATGCACAACTCTTTGTAGTGCTTTTCATTTGGTTGCAGAGCAGCTTCCAAACCATGCATTGATGCCTCCAGTCAGGATACTCTCTGTGGTGCATTTATAAAAGGCCCTCAGGATCTTAGATCACATACCAAACTTTCTTAGACGCCTGAGGTGGAAGAGATGCTGTTGGACTTTTTTAGCAATCTGGTCAGTGTGAGTGCAATATGCACTTCTTGTTAGTTCTTTCATTGTGTTGTAGCTTGAATGTTATCCTCTTTTGTAAGTCGCTTTGGATAAAAGTGTCTGCTAAATGCCTAAATGTAAATGTAAATGTAAATGACCAGGACAGTCCTTTTTGTGATGTAGCTGAAATAGATTAATTAAAAACATGACAAACCACAATATAATAAAAATTTTACAATAATAAATGATATATATATATATATATGTATACAGTGCAGGGTGGGGTAGGGAGATTTGTAATTAATGTCCTGAATTGCTCATTATAAATTAAAGTTTCAAGCTTATGGGTGCATTGGATTAGTCATAGGGGCATTGAAACAGAAAGCTAATTTACCCAGCTCAGTGTGAACGTTAGGAGCTGTAAGTTGAAGATAACTGCTGGAGCAGGTATGATAGGGACCTGAGTGCCTGTTTAACAGTGAGGAAATGTATGATGGGAGTTTTTATGATAGCCTCATAGATAAAAAGAGCCTAGTGTCTGAAGTGCCTTCCAATGAGAGATGACCAACCAATATTGTCTTATAGGATGCAGTGGTGGGTGTTGTAGCTAGCATCAGTAACAAACCTGATTGCAGAATGGTATACTGTTTCAAGGGTTTTAGGAGAGGAGAGGGGGGCATTCTTATAGATTACATCACCATGATCTAGCACAGGTATAAAAACTGCTTCAGCTATCCTTTTGTGCAGGAAATGGGGAAAGAAAATTTGTTTCCATAGAGAGGCCCAATCTTTTGCCTCAGCTGCTTTGCAAGGCATTTAATATGGAAAGAAAACTTGGGTTTCTCATCTAGCCATGCGCCCATACCTGTTCAACGTTAAAACCATTTGAGGCGCTTAAGCTTAAGCTGCTAACATCAATGTTCTTTGATCTAGAAAAATAGCAATTTAGCAAAGTCTAAAGGGGGCCTCTTGTAGAGAACTGAAAGCTAGTTGCAGATAATCAAGTGCAAGCTTGATAGAATCAGCAGTACAATATATTATGGTATCGTCAGCAGAGAGGTGGACATGACAGTGATTGAGAGAAGACGCTATGTCATTAATGTAAATGGTAAAGAGGAAAGGTCTGGAAATGGAGCCTTGCAGAACACCTTAATAATGGCAGGAGGTCGGATTTAACAGTTCCTGATTTTACATATTGTAACCTCTGCTAAGATAGCTTTGGAACCAGTTGCAGGCATTAGGCAAAACATTGGCACAACAATGGCATTTTTTGTGAAAGCAAATTATGATCAACAGTATCAAAAGCATTTGAAAGATCAACAAAAAGTGCAGTACAGTGCTTCCTTCTGTCTAGAGCCAGTACGATATCATTGGTGACCAGGGGTGCAGCTGTTATTGTACTATGTTGTGCCCTGAAATTAGAATGGTGTGGGTCTAATAGGGAGTATCTTAAAAGAAATTATTTCAATTGGTTGTTGACTAGTGATTGTAAGACCTTCAATAAGCAGGGTAATTTGGAAATTAGACAGCAGTTAAGTCATCCTTATCCCAACTTTTACACAAATATGTTACATGGGCCATTTTCCAGACTACAGGGAATGTACCAGAAGAGATGGAGAGGTTATATATTTGAGTTAGCTGTTTTGTGATAAGGGGAGCAGATAGCTTAAGAAGAAAAGGGTCTTCACCAAATTGTCCTCACCAGTGGAGCTCATGGGGTTCAAGGCATTAAATGCCCTAAGGACTTCAGCAACGGTGAAGGGTATTAAGGAGATTTGAGCAGTGGGGAGTGGGGCACCCGCATGGCCAGCACTGAAAGCAGAGACATTGTCAGGACTGTGATTTAAATTATGATACCTGCTTAAATTTTCCTGGAGGATGTGACCAGCTACAGTGCTTATTAAAGGCCTTGCAAATCTCAATGGGTCTTGGGGGCAGACTACAGGCGGCAGACATTATGGAGGTAGGTAAAAATGCAGTTGAGTTACCACTAACGGATTTGAAAGCTTTCCAGGAAAGTGTTGGGTTTAAATGGGTTTGAACTGAAGAGCATGTTAAGGTGGTAGTCAGATTTAGCTTGCCTCATCATTGCCATACATTTATTTCTAATTTTCCTAAAGCAGGTCCAATCATAGGCAGATTTTGTATGTCTATTCTGAGCCCAAGCCTTGTTTCTGGACAGAATAAGGCTGGCAGCTCTGACAAAAACCTTTAAATGAGCATCTCTGATACAAGAAATGGGGCAGTGGTCACTGACCCCAAGGTCAAAAACTCCACTGACAGTAAATTTATCAGGTTTATTTGAGAAAATTTGATTAATAGTGGTTGACTTAGAAAGGTTTAAAAGGTTAGGTCTTGTAGGTTCAGCGATTTGTTGAGTAAAGCTAAGACTAGCCAACACCTCTTTCATTTAACTCAAGGCAACAGATGACCAATTAGTGTTAAAATCCCCTTGAATGATAACTTCAGTGTTAGAAAAGTTGGATATTAACTCAGCCAGGGACTTGGTTGAGGGTGAAGGTGGTCTGTATACCCCAATAATAACTGGCCTGTTCTTACCAGGCCCATTGAGAAGTTTTAGAGCGATGAATTCAAAGCTATTTGAGACTGAGACTATAAGTGAAGGCTATGAGAGGTAAAACAGAATTTGTTATAGATAGCAACCCCTCCACCCCTACCAGTTCCATTCTAAAATTATTAAAATCATCCTAGGCCACCCCTATGTCATGTATGCAGGTCTTAAGCCAAGTCTCTGTGAGGGCTGTGATATCAGGATCAATTTGGGAAATTAGAAGCTTTAGATGGTCCAGTTTCTGGGGACTGAACAGGCTTCTGATGTTCCAGTGAATCAAACCTAGGCCTTTTCTAGATTTGGATGCTAGCGGATTATTCAGAGGAAAATCAGAAGGTTTACTGATAGCGTTAGAATGAGATGCAGTAGAGTTGCTGGATGGTGAAAGACAGGGAATGTAGATGAGGTTTGATGGAGTTGTCGCTGAGATAATTGATGTGCTGGTGGCAAGATCTATCATTGATCATAACCTGAATATCAGCAGATGTACAGTGATGATCAGGTAGACCCTCAATAATGAACTGGTTATAGAGGGAAGAGGATAAAGATGGGACAAATTTAAGAGCAAGTTAACCAAAAGTTGTAAAATTGATCAAATGAGAGACTAATTGCATGAAATGATGAAAACCATCTCTCTTACAGAGATCATGCCTTGTCCAGAAGTAATCAAAATTTCCCATACAATTATATTTCGTGGCCATACCATTTTTTTCAGCTGCAAATGGAGGCTGAAGACAGCTAAAACATTCAGATTTCTTAGATGGAGATGGGACAGGCCCAGAAATAATACAGGTCTTACCTAAGTTCTCAATCACACAGTATAGATTTAGTATACAGCATAGTTCTGATGTAATTTCTCATAATGCCTGGCCATAACATAATTTGTCCGACATGGGCAATGACCATATTGATTGAGGGATGATAGTCAATAGGCAATGGGATAAAGTTAATAAAATTGCTAATCTTACCACCATTGACATAGTAAGAGATAGTTGCAGGGAGTTGAACTTTACTTATAATAGAGTAATCTAGGTCCAGAATCTCAAGAGCAGTGAGACCCTGATTTGCACTCAGTATCAGGTTAGACGGAAGTGAATGTGCAGCAGATACCGAGCTTGGTGGAGCAGATGGTCCGTCACTGTCCAGAATGATCAAAGGGTCGTGTGGTAGTGCAGATGACTCAGTGTGTGTGACGTCAGCACCAGACAGTAGGTCCTGAGTTCGACTTTGGTGAAACAGGGGGCAGTACTGGTTCATAGCCCCCTGTGGGCTCCGATGAGGAGGGTAGAGAAGGAGATTGATTGCATGTGACATCATCAGTGGCGCTGGATAAGACAGGTGGGCTACTGCGTTGTCCAGGTAAATCCAAGGGCTCAGGTGGACTAACAGGCGAACCACATTCAGCATTGGTCCAGCCGGACACATCAGAGGAAAAGACGGCGCTGCCCATGTGGAACCAGATTCAGACTCGTTCAGTATCTCCAAGAGAGCAAAGAAGATTGGAATAATGTTTTTATTGCCAACAGGCAAACAGTGATATAGAGATAATCTCCTGCCCTCCCCCTACCGCAACTGAGGTCCAGGTGGAATCCACCCCTGCAGCAGGGTCAGGACCAGCGACCTCTGCAGAGCTATGCATAGGGGCCTAATATAACCTGTTCAGCTGTGTGTGGAGTACAGAGTGGCGATGACGAACATTATTTTCGATGGAGCGGAGCTCAAGTCTCTAACTGAACAAATCGGAGACCCAGGGGGTAGGGGACAATGAGGCTCCAGGTGTCCTTGACTCAAGGGGACTAGTCATGATCCAGGTAAGACCGAGGTCATTAGGTTGGGTTGGATAGGTTAGGGTTAGGTCTAGTCACCAGGCTAGAACAACCTAGCTATGCAGGTAACACTGTGCAAGAAACACCAAGGAGCCACAGTAGCACCGTTGATGGTAATGGGGTTAAACTGGTTTCCTTTCCTCCTGCAGTTTACAACTAGCTCTTTAGTCTTTGTCACGTTGAGAGATTTGTTCTCTCACGTTAAGAGGTTGTTCTCCTATGTGCATTAGGTAATAAATTTATGTGGCTTGCATGTATTGTCAGCAAGGCCTCTTCTGATGATGTGTCTACCTCTGATATTGCAGAGAGATACCTGATTCTTATTTGTTATCTTTGAAATACAGTTAAAAAATACAATGTCTACTGGCAATTTTTCCATTGAGAAAACAAAAATGCATTGTTAATGAGCGAATCATGACTGACAGGATGGATGAATATTGATTGTTTGATTGATTGATTGATTGATTGATTGATTTACTGATTGATTGGATTTCTAGAAAACAAAAATCAGGCACAACCCTAACGGTACTCTTAAGAAGGTAAAAAGAAATATAACTCATGTGTAGCAAAGAAACACCAATTTCAAGAAATGGCTAAGTCAAAATGTGTTGTTTAAAAACTTCAACACCCTCCATTTCCAGATTTTCTCCACAACATCTGATTTTTATTTCATGCAAGGAAGTAAACTCATTTGTGAGGACGCTTAACGACTACACAAACCCTGTTTAATAGTACAAATATTAGGGTAGGCAGTTTTGTGTCTTGGCCAATGTCCTGTGCCCATCTTTCAGTTTGTAGAACTTCTCTCTGTATCCATTTTCTCCCTGGTGACACAGAGAGTGTATTCAGTATCACAAGTTCCCTGTTTGCAGCCATACACCATAGTCTAGAGGTCATAGCTAGGCTATTGGATGGACATTGAGAGATGCAGTGTGGTGGGAGAGGGGGATTTGACTCGCACTGTCAGAGATAAGACAGGAATGATGAATGATGTCACCAAATGGCAGATCAAATGAGAGGGGAAGTCAGTGAATGATGATATAAAATTGCAGATGGGAACAGTGAGTGAGTGGGTGAGTGAGTGGGTAAGAGAGAGGTTGGGGAGGATATCTGATTTTCTCAGAACTTCCAGTGCTCTATGAATGCCAAACAAGAGAGAGAGAGTAAGTATGTAAACAGGGTCCTGCTGCATTCTTGCCTACCAAGCAACCCTGTAACATTGCAACCCTTTAGCATTTTAGATCCCAGTAAGGGACAACTGATTGGGGTTCATGTGCTGATATTATGAAAAAGTCAGTGATGAAGAAGAGATCCCTGCATGTATTTTCTTAGCCAGCAGCCCCACCGTTAGCTTGACATAGCTATTAGAATTCAGAATAGCCAATAACATGTTGTTATTCCTTTAACAACAAGTAATGTTCAGTGTTATTAGTAAGTAGGTAAGTATTTCTCACATTTTCTATCACTGAGGCCACTCAAAGCATATCATACAGACAACTTGAAGGCAATAACACTTCATAAGTCTACAGGCAATGATGACTAGCCTTGTGTGAATGAATATGATTAAAACAGTCAGCGGGTTTAAGTTGGTTCACGGGCTTCAAAGGAAACAGGCCATTCATGTTGATTCACATGCAGACATTCCTGGCTTGGCTGTTTTATCGATCAATGAATCTCTGACAAAGCCTCGGTCATGCCATCCAAACACTTTCATCCACACGCTGTAGCACTTTGAAAAGGGGAAAATCATCAGGGGTGACAGGTCTCACATTAGACCCCAAGTCCCAAGTGAATTCTCTGATCATCAGATGATGTAACTATTCAGTTATCTTTAGCTGCTGGTACACTATTTGCTCTATGTTGTTCCAAATTCTCTTGTTGTTTAGCTTACTGACAGCATTTGCTTGTTCAACAGAGCTATGGTTGGAATTACTCCAAACAAACTATTGCTTTAAAGAGAATTAACAAAAAAACGTAACAAAATGACAAAAAAACAAACATAAACAAACTTGATAGAGCAGCCTGGCTTGCCAGTGTACCCAAATCCTATCAACTACTGCTATAATTGTTTATTATTTCATGCAATGCCAAACTACTTTGCATTGACAGTAAGTAATCAGATCACATTCACATTCCAAATCCAAACATTTCATGGACAAATTCTCTACAATTCTCATCTTCCAGGGCTCCCAGAGGCCCTCAGTATGACATCTTACTTGCATTATCTCCAAAATCCCAACTAGAAGCACTCACTTGACAAACTCGTTCTTTGTCAGGTGGTATTTTGGTCTCGGAAATGACCGCACCATTGGGGCGCTTTCACTGTCAGTGTGACTGGGCCTGCTGCAGCCGATGGCTGACAGGCAGGACCCTGTGTTTGACCTCTCCTGTTCTCCCACTCTCCCCGCAGGCAGGAGAGGGAGCTGACAGGAGTGTAATGGCAGCCTGTGGGTCTAGTGGAAGTGGGCACTCTGTGATGGTGTCCTTGTTCTCTCTCTCACTCTCTCTTCCATGCACTTGGCAGACCATCAGAACTTAAGACTATCTATAGCAGCAGGCTGTTAAGCTGTCAGCCTGGCCCCTTCTCATTTCAGTCTTTATTTAAAGAAGAAGTTAGAGTCTCTTCTGTCTATCATTCTCTCTCTCTCTCTCTCTCTCTCTCTCTTCATCCCCCCGTTTGTCCATGTTTGTAAGACTGACTAGTTTCAGTCTCTGACATCCTTGCAAATTTTTCCTTCTTATTTTCTCACATCCGCCTTCCTCTTATTATGTGCTGCAGTCTGCACTGGCTGTATTCTTAGTCTGTAAGTGCATACAAAATTCTTCTCGTCTGTAAACAGCAGTTCTGGCAAGCAAGTGATTCACATGGGCACTAGAGCTAGAGTTGCTGCGGCAAGGAAGAAGAAGAAGAAAAAAAACACACTTGTTAGTTGCAAATGCTCCTCTGATACTTCAAAAGTAAAAAAATTCCAGAATGCAGAAGGAGACAGCACTAGAAAGCCAAATGCCTTCAGTATTTTCTAAATGAGTGGACCGCTGGAGCAGACTAGCAGAATAGACTCTGTTCAATGAGATTTCTGCTCCAAAGTCTAATTTCTGCAGGGACATGAAGTAAACACATTATGAAGCTTCTGCCTCAGATGTCTTCAATTAGCCCATTTGCCAGATGAAAGACTGTGAATCTTTTTTTCTGTCTCTGACAAAGAAGGAAAAGGCAAAAGTCTGCTCTCGTCCTTGTTCGAATTCCCATCACCCCTAAGTGATCGCAACATTTGATGTTGGTATTTGAGTAAACAATGGTCCTTTTTCTGCTGCCTTCACTCCTGAATGTCCTTTAGAGTGATTGAATGTCGCCAGTCGGTTTTCCCATTTGACTTACATGCCCTTTCTGCTATTCCCTTAACTGTTAGAGTGTAAATTTGCACTCCCATCTGGGCAAACAGAAACAGAGGTAGCAATCATTAGTGTGTGTGTGTGTGTGTGTGTGGGTGTGCGTGTGTGTGGGTGGGGGGGTATTTTTCTATTTACGGTGGTAAGATGACTTAATTCTGACAGACTTAAGATAGCCCTGGGGTCTTACATGAAGAACATCATGTTTACATATACCCCCTTAGCTGTGCTTTATCAGTGGACAGACAGGCCTCACTGTCAGAAAATGTACAGTAAATTACAGCAAAATCCGTCACCATCTGTAATTTTCTCACTTTAATGCTCTTCTGTAAGCAAAAGAGCAAAATCGCAAATGTCTCTCATGAAAAAAAAAGATCATACAAATAACATGACATTCAGCGTCCCATTCAAATGTGGACGTGAAATGGAATTTCAAACCTGTCATTTTCCATGCTGTTCATATTTCAGCTGACCAGTAATCATATGAATTCAGAGAACAAGAACACTATATACTACCTTTTGTCAAGGAAAGTTAATGTTTCCAGCAAAGTTTGTAAGTTCCTGTAGTTTCTATGTCATTATCTGAATTTTGCAGTTTTTGCAAAGCAGCGCAGCACCATTGTCAATTCTTGTGCATCCAAGGATCACAATACTCATCACTTCAAGACTAAGATTGAGTGTGTTTTGGCCTCCAGCCAGTGGTGATTGGCCATTAAGTATTTTATAAATATAATTTTGACAAAGCCAGAACTACTCCAGAGTTTGTTATTCAGATGTGTAGTCTCGTAATATCCTAATAAAGAGGAAAACCAAAATAAAATTTTTAGAAGATACAGGAAAACAAAGGGGAAAGTGTGGGGTTTTATGGAAATAAGGCATGCATTGCTCAGCAACATTGTCGTTTTGCTTTGTTGTGCTTTCCCCCTTCTCAATGCCCAGTGTAATGCCAACAGATTAAAACTGATTTCATGATCCATAACTCATGTTTTCATTGTTGGCTTTTGGCATGTGCACAGTATCTATTCAAAAGCATGTAGATTTGGAGAACACATAATCACTCTGAGTGTATTCATGACGCTGGCTTTTGCAAGAGCCTCCGGGCAACACAATGAGTGTGTAGGAGGGGAGGATGGCTTGTGTTAAAGTAAGGCAGGGGTAGTTTGGCACAGACCAGGATGAGCGCTCAGGCTTAGAATGGATTACAGGAATCTGAAATCACAGAATGCCCTATGTTGTAGAAGGCTTTAATTGTCCGCAGCCTCCATTCTTCATTGAAAACTCTTTTAAGATGCTTTAACACTTTTAGCATTAGCACACACATACACTCACACACACACACACACACACACACAGATTTAGTTTTCATTGTCGCATTTAAAGGAAACCACATCCAGCTGTTACACTTGTACACGTGTTATTCTCATTCCTCCCCGAGGTTTCAACAGGGCAGCAAAAATTTATTGCAATTTCTCTCTTCTTCCCCATTACCTCTCCTTCCCTCTTTCTCTCTATCTATCCCAACTTCTGTCTGTCTCCATGGGGATCTGCAAGTAATGCTGATGCAGCCTGAGATAAGGTCTCCCATTCAACAGGTCTGGTGTTGATAAAGACACAGTAGAGTACAGTCCCTCAACAAACTCCCCAAGGCCCAGAGCCTTATCTGATCTCCACAACTCTGATTGGAGCTCAGAGTTGTTGTTGGTGTTGTTGTTGTTGGTGGTGGTGGTGGGTGTGTGTGTGTGTGCGTGTGTGTGTGTGTGTGTGTGTGTGTGTAAAGACAACTGGAGACAGGTGGAGGACTGGAGGGGCTTTTGTGAATTGACCCCCACATTCACACTCACATCTCTCTCTCTTTCCCTCGCTCTCTCTTCACAGCAGACAGCTCTCTAGCTCTGATGGTAGCCCACAGCCTTTCAGCCAGTCCAGTCTCTGGAGATAACGCTTTGAGAACCGGGAGACAGTATCTGTGCAGACACAGACACTGTGGGAACTACAGATCAACAATTGTGTCTCTTTTTTTATACTCCCCCACCTCAGGAAGTTCAAATGTCAACAGTGCTTAACTTTATTGCAGATAAACTGTGATTGATGAAGTAGAAACAAGCTGTAAGTGATGAAATTGTGAAATAATGTTCAAAAGGAGATTCTGCATAACATACTGGTACTCAATAAAATAACGACTGAAAATAAATATCTAAAACCATCCAACTTGCAGGGGATAAATGAATTGTTATGCATAATGCATCCAAAGTTGATGACATCAAATAAGGAAAGAAATATTTCCCACAACTTTTTCTGGACCTGGTGCTCTAGAACACTTATGAGTGCTTCAGTCTGGCCTTCATGGGACTGCGACTCTCCTCACTGCTGTCATCAGTGTCAAGTGGAGGAGATGGGGGATGAAAGTGGCCTGGAAGACAGACAGCTTTCCAACAAGTTCAAAAGGCCTAGCACCGCCTGTTTCTGCCTCGTCTGGGAGATCATCTGAGGAATCCTCAGCGCTTTAACCCCACCCCACTCCACCTCCACCCCCACTCTCACACATAGAGACACACATAGAGTTTTTTTTTTAACGCGCTAGCCAGAACAAAATCGTCTGTAGCGGCAGTTTGTGCTGAACTTCCCCTGCCTGACTTTGGCAGCTTCCCCCGTGTTTTTTGTACTTTCATCTTACTGCTCATTCTCTTCGCTCAACAATATCAAGCTTAACCTTGACAAAGACTCCTATCTGCAAGTAGTGCAACATGTTTCAGAGCTGCTTCGCTGTGTGGGATTGCGGCACGATGTGTGGGTGTGGGTGTGGGCGTGCGATTTTTAAAATCACAGTGAGTCTGTCAAAACATAGCAAAGCACTATATCAGCACAAACTATTTTTCAAAGCTTAATTATATATGTCTGCTTCTCTTTAGATTCTGTCAGCTTTATTCCATAGCACATCAAAAAGGGAACATACGAATTTGCTATAAGTTTCAAGCCCCCCCTATTACCTTATGTATGTCCTTTGAAGTATGTCTTTTCTATGGGGTGCATATGTTGTAAGAAAAGAATTTAAATACACCCACACACATAGTGACACTTTTGATTAGGGTACATATATTCACCATAAACTAGAAGCTTATTAACATGCAAATTAATAACATACTAGCCATTTGTTAATCATTACAAGTTGCATATTAATACCTTATTCTGCAGGATCTTATTCTACCCATAGTAGACCACTGACTGGACTTTCTCCAATGTAAACTCCTAATTACTGCTTATTCATAGTAAGTAAGTTAGTTGTTGTATATGAATTATGATCTCAATATGTTTTGCTTAGTAAGTGGTAGTACAACAGGAACAGTTATTCTCAGGAACATAGGACGTAATTAGGACTTATTTGAACACTGTATTTGAGTACTTGTAGTTTTGGGTCTTGTTCTAATGAATAGGCCATCTTTTCTAAATATTATTGAAGGAGAATAATTGTTAATGTTGTACTAGTGCCTTATAACCCCCTTGCTAACATATTAAGATCACAATTCATATACATCAACTAACTTACTATATAAACAGTGATTAGGAGTTCATATTGGAGAAATGATTAGTTAATGGTCTATTATGGGTAGAATAAGGTCATGTAGAATAAGGTATTAATAAGTGATTTCTAATGATTAACAAATGACTAGCATTTTACTAATTTGCATGTAAATAAAGTGTTACTAAAGATTAAAATAAGCAGACTTATTTTTCAAAGTTTACTTTTCTTTCCCTCTACTGGTAGAAATACAAAATAAACACACACACACACATACACTTATGTTACTCATTCTTTCAAAACAAAAACCATTACTATGAGTGTCCTGTAAATATGGCATGTATCCTTGGTAAGAGCTGCTGTTTGTGCTGATTCATTCTTCAAGTGTTGTTTGTCCATTCCGAGGGACTGACAGAGAACAATAAGAATGGGAGAAGCTTTTAAGACAGGTAGAGACCAGAAATAGGAACTGCAGGAGCAATGCACACCCAATCAGCAACAGCACTCCCTCTCAACTGCCTGTGACACTCCATCTCAGACAACAGAACTGTTAGTGTGCAGTGTGCAGACATTTACTGAAAGTCTTATATTGACAGCCTGTTTGTGTCTCAGCTTAGGTAGGTTACATCTGTTTCACTCGCTCTTTGCATTGTAGCATGCTGTGACTTATCCCAACAGCAAGATACGACTCTGATTCGAGTTCCTACATATTAGGTTGCCTCGTATCGTGAGTGGCATCTTGGCTAGTTGTCTTATGTCATTTTTTTATGCCTTTTTCTTTTTACAGTTGAATAGCTCCTTAGTGATGGTAATGTAATGGTTAAGGAGCCTGGCTAGCATGCTAGTAGCTTGGAAATTGTGGGTTTGAATATTGACTGCCACTGTTATGCCTTTGCACAAGGCAGTTCTCTTTCAGTCAAACTACTTGGCATTAACCAATGGGAATCCATTCTCCGATCACATGATCACCACTGAAGAAATCCTTCATAGGTCCTTTTTAAGACTTTTGGCATGAATGACATGACTATATAAAATATTCGACATGTTACCGTGAGGCTCGCTGCAGAGAATGATGATAGCCTAGACCCGTGCCCAGAGTGAAGGAATCTGTTGATCTGTGGATCTGTCTGATGCAGAACATGAGAGACTGGTTCAGTGCCATGCAGAAGGACGCCGACGGCCTGGAAACTTTCCTGCCGCGGCATAATGCAACTGATTCACGTTTGAATGGGGAAGATGAGCCCCCTGCGAAGCGATATAGGGGCTCCTTCAGTCTCTGTCCATGCCGGTGGTTTATACCCACGAATCTGACATTCAAAAAAAAAAAAGCTGATAGGTGTAGATTGTTGTGAAGAGTTTCTATCCTCTGATCTGATTAGGCTTGGATAGTGGTGCTGACAGCAGCATCAGGATACAGCCCTGAAATGATTTTAAAGGTGCCCTGCCACACAAAACCTGATTTTTTGTTTTTTGGAATATGATGTGAGTTTTGAATTATATGGTGCTTGTGAAAATGGAATTCTGTCTTTGTTGTCTGCAATGGCCAATGAAAAGAAATAAACAGAGAAATCGGGCCAATTTGAAAAGTTGGTCAATTTTACGTAGCAGTGCCCAAACCCTAAGCCATTGGCAGACAGCACTGAATTATCACCCAGTCCATGCTCTCCTATATTTGATTAGTGCCAGCCCCATGGAATCTTTACTATGTTAGATCACTGAAAATCTGTGAAATAAAGACAACAGCAGAACAGCAACATGACGTTTTTAGTTTATGCTGAATAACAGGAGGTTATGGACAAATGGCTGCAGTGAAATTTTAGAGAGGTTCATCATTATTTATGTATCTAGTGCATTTCTTAAAAAAAGACTTGTCAACTTTGGTGAATACAACAGGCCTCGTAAGTTTTGACCTCCGGTCGTAACAGTAATGAGTTATCAGTAAACAGTAAACAGTTATCTGGTTATGTTGACTAGTGTGAAACCCTACGCATTACAAGCTTACTGTTGCAAAGAGGCTGTTAACAATGTGCAAGCAATTATTGGATGAGCGTATCATAAGTTGTCCTCCTGCGCTTCCTCTGAAATGTAATATTCCAAACCATCTTTGGAGACCTCAGAGAAATATTTGAAATACCATATAGCTGTATGGCGGAGCGCCTTTAGAGTGAGTGACTGTTTGTTCTCTTGCTCTCTCTCCACTTCTGTTTCCTTCCACTTCCTCAATAAGGAGACTAATAAGAGAATGAGTGAGTAAGTAAAGTAAGAGAAATTAGTGGAAGTAAGGAGTGGGACTAAAACTTTTTAAGTGTAAACAGAAAAAGACCCAATTGAGAAAAGTGATATTGATTGCTATATATAGACACCTGAAAAGGTTCTTGTTGTTTGGGTATTTCACCTCTCTATCACAGCAGACAGCGCCAAGTCAAAATCACTGAAGTGCTTTAAACACATTGGCATTTTACGCATGGTTTAGGGGAAAAAAATGATTCTGCCAAATTACTCCAATACCTCTTTACACCCTGAAGAACACTGAAGCAGAAGAGTGGGTCATTGATTCCAGACCAGGCCCTAAATCACCATTACACTTTAGAAAAATAAAAAGTGAATGAACATGTTTTGTCAGTAAGCACTTCACTCAATGTATCCCTGGATGTACAACTGAAAATGTAAGTGTTATGTTAACATTTAGTTTCAGCCTAGGTTTAGGTTCATTGACTCATTCAGCAAAAGCTTTATTCTGAGATAGGGAACCAATCACAAAAGGGCTTTCAGCTCTAACAATGGAGTTGGGCCTAAACTGAAACCAAGAAACAGCTAACAGAGGTGGTGGTGATGGCAGTGATGATCCCATCTGGAAGAAGTCGGAGATGACAGCTAGACATCCAGATCAAGCTCAATCTCAGGTTGAGGAAATAGAAAGCCAGGCTTACCAGTTAGCAGTGCTAACCAGTACATAGCAACTATTCAGTGCTAATTGGCGCTAAAAAGGTGAACATTGTGTCCATTGATGAAAAATTGCTATTTATGTCTTTTATGCTATGTATGTCTTATTTAGGCTATGTCTAATGTTTTTTAATTTTTTGGTGTTATCAAAATGGTTACACTGAAATGCACATCACTGGCAAATGTTAAAAGAAACAGAAATCATGTGGCATAATTCTACAGCACTCTGAAAATGTGAGCTCATAAAAGACATAAATATGCTTCTGCAACTGCCTCTTCCTATTTTACCTCAAGGCTTTGAAAACATTTCTGTGTGCCTCACGAAAAGACAGGCTCATCAATCTTAGCGCTGCAAACTTACTGCCTCATGGTAATGAATCACTGAACAGATGCAGGCTTGTTTGTGTGCATTGCCTCTGTAGCGTACTGTAGCTTACACAAATGTAGACACATGGAGAAATATAAATCATGATGGGTGAATGTAGTGGATTATTAACATGAAAGTCGGCTCTCAGAAGAAAGGGGAGAAAAGAAAATATCTAGTACAAGGTGGCCATTTTTAATACAGCATTGCTTTACTCAACCATAAACACATGCTAAGGTGTACTGTCTTAGAGGTGACACACACCAACAATGTTAATTTTGTGTTTGTGCAATGTAAATATGGCAGTGCTAGTCCACCATTTTCACACAGCTCTTGTTGAGGTAGTTTGTATAGCTATAGGCTAATTACAATAAATAACATGTTAATAAGTTGAAAATAAAAGTGGCATGAAAGAGGTAGAGGACTAACAAAGGATGTTAACAAATGCATTTGAGGGCTGTTACTGACAATAACAGGGGCTGTAATACTTGATACTTTTCTTTGCAGTGTATGACTCCCATTTACATGTACCTGGTGTAAACATTTCTAAAGAGCCGTTCACGCCAAGAACGATAACTATAACAACAAATACATGTTGCTCTAATTAATATGGACGCCAATGTCCACATCACAACTATAACAACAACGACATGTGTAACAATATCGTTTGGACCACTTTCAGAGTGATTTTTTTGAATGACAAAAGGCTGACAGCCAATCAGAAACCATGGAATTTTAGACATTAGTTCACTCACATGAGAACAGACTTCGTTGCTTTCGTTGGTCAGTGTGGACAGAAATATTGTTATAGTTACAGTTATCTTTATAGTTATCATTCCAGGTGTGAACGGACCTCAAGTCTGTATGGATTTCAACTTTTTACATAGAGGTGACATACATTTCTGGTTAAAAAAACTAAATAAATTGCCTCTGATAACAGTGAACAGCTACTCTAAATTGCATCATTCTTCAGGGGTCATGCTCACGTCTCAAAGTCAGATGTGCAGATTGAACACACACACACACACACACACACACCTGCATGCACTCACAAACACCATGTTTTCCAAAGTATTGTATTTCTTCAATTACATTGCAGTGTTTTTTGTCTGTTTTCTTTCACACAGTATAGTAGACTGCCAGGGGCAAGTGAATATTTTTTGGCCTAACTGTACTATATAGCTCCACCTGGATCATAGGCAATTCATGCACTGGGTGCACTGGGTTTTTTTAGATATAAAAAAGGTACATTGTGTGAGGATGGGTTTGTGAATGCATCTTAATTGCAAGCTGATCTTTGCCCACCCAAGAACACTCAACACAGAACACTCTTTGATAATTACAGTCCTGTATGTGCCATCATTAACTCATTTGCAATTTTATCGGGTCTAATTGCAGCCAACACAAGGCCTGAAATACTGACACATTCCAAAGAGCGATGGCTGCCTTCGACAGGTGCCCAGCCCACTTGAAGAGCGCCAGCTTGCATGCCAGATCTCTAATTAGGCTTGTCTTTGTAGGGTGTCACTCAATGATGTAATTCACTCATTTGCAGGATATGTCACCCCGCTGGTCCCCAGGCTCTGCTTCAGTAATGAGGCCATTTCCAAAGCTTGCTTGTTTTTCAGATAGAACGACTTAACCATATTTCTCTTACTTTTGCCAGAGTCAAGTCTGCAAGAAAATAAAGTTTTGGCAGAGAGCACTCTGAGATATATTCTGCAGTTTTGCCAAACGGTTGATCCTGTATATCAGCATACAATCAAGCACATCCTTACCATACACATGAAACTGTTTTGAAGTGATATGTTTGCTATTGCCTCTGAGTCTGAGTGCTTCCAGGATTTTTTTAATGCACAGAGAATGGACAGCAAGAGGACCACAAGGAATTTCAAGTTGAATTTAGCAGGTATTGTATTGGATTTGACATGTGTACTAATACACATGAAACTAATACGTGAGCTAGAATATAGGTTCCTATAGTCATTTTGTACTGGGTATGGGGGGGCGTACTGTATGTGGATGTCATTGGCAACTAACATAACTTTTATAACAATTGTCTCTTTGTAATCTCACACCTAATTAGCAGGAAATTGAGTCCGATGAGAGTTACAACTATTCTGCAGTTTTCGCCGGTCAAACTTTTTAGCAATTTCTGTTCGGACAAGACGTATTCGACATGTCACTAGGAGTGAAGATATCCCACAATATACCATGGCTGACTCTTCACAGCTAATAATCACTCAGCATTTTCCATTGAGTTGACTGATGTGAACGTTCCATTCATTCAAAGCAAGAGAACGATTTTCATAACATCGTTTTAAAAACGTCTGAATGGAGTAGTGTGTATATGGAGCTTGGCATTTCACATACGGACAAGCAAAGAGGCATGTGCACAAGCACAATATAACTGCTCTCCCTGAACTTCCAAGCAGTTGCCTGTTGTGATGCTGGGTAACAGGAGACACAAAACTAAGCTTAGCACTTTTTTAAAGGGTGGAGAATGAACGAACAGGAATGAAAACTAATTGGTAGAAAATACAATTTGGTGTCTTAAAACTTAATTAGTTGCAAATTGAACTGTTGTGCAAAAGCAATATAACACTCATGGTCGTGAGGTTGTCCATGGACATCCCCACGGGTGTGGTTACCTTAACCTACAGCACGAAGCCAAACGCATGTAAACCATACACATGAGGATATCCATAAACAACCTTGCTCCCACTTGTGTTATATTGCCTAATTCTATGATGTCCTCTCCCAACACTTTCGAATCTGTAGTGAGCCTAAATATAGTGATGCATTTTACATGTGTACTATAAAGTACTCTTACTTACCATTAACATTATAACAGGATTAACTTTTGAAGTTGTACTGAGATGTTATTACAATGTTATTACAAATATGACCTTTATAAATCGATAAATGCAAAGAACACCTATCTAGGAAAGCACTGCAATGTATCATAACATTTGTGTATGACAAATGAAAACACAATCACTAGTATGATAAATCTTAATGGTTATAGAGTGACAGAAAATTCCTGCAGTCTAGATTAACATTCAAATATTCTACACTAATTGCCTATAGAAAAATAATTAAAAGGTGTGTGTATGTGTGTTTTTTTCTGTCCATTGCAGGGATAGATATTTCAATGATACAAACCCCTATTAGTGTAAATGAAAAGATAATGACTAGGATTATGTATCTCTTTGGAAAGAACACAATTACATGTCTGTTGGTAAAATATGCAATGTGGTTTTAATCATTCATAATGGTAATAGAATTTGGGAGTATTCCATTTAGCTCAAAATGATATCACCCTATTCTGCTCCATCAGATTGCTGCCTAAGCATAAGATTCAAAGGCATGAAAGTCCTGCATTGTTTTTTTTTAGATTGTAGTCTAATCTGGCTTTTTTTTTTGGTCATACAAACCAAAATGACAATAATGAAAACTGTCAAATTGTGTGGGCCATTTTGTATTATATATATACAGTACCTCACAAAAGTGAGTACACCCCTCATATTTTGGCAAATAGTCTGTTATTTCTTTTCATGGGACAACACCACAGCAATGCAACTTTGATACAACTTAAAGTTGCCACTTCTTATATAAAAGGGTCAGGATGTCCTGGACAAGTCAGGATGGTTGACAACCCCAACCTAAACCCTTTTGAGCAGCTGTGGCGCATCCTTAAGCGGAAAGTGGAGGAAAGCAAGGTGTCTAACATCCACCAGCTCTGTCATGTCATCATGAAGGAGTGGTAGAGGATTAAAGTGGAAACCTGCGCAGCTCTGGTGAAGCCCATAGGGGTTAAGGCACTGCATAATAATGGTAATGGCCAGCTGTTCATACATTAATAGCTATATGTTGAGTAATCTATAAGTTTCATATAGTTGTTGTATATGAATTATGATATTAATATGCTTTGCTCAGTAAGGGGCATATAAGGTGTTAGTACAACAGGTATTCTCAGGAACAATTAGTCTCAATCAAAAAAATTTAATTAGGATTTATTTAGACAAGATTAGAACTTGTAGCTTTGGGTTTTGTTCCTATGACTAGACCATATTTTCTCAGTATTACTGAAGGAGAATAACTGCTCCTGTTGTATTACTGTCTTATAAGCCCCACATTAACCAAAGCATATTAAAATCATAATTCATATACAATTAACTAACTGAGTTAATGGTCTATTATGCAGAATATGGTGTTAATAAGTGATTTGTAGTGACTAACAAATGGCTAGTATGTTATTAATTTACATGTTAATAAGCAGTTTGTTAATAGTGGATCTGTGTATGCTAATATAAAGTATTACCTAATCTTTTGATAAAATTGCTGAGGACTTCCTGTAGTTTATCATTTAGGATATTCTCTGCTGGACAATGGAGTTCTCTTTCAGTCAAAACACTTCAACGCCACCTATTGGGATATCGCCTATGGGGAGATACCGAATCACTGAAACCTCTACCACTAAGCCTGATATAATCAGATATCAGGTGCGCGTGCGTAAGCCTAGGTCTCAATCCTCAAGCTATGAAAAGCAGATGCAAGCCATCTTCCATCCATCTTCCTCTTTCATCTTTCAGTGAACTACTGATCGCATGATCCCTTTACGACTACTTCTTCCAGCTACGACTTTAGGCGCCTAAAGGGTTCAACAGGCTTTAGCCCGAGTGAGCCATCTAGCGAATTATTTTACAAACTCAATGGATTGCAGGAGACTATCACATTCGTGTTTAGAATTCGATGCAACATGTGTGGCTATCCAAAATGACGAATGCCATGAAGAGGTGCTGCTGCAGCAAGGCCATCCCCTCACCAATGTCCACGAGAGATGTGTGATGTGCCTAGTCTCACCGCTATCCAACAGAGCATGCCCTAACGGCCCAGTAGTCTTTTTTTCGTGGTGCTCCGCAGCTGTCGCCACTGGACCACCACCACCACCTAGTCTCTTGTTCGAATCCGGTGAGGATACTGTCTCCCTCATAGCATCTGACGAAGGAGACATCGCATGGAGAGCGCAAGGCCAGAACATCCCTGGCAGCTGAGCTCCGTGCGGTGGTTGAGCACACAGCCTGGTAACCTAATAATAACACCCATAGCACTGTCCGCTGGGGGGACATTGACCATGGTCGATGCTCTGGTGCTGGTCACCCCTATGAGCACCCAGCTCCTGCTGGACCAAGGAACAGTTCTCCAAACTGCATGCTCCTCCTAGCTGTGATGGGGTGCGTTCACTATGATCCACGCTTCCGCACCAATCCCTCTTTTACAAACTCTGTCTCCACGAGAGCAAACACCGAGTCCTTTGTACGGGCACACAAAAAAGTGTTTTTGAAGACTGTTCGGTGTGAAAAGTTGATATGTTTTTGAGTTTTGAAATGGAGATTTGTGTTGCTAAACCTGACTGCTGGTGGTACTGGTGGTATTTCAATCCTCTTTGAAATGCTATTGATTACCTGTCACATATACTATTGGGGAACCTAATTCTTAAGTTTTGAAAGAAAAAAAAAACTCTAGCCTGTGTCTATTCTCTTCCTGATGTGAAAGGACATTTTACTCACAATGAAGTAGTTATGCAATTTGAGCAGATCAATCCCCAAACCTGGACATCTCTTACAAATTCTGTGTACATGTTGTGCACATCCAGGACTGATATCACATGTTATCTGATATCGCATCCATGAGCTCTTTCCCATTATCTATGAACTTCAATTGGATGGCAATGCTTAAAGGGAAACCAGGCAACATTTCATGCTGTGCCCTCGGTTTCTCCTGCAACGTCTTCGCATATTTATAGCACTTGCAAGATGACAACGGTGCCCGATGTTAAACAAAACCAAAACTTTCTCACTTATGAGCCTTGTGGAGTCATATTTATTACCTTGTCAGTCAACATAATTCCTAAAAAATGATCATCGCTGGTTCCTATCTTTGGTTTACAAACAAATTCACATGTATTGGGGAGAATTTACGACATTGGTGTTAGTTATTAAAAAATCAGCAACTGT
This sequence comes from Tenualosa ilisha, assembly GCA_015244755.2. Taxonomy (NCBI): domain Eukaryota; kingdom Metazoa; phylum Chordata; class Actinopteri; order Clupeiformes; family Clupeidae; genus Tenualosa; species Tenualosa ilisha. The sequence continues at coordinate 1,095,247 of PYXC01000813.1, forward strand.
AGAAGAGCTATGTAGTTAAACAAAATCACAGACTTGCCTGCTATACCTTTAAAAGTCCAGTCATGAACTTGAATGTCAAAATCAATAACGCACAACAGTGACATAATAACCTACTGTTTGATACATTTTAATTGTCTGTTACATAAAAGACAGTCCTAGCCATCCTCGTCTGGTGAGCATGATGACAGCATGTTAGCATTTGTTTAACAAAGTGAGCAACTGTAATAATGTGCTTCACTGATAAGTCAATAAGATGCGTTATTACACAGCTCCTTATAGTGTTGCTGTAGAATGCTCCATTCATTTCAATGAGACTTCCAAACGTTCTTCGGTCTGATATTTCTAGAGGTGAACCATTGCTAGGTATAACAGACTGCTGATAAGGAAAGTGAAACCGAATGTTGCCATAACCAATGAGCTAATAAGCTGTAAGTTAATGAACTACTGTTTTTTTGCGAAAGCTATTATCCATCCTAATAATTCAGATTACTATGATAAACAAAGAAGCAATGATAAACATGCTTCGTTGTCATGTGATTGATTAATTCAATAGGTAGCTGTGTAATAAGCAGGATAACGTTCTGCAAGGCAGTCATTATCATGGAATAACTCCCTTCAGAGTGATTCAAGCCCTCTGCAGGCATCAGGCTCCCTTCAATGATAATGACAGCCTCACAGAACGTTGTCCCTTACATATTACTTAGAATTACATGTTTAGTTGTAGGATAGGAGGTTAGAAAAGAAATGGGTTTCCCTGCCCCATAAATTTGTATTGGATTAGTTGTTATTATGCATCTCAGTGATTGTTCATTGCTTGACTGCTTCATGTCTTGTTCTGTTAACGCATTTATGATTTCACTGATAAGGGACATTTTATGTTTGGAATCACAGAGCAAGTGTTTCTGTGCTCAGAGCTACCAAAGTTATAACAAAGTTATGAGTTATTGAGAATATTTACATGGTGTTGATTACTGTAGTGTTAAGTGTTAATGACACAAATGTATTTGGAAGTCTGGAGCATCTAACTTGGCTATAAACTGTTACCACACTGCTTTAGAACAAAGAAGTCCATGTATCTATTAAAACAATTTATTCTGGCAGGTGTCCTTGAAGTGTTTTTTTTTTTTTTTCTGCCCATACCCAGTGTAATTAAGTTCAAATGAGCATTGACAATATCATTAAGGCTGACATTATAAAAAACAAACACTTTTGCCTCTGACAAGGTCATCTCCTGCTTCCTACATTTCTTTAAATATTGTCCTCTTTGCACGACCCCCTCTTCCCACAACTCACTGAACTGTACTCACTATTTGATGTTTGTGAGGCAAACAATTACTGCTATTGAGAGCCTGCGTTGCACTTCTCCATGGTGAAATTTCCCTGGGGTTGTTTAAGCCAGTCCTTGCTCGATTGCTTTTGGCTGCCCGCAGCCCCCCATCCCTGGGGAACTACAGCCTATCCACATCACATTTGCACCATGCACTCAGGCTTTACTTCGATGCCCATCTGGTGTGTGTTTACGTGTGTGTACGTGTTTGTGTGTGTGTGTGTGTGTGTTGAGGGTGGACTCCTTGTCCATCACAATTACTTACTAAGAAATGAAGGTGGACTAGCTTCCTGGAATCTCTCTAGCAGTAGGACAAATCAGGCTGTCTGTAATAGTTACCCCTTTAGGCAATACCTGACTGTAGACCTGCTCTTGGTATTGGGGAAGTGTTTTTGGTAACACTTTATTTGAAAGTGTCTACATAAGAGTGACATGAACCTGTCATAAACATGAGATGAATCATGATTGTCAATGAACATTGTATCATGATTATCAATGACTCTTGATCAGTAAAGTGTCGTTAATGTTCATGATACCTCATGTTATGTGTATGAGAGGCTTGTTGTAGTCTATAAAATAAAGCGTTTTAAATAAAGTGTCATAATGTTTTTTTTTTTTCCTCTATGGTGCTTTCAGTGAGAGTGGACATATTGTTCCAACACATGTACAGTCTCAAACCATATACTGGATCAATATAGCCTAGAAATCTAGACATACCCTAGCGATAGCAAATGGTATGTCTTGAAACTAACCATAGGACCTCAGTAGCTGTTCTTCCAGGTTTAGTCACATCAATCACATTGCTCTATCCTTGTAGAGAGTCACCTAGACGTGGTGCTAATGGTAGCTTATCAGGCTACCTATTACGTGCAGAGGCAGTTTGAAAGACAACCGCTAAGTCCGCCACTTGGATTGAGCCTGGTCTATTGATCATAGCATACATTTTGATGTGCTTGTCAGGCTAGTATCAATTATCAATGAAGCCAACAACAAACAAATAAAGTTACAGTGAATGAAACAACCCTGATGACAGGCCAACTGTTATCCACACACACACACACACATATAGACAAAATGTACAGTGGGCCTATGACTGTGTGGGATGGATGAGAGTGATGCCGAAGAGCAGATGGACCAGTTCCGCTTCCAACCTCCACGTTAGAGAAACAAAATCGAGAAACATAGACTAAAAATGTCACAGACACACACACACACACACACACACACCACACACACACACACACACACGCTGAAAAAAAGACAGCATATGTTAGATGCAATGAGGAATCTGATGTGGCTGAAATAAATGTTCATCATTAATCAGCCCAGCCAATGAAGCATGTTGCCACATCTCACAAATGCTGCCTTCCCAACACTACTTCAGGCAGAATGGGCCTCAGAGATCTACAGCAAACAAAATGGCTACTATCTTACAGCATGATGATGAACTATAACCTGATATCTGCTCGCCAGATAATCTCTCATTGTTAATTTGATGCTAGACACCTGTTGCAACTTACATGTCATTTACACTGTTTACCAAATAGGGAAAAATTTTTTTACTTTGAGTCTGCGAAGTGCTGTCTTTTGTGGAGCCTTTTTAACGTTTTGTGCGTAGGAGGCCCTGAGACGCACGCTGCTATGCAAAGGCTTCAGATGCCAGATCACAAAGTCAACAATGTCTCCCTATCGGTTTGATTCACAAACATGGATCCTGTTTGCTGTGGCGGGTTATCGCTCATTCTTGAGCGGCTTGGTGAGTATGAACGAGGGGAACTGCTTGGCTCTGTTTCCCTTGAGAAGTCTTGTGAAGTCATAATCAAAAGACAGAGATACGTGCTGAAGACTTACAGTCTCGTTAAGGTTCAGTGGAGCAAAACCAAAAAAGTTTCCCTTCAGATAAATGACATTTTGAAGACAAATTTATACAAGCAGATTAACTGTGATTTCTGTACTTCACAGGCCACTATAGTGCGGGCTGTGTAACAGATAGAAATATGGACAATGCTGTGTTTTCAGAATTTAATTTTCAACCGTTTGTAGCAGGAGTAAAAAGATTTCCCTCCCACTCAAAATATTACTTACTTACATTTTTAAACTGCTTTGAATAGTAGTGCAGAGTTTGGTTGACAATATTATCCAAAGATAGATTAAAGAATATTGAGAAGATTAGAGAATATTGAAGTAGGTCCTTCATCAGGTTGCAGTATGAGAGAGCTACAGCAGAGACTTGTGTAGATCAATCATTTAAATCCATTTTAATTGAGGGATTCACTTTAGCATGAATTTATGACACCCCATAATTATAGGTGTGTGAAAAGACAATACAGACACAATGGTTTCATATCAACCACTTTAAATCAGTCTAATATTTTAATTGAAGGTTTCACAAATGAATTAAGTCTTCACACCATGCAATTTAACAATCACAGAAACAGCTAAAGTATTGAATGAGCAGACACAGAGGGGTTTTATTTATCTGTGCAAAGTTGTTTTCTTCTTTTTCCAGGTATTCTGAAACCTTGCCCTAAATTTAGCTGTGAAATTCAATGTTCAAGACATGGCTGCCAAACCACATCTTGAGTGAAAAATGTAATATTTGCTGATAAATACAGACTTAAAAACACAGTACCACTGAACTATTTAGAGTAGCACTTTTAGTATTTGCATGAGTGTGTGGTCAAAAATTCGAGGCAGGCAACCTGGTGGATCACTGCAGTCTTTAATCATGATGCCTGAGACAAGTTACCCACACAAAACCTATACAAGATGTGTCGAGTAACAAGACAATCTTCTTGGAGACAAGGATTCCCTTTTATATCCCCCAGAACACACACCACATGTTGTAAAACAAGTGGCAGACCTTCCTGCCCTCATAAATCACATTTGACTTTCTGCCCCTCAGTTGTTTTAACTTGTCTAGGTTCCATTGTCCACTTCCTCTAAAATCCCTTGTGGAGCCAGATCTCTATCTGGTTTCCACCAGCCCACTTTGTTACCCATTTCCTAACCACAATTTGCTTGGTTGGTTGTCTTACCCCTATAGAATAAAGTTTTACACATGGCATACATTTGTATCACATTAGTATTCTCTTTTGCTGATATTCATTTCTAGGATATTACAATTTGTGTGATGAATTGGCAGCTGATATATGTCCTACCCATATTAGTGGAGATTTGCTGCCCTACACTACTTCATTTTCACATTTTTTAGCTCACTATTAGCAGGACACATAACAGATTTGAGGTCAGTCGGATGAGTGGTTCACGTGAGGTTATGAGAATTATGCATGGAACAGATAGACAGACAGACAGACAGACACACACACACACACACACACTGATGTGTACCGTATTTATAAATAGGTATTCTTTTCATAGTATTTTCCCTTAATACTTGTTTGTGCTGACATTCACAGTGGTTGACATTCGCATATTTCGATTCTCAAACTGAAATGCTAAAACACTTAGGCCTTCTGTGTGGGATATTGCTATCAGATCTGAATCTGAATCTGAAGTTATGATCTTGATGCTAAGCTGAAATAAGACAAAGAAGTTGAGTTGTGTTTAAATATTATGATATACAACATTAAATAGCCTTGTAGTTGTCACGTGCATGTTCACCACCACTGTTGGTTTTAGATGCTCCTAGCCTACAACTCCACTGTAGATTCAGGCTTACATTTTTAATACCTCGGTAAAAAGGATGTTCAATCCCACTTCACAGGTGTGGCAAGAGAAACATATGTTTATGTTTATGAATTCATGTCCCTAAAGTTTAGCGTCATCGCTTTAGTTGATGGTGTTGACAGCTAAATTAATGATACTAATTAATGACAAGCTAGCCTGCACATATTTCCATTGGCCCAGTAGTGGATGAGTGGAAGAGATCATTTCCTTACCCCTATTGATTTATTACCATGTAAACACAGCAGTGTGTATATTTGGTGAATTTTAACAAGAAATAATATTGTGAAAAAGTAATGGCAGCCATGATGACCACAAGATGTGTTCCCGCATAGTGGTTGTTGCAGGCCTATTTTGAAACAACATGGCTGGGACTATTTCATCAACTCCAGTCTGTATGTAGATGGACATAATTTCTCTCTGCCTCATTTGTCCATTGTGATCCAAATAAGCAAATCCCTCTTTCTCAGTCGATCAGCATTAGTCCACATTTTTTTTGACTGGGTTTATAGACAAAGAGCGAAGGCTGGGTCTTTTGTTCAACCAGCGCTGAAAACTTCCTTAGAATTACAAGCAATGAGAAGAGCCAGATATAGCAATGCTTTGATGTAATCTCTCTCTCAGTTCATCCTGGTGAAAGGTGCTTTTTTTTTATCTCACTCTCTCTCTCTGTCTTCATTCACCTACTATAGGGAAGTCAGTGAAGTTCTTATTCAAGGCCAGAAAGGATTCATCCTGCTGTCACCCCTTTTTTATTCTCCACAGGTAGCTCTGCACAAACACAAAAAATACAACTAAACTGCAGACCTAAGAGATCCACAGACTGGCAGCGTACACAAACCTATACAAGGTAAGATAATGAAGTGCCAATCTGCTTGACACATGGAGAATAAAGAAATGGCATTTGAATGGCAATCAGACACACTAAGATATTAAAATATCCTCAACAAGTTTAACTGGTAGAAGTGAAATAGAATATTGTATGAATCCCATAGCCTGGGAACCCTGATGCACTGCTATGAGCTATTGGAGCTAGATAGTTATGAAGCCAAAAGTCCATTAACCAATCATTGCCACTTATTTAGTATGGATCAGGCATACGTTTTGCAACCATGTCAAGCTAATGACATGCTCACGTGACTCTTATTTAGACACCTTCAATTAAAGTGTTACCCATTCCTGCAAGGAAAGCATATTGCAACATTCTCACGAGTTCATAAATGTGTTATGGAAGTTGATGGCTATAGCAGGGTTTGGGCTGAGTAAGAAAGTGAATTTCAAACAACCATTTGGACCCAGCATGTGAATGTGAATGATGAGAAAAGTGCTACTTGAATTCGACTGTCACCTGTGTCGATTGCACAGTTAGTTAATGCAGTTTACCCACCTTTCAAATCTCAGACATAGACTTTATCTCTTCATTAAATGCAGCTTTTAACACTTGGGATCGCACAACACAAACACACATCTGAAGCTCTGCGAGTTGTTGTCCTAGAAACATATAAGTGACACCACTAGAAATCTTGAATCTTCTAGTTTTCAAAAATATTGCTTTTAAAATAACATTTATCGATGGTGCTTAGGATTTTCAGTGCTTTAGCCAAGCAGCAACCTTATAATGACACACCCATCAGCTATTCAAATGGTAACATGCCCCATTCCACCAGTAAACATAATCGCGTTGTGCTCAGAGTTACGTTTACAGTAGGCCAATCAGTCACCAAAGGTCAAAATGCCATGCATAGCCATAGTTTGTGGCTAAAGTAATATTACATTGGACAATAACCTTCCATCATCAAACATGGTCTTTTCTTTAAGATCTGACACTACATGATGTGGCCTACAGTGATTTGTGGGTTCATAGTCTACCCACCTCATATTTTACCACTACCGCCCTGGTGGAAAGGGAAAGGAAGCAGCAGCTTTAAGGCCCATCCACCACAGCTCACCCGACAGATGTTCTTGTCTGTCCCAATCAGTGGTGACAGGCAGGGGAAAGGCGCCTCCATTAACATCATGTCATTAAGGAATGCACAGCCCGACACTTGTCAAGACAGACATTCCAGTCATGCCAAAAAACTGTAGCTTACTGACTAAGCGTTTCATTACTATTTATTTGTTTTTATATATTTTATTTTTGGGGGTGCAGAAAAAATGGAAATATATATTACCCAAGAGGGGTTATTAAATTTCAATGACATTTGTAGACTCTCAGACACAGCGTTTTCCTAATAACGACAGAAATTAGCCAAATGTGACTTATTGTTTCAGCCCGCAAGAGGGATTTGGGGATATTGACTTCTAATTGCCCTGGCATGTCTAGCTTATTAAAGAGTGACACTGTATGTCTGTCTGTGTGTCTGTCCATCTATCTGTCTGTCTGCCCGTCTGTCTGTCTGATTCCTCCCACCAATGAATTGATCTTCACTGCTGTTTAATTAGCTGTGTGGATCCACAGAAGAGTCAGAACAGACTGGGCCTGAGGGGCTTGAAGGTGGAAAGAGGTGATGTTTTAAAGTGACCTAGTCCTTTTCCAGACTACCATGTGATCAGAAATTCTACCAATCCCTCTTCAAGCGAGGCCATGACATTTAAAAAAAAAATGACTTCAACTGACTTTCAAACAACAACCATAATAGAAAAAGACCCCCTGTTTCAGTAAATGGTGCCATGACATGAACCCAGAACCCAGCAGAATGCTTTTCACATAGTCCAGTTCATGAAAGTCATTAGAATGCTTCTCTACATACCCCCTGGACAGAGAGTTTTCATACCATCGGCAAAGACTGGGTGTTGTTGATCCAAATAAATTGTTTGGAACACTGCATGTGTACACATGAATAGGTCAACATGCTCGACTGTTGACTATGGCAATTGCCATGGCTCTTGTTTAAAAATTCCAAAGAGATCTCCGGTGGGCAATGCCACTTCACAAATGGAGGTGACTCGCTCCTAATTTTATCTGCTAACTATTTAGATGGTGAACTCTCTGGCATGAGTTCCATTACTGGTCTCATTTCTGATTTTTCAAATGAAAAACTTGACTTGAGTAAATGGTGTGGCCCATTACAGGTGCTGCCCAGAGAGAACTCAGCGTTTGATTACACTTGCCTCTAATTGCTAGATTGCTCGGTCTAGTATGCACCTAACCACTTGGAGGTAAGTGATGGTTTGTTTGTGTGTGTGTGTGTGTGTGTGTGTGTGTGCATGCGTCATCTTTGTGATTCAGGTGTCATGCTGTGTCAGACCGATCCAGGGATAGGACACTGAGATGCTGCCGATGAATTGCTATGACAAGATGTCAAAAACATGCCATGAAAGTGGTTTATGTTCAATTTCACATTGAAAAAAAAATGCCAAGTGGGGCCAGCACAGAACCCAATTATACACATTTATTTTTCAAAGCAGGACATGATTGTCATTGAAATGTCAATGAGAAAAGATTGTCATGACCTAAGCCTACAAAGTTGGGTTCTTAAAAAGACACTTGAATGATTGAGTTCTGGATATGCAGCTCAAAACACACATAGTTGGATGTGTGTGTCTGAGAGGGAGTCAGCCTACAGTACATGGAATGTGCCGCATGATGGCTATTTTCTCATTCTCCAAAGCAAGAGAAAATACTCAACACTTGGCTGTCTGTCTGACACCATCAATTTAAATATTTCCATCACATTTTCCTCGTCATTTTCCTCCTCCCTTCATTTATTTATTTTTTCTCTCTGCTGGTCACAGTGCCAGCTATGCAGGATTAAGCGTTAGGTCCAGGAGGCGTTGTTTTGGTCGCGCTCGTTTCGTACGCCTGGGTAATTTGATAAAGGACCCGCTGTCTTTGGGCTGGATGAGGATGCTTGGGGCTCGCAAGCATCAGATTAATAATCCTAATTGACAGGGAGGCCAGATGTCATCCCAGGGAGGTACATCTGTAGGCTGAGAGGAGTCATGCATCATCTGCGGTACTGGACCTGGGGCTGCGAGGACCATTAGGAGGGCTGATGCTGCTGGCTGGGTCTGTGTGACTGCTGATCTCCTCTCCAAGGTTCTCACTCACTACCAAGACTTTCAATGCTCTGTCTAGAAATATTTCATACTATGTCCCTCTCTTTCTGGATGTCTTCCTCACTCTTTAACTTGCTCTCTCTCTCTTTCTCTCTCTGTCTCTCTCTCTCTCTGTCAGTCTCAAAACTTCTCTTTCCCACCTTCACTGACTCATCCTCTCTTCTTCATTCTCCCTCTCACAATATATCACTTATCTTCTCATTTACAACTCTCTCTCTTTCTCTCTCTGTGTCTCTCTCCCTCTCACACACACACACACACACACACACACACACACACACACACACACGTGCGCGTGCAGGCCAAGAGAGAGAGAGGGAGACACACACAATTACCTTGGTTTCCTAGGAGCAGCTGTCAAAATTACTGTAAATGAAGATCTATAATGTAGGGGATGGTGCTGGTGGCAGACATGTTGCCCAAGAATGATATGGTGATCACTAGTCTCTCCAATACCCCTCCGACAAACAAAAAATAAAAACAAAAAAACAAACGAAAAAACATGCCATATTGACAAGGGCACATGTCAACATGTCAAAGCCACCTGTCCCTCCAAGAGCCATTCTTTCAGAGATAAGGACAGTAACTGAACAATTCAGTGAAAGAGCTCCTTGACAACTAGCTCCAGTACCTACACACCCACAACACCAGGAACTTGTTTCATCATCCTGCATCTAAGATGGTGCTCCCATGAAAATAATCCGAATAATAATCTTTAGCAGCAAATCAGCAATGAATTAGAAATATTAATTTTATGGTGAATTTTACAGCTCTGACAATGCGATGCAAACAATAATAATTATTAAAAAAGTCACACTTTGATTATGCGTCTGACTGAATCAGCCTACTCCGATGAGTTCCTAAGTGTGCGTATGTCAACAAGTCAGCTCTTGCCTGTTGTTTGCGTAGACCATAATGAGCTCCTGAGAATCCTCCCGTGCATCCTGCCGAGGCCATTACGTTCAGGAGAGGGAACGGAAGCGGATCTAATATCTCTCCCCGGTGAAACGTGATCATTTTGATTTATGTTTAATTATCCTTCGCTCTTCAATTTTCGGCACGGCCCTCAGAAAACACTTAAAAGCTGGCACAGGGGGCAATTACGCCGCTTGATGCAACGCTAGCTCCCCTGAGCGCCCTCCAAAAAGAGGCTGAAAACAAATGCATAATTTAAGAGCTAATTGAAATATTTTGACACATAGCTGTGCCATCTGAATTTTTGTGCCACTGTCACTATCACTTCACTACTCATATAATTTATTAATTTAAAAGTGGTTTAATGACTTTGATAAATTAAAAATCAAGAGACAGGATAAGACAGCATATTTTAAAATAAATTACTACCATCAGTTTCTGCAGGGAAAAGAAAAGGAAACTTGTAGTCATTTTGCCATTCTCTTTTGAAACTACTTATTGTATATGATGTTCCAATGTATTTCTGTTAGCTCTTAGAATGATATGAAATGAAATGAAACAGCCTTATAGTACTGAAGCAGATTAAACTAAATAAATAGTGCTGAAGCATGTTTGCCTTCATATGGAGGCGCTAAATTAGAAATGACCAAATTCATTATCATAATTTATAAACAGCAAATTTCAGCACTCATGACTTTGCAAAAACAGTTCCACCCACTGGCTGTTAAACAGCAACGTGCACTCCTTCCCACTCTCCTTCACACACACACACTCACGTACGCACACGCACACACGCACACACGCACACAAACACACACACACATAAGCAAGGGCCTAAACACATGCTGCTTTATGAAGATAGGCAGTGACACAATAGACCTTTGGACATTTCCAGACATTTGTTGGGGCAGCCAGCACAGACAAGTTGTTGCTTTCACTTTACTTTAACAAGTGTTGTAGCAGCCGAGACAAAAAAAAAGCCTGCAAAGACTGCAGGCTAAGGTTAGCCTCTAAGATTTCTGGAAACTTACAGTGCCCTCATGGTAAAATAAGGCAAAAAAAAAAAAAAAAGTGGACTAGATAGTTTCTGCTGGTAACTCACATGAAGCGCCGTAGGATGTCAACACTACTGCATAAGTGAGGACGGAAAAAATAAGAGCACATTCACACAGCAGAATAAAAGATATATGAGCACATAAAAGGGGCAGTTGTGTGGAGGCTCTGGGCTAGAAGGCAGTCAGGTGTGATTTCGGCTGTTGTTTTTCCAACATGGCAGTAGCCTCAGGTGAAACCCCTCAGGAGAATGCTAATACCTCAGCTACAGCTGCACTGCACTGACACTGAGCTAAAGTCTGCACATCTCTCCAAAGAGATCACTACTGCGCTGAGAGAGAGACAGAGAGAGGGTTGTTTGTTGTTGTTGTTATTTTAAGTAATACAGCTGCACATTAAATTTCTAAACATGTCACTGTTTTTCAGTCATGCTTCTTGAATTACGCAGCAAGAAGGCTTCCTATATTCAAAACGTGTTGTGATTGTTTTAAGGGAAGGCATGTGAGGAGAGCAACGTGAGTTCATCAACTTGTAAATAACTTCACTTCACTTCAGCAACTTGTCATTTGTTTAATGCAAGAAAAAAGTTAGGAGGTGTGTGTGTGTGTGTGTGTGTGTGAGTGTATTTCAGAGAGACTGTGAGTTGTGAGTGTTGGAGGTGTTATTCGTCCTAGTCTCCCTGACACAGTGATTTGGTAAGTGTGCCAGCCAGCCAGAAACAGCTTCTGAGAAATGGCTCTCTGCAGCACAGAACAGTACTCAGCAAAACAAAAGTTCAGCCTTTAGATGCTCTCCTACTTTTTTTACTAATTTATTTAGATTTTAAGTAGTGCTGTCAATGTGAACGCGTTGTGAAAATGTAAAAATGTTAACGTAGATTTTTTAACGCAAATTAATCATGCAGACATATACATAACACTACCCGCCAGCATCCTCCTCATTTACACACATCGCAAGGGCTGTGATTGGTCGAGTTTGTCTCACACTTTTTGTTTTGTTTGCTGGTGTGTTTCAGTCCACTGTATAGACTTTGAAAATAATTTAAGGCATCATTTTGAATTCAGTGGCAGGACTTCCTAATTGTATTGTACCTATCTTTCAATAATGTTTTAAATTCAGCGCTTCATCAGTAGACAGTACTAAGACAGTCATGATAAGTTTGCTTGTTAACAGAACATAAACTGACTGCCCAGAAACCTTGATATATGTTTCTGTAACAACAGGTTCTTGAAATGTGCAGTGTCTCTTTAACAGTAATGTTAAAAAAGAAAGCATGACAAAAAACATAATGATGGTTGTAGATGCTTCATAATGACATTTTTAAAAGAGCTGATGGAGGCATTGAATGAGAGTGCAAGGAAAAGGCCAAACCACGGTAGATTTGTGCAGAGTTGTGCAGAGGGTTTAAAAAACATGTGCTTGGTCACCCCTTGGCACCCCTGTCTGCACTCTGCAAGCTACTCTCTTTCACGTTGGGCGTGTAGGAAACCAAAGAGCGCCACTTTGCTGAAGCGTGTGCTAAACAGGGGCATGTGTGACATTCTTTCCTCACAAAAAATGAAGGACAATTCTGGAACTTTAAATGTGTGATTAATTATGATTAATCATAATTAACTTAAATTTTCTATTGTGATTAATCAGATTTTTTTCTCGATTGGCAGCACTAATTTTATGGGAAAACTGCCTAGAAAAGACATTGCCTGCTATTACTGTAAAATACAATGTATAACTGGTTCCCAACAAAACAAACATTTTCATTTCTCATTTTTCTGCCCTCTGACATTTCCTGACTAGCAGGTATTGTTTCCTCATGCCAAAAACAAGCTGATGCATGAAAGATGTAGAGGTGATGCTGCAGTGGGTGGATGATGCTCAGCAGACGGGATCTGAAGTGCCATGAACAGTGATGACAGATCAAAGATGTCCTCTGAATATGGTTGCTTTGGCGTCTCCCTCCAGCTAATGCATGTCACTCGCTGTTAGAAACGTGTTTTTCCAGCACACCTTTCAAATGATTCAAAATGACTCAGATCCACAAACACTAAATGGGTATGGGTGATTTTATCCTGCAATTGGTGACACAGATTTCTATTGAGCAGACAGCATTTTCGAAGCCAGTGACAATCATAGCACCAATTTTCCATTCAGGAGATAACAAAAATGGGGCCCCGATGCTAACGCTACCAATAATCTTACAATCAGGTTTAGATAGACAATGAGAACCAAAACATGTTTGTGACTTCGCCCAAAGACACATTGATTGCTAATGAATAGAGCCAAATGCAACGAGGCAGGAATTGCTGTGTTTACCTCAGAAGTGGTGATTATTCTCTTGTGAAATGAAGCGCACATCAAAATGACATTCCAAACGTCCTGTAATTGAATAATTGTAATTGCACAATGCTGTACCAGCGCTGAATGTAATTATTCCAAAGACTCTGTCGTAAAATGTATTGTGACATTTAATCCGTTTACATTTGAAAGTGGTAGCAGACACCAGGTTTCATGTAAGAGCAGATGTTCCTTGGTGAATTGACAAATAGAACTCAACAGATCTCTGATAGGTGGAGAAGAAGGGACAGATGCAGTCAGGCACTCTCAGGCAGCAAGGCAGGCTTATCCTCCATCCATCCTTCATTTGCACTGGGCCCCTCCCAACATATTCCTCCTTTTGGCCGCAGGAGTGCTTAGTCACACACACACACACACACACAGACACACACACACACACACACACACACACACACACCACACCTCATTGCCATGTTGCTACAACACTCTCAGCATAACAGCATGGCTCTCTCTTCTTCTCACCTCTCCTCACCCAGGGCTATATCAGTGGTCTGTACAGTTCAAGTCTCCTCACTCCCTCGTCTGCCAATCATTGACTGACATCATACTTTTTACAGTCCTCTGTGGGTGAAGGTTTTACTTTCTTACTTAGATTGTTAGTTTCGCTTTTGACACAACAGTGGGCAGAGAACAAAGCATGGCATGAGCCCATGGTATCCTTAAAACCTGAAGAGTTCTCATGGAGAAGCATGTTACACAACCACCTTAGCCATAGCCAGTAGCAGAGCTACCTTTCAGCAGGTGTCATAGTCAAAGCAGTAAAAGCACTGGTAAAACTGGGACTTGTCTGTTTATTTTTGCGTATGTGTGTCTATGTGTGTTTGTGTGTGTGTGTGTGTGTGTGTGTGTGTGTGTTTGTATGTGTTGCCGCACCTCACAATGCCAATGCCTCATACCCATCTCTGCCAGAGGCATGTGTCACACTTCCACTGACAGCAGATGCTTCTTCACACAGACCTGTTACTTGTGGGCGTGTGACTAAATCTGTGTGTGTGTGTGTGTGTGTTTGTTTGTGTGTGTATGGGTGTGTGTATGTGTTTGCCTAGGCCACTTTGCCTGCAGCAGACAAACTCCCCGAAAGACAACGAAACAATCTAATTACCAGTGTCATTACAGCAGGCGCCGCATCAGAACAATGACTAATATCCCGCTGAAGTGCCTCACCCCCCAACCCCCCTTCTCTGGCGCACTCTTGGCCTCAGATCTGTATCAGACGACAAGGTTCTGATTCACTAGTTCTTCTGCTGCTGCTTCCCTCCACTCGTAGTCGTGAAGAACAGCTTTCCCATCCACGCCTTTGATACGTACTGACTGTCGGTGTCTTCCGCTCCTTTCAGCTTTGTTTGTAGTCTGCTCCGCACGGTCAACCATCTGTCAGCAGATGGAATGTCATGGTGAGGAAAAAGAACACAGGGAGACAAGTGGAGAGAGAGAGAAAGAGAGAGAGGGAAAGCAAGTTCGAGACACAGAGGGAGAGAGAGTGAAGTATGTCTGCGGTAGTTGGGCTCTGGCACGGGCAATGGTGATTTAATCATGCCACAAGTTTTGATCCTCAAACTAATTGACGAATTAAATCTTACAATTAGTTTACACTGCCTTCACTTAAAGTCTGTGCTGATTGCAGTGCAGACTGCCTGGGGCTGCACAACGTAATCACTGGGTAGAAAAGTGTGCACAGCAGCTGAGGTGACCAGGCTTGATCTCCATCATCAAGGACATATTGTGATCGTTATTGTGATCATGTTGTTAGAGGGTAATATACATTTAGTCATTACATGTATATTTAACAGACAGATAGATAGATAGATAGATAGATAGATAGATAGATAGATAGATAGATAGATAGATAGAACACATATGCTGGTCATTGTGCTTTTATTGTCTCCCATGTGTAGGATACATTGAGTATGTATATATATATATATATATATTTATTTATTTATTTTGGTCTTGTGTCACTATTAATAGTGATGTATAGTTGAGAGCTTGATCATGGATCTCTCACACACATAATGACTAAGGAGTGTAGTCTTCATTTTGTCCTTGTTGGGCCTTAAGGTTGTGCTTCACATTTCATTGCCAGTGAGGGATCTTGCTTTAAAATTCTCCTTGTGCGTGCCTGGTCAATTGGAGCGGATCGATATGGAGGACAATGATGCATGTGGAGCCGGGTTTCAGCCTGGGTCTCAGATGGAATAATTAGCAGGAAGAAACCTGCCCTGGGACAGCGTTTTCCTGCCCATTTATCTAGTACTGATCAGCGCCTTGCTAACCTGTTAGCACTCCCTTTACCTTTCAGGTAGCTGCAGACACTCACTCAAGGCCTCCTGCCTGAACTGCAGATTCCTGTCCTACTAATCTATGGAGTTAAAGGAGAACTCTGGTGCATTCAACCTATAATTTCTGTTGTTAGAGGGCTTCACCACAGACGATTTAATAGGAGAAAAAACACATCATTTAAAAAATTCTTAATTGAAATACATTGTGGTAGTTTGTAATGTAAAAATGGCATATCTGAGAAACTGGAAGTAGCCAATGAAATAGCCAATCACATTGTTAGACATGGGATGACTGATGGTTAGTCTTTTTGTTGTCTATCTCTGTTACCATGGTAACTGTCACGTCAAGAATGTTGGCACAAGCTCAGTAAGCAAATTGCCATTTTAACCATTATTTGAGTGAGCAAATTGTACATTTTGGCATGGTTAAATTCAAATTTCAACAGGAATTTGCGCAATATAGTTTTAAATATACTCTTTTAAGTGTATTTATATACTTTTATAGTACGACCCTCTTATCTGGAGTTATGATATCTCCCCCTTCATTTAGATAGGGCCCGTAGACTTTTTAAAAGCTGTCCGAAGACACCACCAAGATGGCCGCCAAGTGAAATGACTAAGAACTTTGACTTCCCATACTTTCACTCTGTACAAAATCAAAGTCCTTTTAGAGATGAGCAAGCTAGCCTGCTAATTTTGTAAAGACTACAAAACACAGGTAACAGGGCAGAATTAGGCTTTTATTTTAACATATAGAATCTGCCCTTAGATGTTTTGTAGGTACTTATGATATTAACCACCCACTCAATTCTAAACGGATTTTCATCATTTTTGCGCTGGATAAAAGTCTCTGAAGCCCTCTAACAGCAGAATATATTGTCTTAATGCCCCCCCCCCCCATTGATCCAACGTGTACTGACACCCATGTGGGTGAACAGTGGAGATAAAAGTGGACAGAATGTGAGCAAATTGCCATTTTAACCATTATTCGAATGAGCTAATGGTACATATTGACATGTTTCAATTGAAACAGGAATTTCCACAATATGCTTTCAAATATACAAAACATATATCCAACATGTACAGACACCCCTGTGGGTGGACAGTGCAGATAAAAGTGGACAGTGCAGATTAAATACATCATCCAAAGCCTCAATGTCTTAAAATACTATCCTCAAATTTAAACACGCAACCTTGGGGGGTTGCCAGTACTGTGGGATACAAGATTAATATGTCATAGGTTATCATGGTGCCTGTCAGCCTTGGGAGAGAAATGGCGCGATCTATCTATCTAAACACATCTACCCTAATACTGTCAATGTCACCAATTTATGGTTATTATTGTTCGCCATGAGGCAAATCACAAGCCATGACCTTGTTATCAGCCTTATGTTTTGTTAAATGTATCAGCTTGCTGTGCTTGTAAATTAGTGTTTGACACTGTCTGCACATTGATGATTTGCTGATTTAACATTATTGATTTAACATCATAAGGAAAAGTTCTCCAAAGGCAAAAGCAATGTCCTGTCAGCGGGTATGGATATGCACGAAGTAAATGAAATGCAGTCTCTGTCTACTGTTGCACATACAGCAGGGCACAGATATCTACACTCCACACAACACAGCAAATTCAACTGGCAGCATCATTTTCCAGTACAGAGATGAATTTTCTTCAGCGAAAAGTACTTGTGAACAAATGTGGGTAACCGTTTAGATTACGACCCGTGAAGTACTGGGTAAGGAGTAGGTAAGAACAGCATTTTTGATGAATCAATGAACAGACCTACCATTAGACAGGTTACAGTTACAATACAAAAGTGATATTCCTATGATTTCTGATGCACCCAATCTCATCAGCAGTAGTCTAGCCCATCTGTTGTGTTCTCATCAAATGTGTCCAAAATAACCCTTTTTTCCAAACACAACACAAATGTGAATAATTTTGCATATCATTACATATTGGGTGTTTTATTCGACTTTGTTATACCTGTAGTGTTCAAAAATGACCAGACTATAAGAAAATTGATGGGCGAGACAACAGCAAATGTACAAAAATAGTTTTTAGGCACATACAGTCTTACCTGCAGGTCAAATGGACAGAGTAAGTATGTTTGTGTTCACTCACACAAACATAAACACACCCCTCACTCCCTAGTTTTACTTCCAGTCACAGCCTCCACCAAAAACCTATTTCCAGTAAACTCTCTCCCTCACTGAATTACATAGACTTCGTTCAGTGAAGCCTACAGGCCATAATTAGTGCACAAAAGTTTTAAATTTGTAATATTCATAAGAGAACACATTGATTAAGAGGTCTATCACAAAATTTGATGATAATCATATGTATTATACCAAGTTAAAAATGCTCTGGTCACTTCTGGCCAGAACACCAAAGTTGTAACCATGAAACGAACACAACAAGAGGGCTAGGCAGCACTCAAACTTCTTTCATGTCATTTGTGTTATTCCAACATACATACGCAGTATGCGTATAATTATCCCTTGATACTTTTTCTTATGCTATTCTTACCTAATGTAAAGCGTTATAACGTTTTCACTCATCACAGAAGGTTCCTCAGACAAAAACAGAATGAGAATTAGGCCTACTAAATCAGCTAAATCAGAGTCTAAACTTCGAGCTCCAATTTAATAAAGAACTATTTTAGGGGTGCAAAAAACTTGTCCACTCAGAAAACATCTATGGAAAAACAGTTTTTCTTCCTTAATGACAAGTAAATTGGAGCATTTTAAAATCATTATAAGTGATTACCGACCATCTGTTTCAGATGCAGAGGAAACTGAACAAAATCTGAAACATTTCCACCGCCGTGTGTGACTCACTGTCACTGCTGGTTATTATTATCAGTTCAGTCATCCTCACTGAGAGCCTTGGAACCATATCGTCTTCAAACAACTGTTCACAAGACATTCAGATTCAGTCCTGCAATGTGTACCGACTATGACTTAAAGGATTTGATTAACATGAAGATATATATATACACGCATGGCTGGACAAAGGGTCAACACATCGACACGATAACTCTAGGGAGAGGACAATGAGGCCATTTGCTTTTCTGTATCCATGCACATCAATGCACAGCAAATACACATAGCATCCTGGCAAGGAGGATTGAAGTAACACATTGTACACACTGGTGTGTATCATCTTCTGCACCTTTTGTGTATGTTCCAATGTGAAGTGTTCAAGACAGTCAGACAGTCGGATGATGACACTAACAAAGAACAAAGTGCATTGAAAAACGATGAGTGCATCGTATACAAGGTTGCACAGTGAGTCATTCACTCTGTTTCACGTAAGCTTGCTGTTTTTGGTGGGAAGGGGAAAAGAGCATTGTGTTGTTGAAGAGGAAAATGTGAATGCACTTATGAGAACTCAGAACTGTTTACTTGTGTACTGAGTTAACAATTCACAGTGTACCAGACTCAGAGAATAGGATACAGATAAACCATTATAAAAAAGCTGTTTATTAGACAAGTAATTTGTACATGATTCATCATCCAATATGTGGCCCTACACTTTTGTATTATTGTACTTGCTATGATATGATCCATTATGTATTGTTGTCAAATGGGTTTGTACTGAAAGCACAGGCCCTTATCTACTACTGCAATGCACTTAAAGAAGCCAGGAAGAAAAATAGAAGCAAATGTTGAGAAAAGAGCTCTGGAGAATAAGACAATGGTTGAGATAATAGTCGATAAATGGGAATAGAGAGAGAGAGAGATAAAGTCACGTGGATAATGAGTGACTCTCACTGGCGATACACTGTGGAGGATGAAAGCAGTTTCTCTCCCTCTGGTTTGCTGAGCAGCTTCATTGCCCAGGCTTGCCTCTAAACGGTGGAAATGAGTTAAGTAAATATGTAATCACATATGTTTCCTTAATAATAAGGAAATAAGACTTCATATCTAATACAACAAGCACAGCCTACGATCAGAGGATCATGTTGAGAGAATGGTGGTTAATTTATCAGACAAGTTAAATGTAAATATTATCCTGCTGTGACTCTTCACTATATATATCTAAACAAAGTGATGTGTATTTTAGTTCACTATAGAAACCATAACATATCCAAGGTGATGTATCCTACAATATACTTAAAGCCTAAAAAGAGGATTACTGCAAGGAATTATTTCATAAAGAATAGAGACCAAAGACACAGACAGCCAGAGAAAGGGAAAGAAAGAGGCAAAAGAAAGAGAAACAGAGAGAAAGAAATGCTGGGAGAGAGAGAGCTTCCTGCATATATTTGCTCGCTCTGCATGCATGAGCAATTCATCAATATAATCCTTGCTCAGGCTCTCTGATTTTTTTCCGCCATCTTCTCCTGTTGTTTATCTGCTCATGCTCACCAATGTCTCTGTATGGGAGGGCTTTGTATGGGAGGTGTGTGTGTGTGTGTGTGTGTGTGTCGGTTTGGGGGATGAAGGGGGGTGGGGCATGTATGGGGGTTCCCTACCTGCCTGATGGTCCATGCAGACAACTGTGTGTGTGTGTGTGTGCGCACACGCGTGTGAATCTTGGGGAGTGTGTGTGGGGGGGTGTTTGTGATGTCTTCATTATGCTACTTGTGACTGGGGATGACGGGAAGGGGGGGGTTCAACCCTGTTCAACCCTGGGTCTCAACCCTGAGTTCAGTCACACACACGCCATGGCTGTGGCTGACCACAAGAGCACGACCAGGAGTGTTGGAGCCACAGAGTAAATGCAGGGTGACAGCAGGTGTTCCATTCTACCCCTGGTTTGGAGCAGAATACAGAGCCAGAGCAGAGAATGTATTTATTTCCTAATTTCCCTGCCTGCATTGTGAAAATAACTACACAATTAAAATATGCATTAGTGTAAACTGAAGAGGCAAGGAGACTGATGCTCACACAATTCGCTAAAGAGGAACTTCAATCCGGGCAAGTGTGTGTGTGTGTGTGTGTGTGTGTGTGTGTGTGTATGTGTGTGTCTGTATGATTAGTGCATCTTTGTGTTGCATGTGACCAGCATGGTAATGTAGCTCTGAATATTTGAAGACTGCTGCCACCTTTCTCTCAAATTTCCACAGCATGTCTGAGTTGTGTAGCCTGCAAGCTGAAGTCTGCATGGACGGAAAATGACAGTGACCTGAAATATATAAACATTTGCACAGAAAAAATTGCTTATTTCTAGTCATAACAGTGTGGAATTCAGTGTGGAGTTATGGAATGGAAGTGAACTGGCTAAAGTATGACAGAATAAAAGACGAAGCAATGAAACAATATTCAATCACACACACACACACACACACACACACACACACACACACACACACAAACACACACAGACACACACACATCTCTCTCTCTCACACACACACACACACACACACGCACACACCAACATTGTTAATCAGGAATGATTTACCAGGGCTCCTATGACTTGAGGGTCAGCTTACTCGACAGAATACTGCAACTTTAGTGTCATTCTTGACACAGATGGCATGTCTGAAGTGGGCAGACTGAAAACCAATCAATAGGCTAGAATCTTAACCCACGGGCATAATATCTCTCTAGATTGTAATTGACTATAATTACTACCAAACAAAGCTAGGCAAAACACCAAACCGCTCATAATACAACACTGAATTTAAAAAGTTGCTGCCATAGATGCTGAAAGCTGTAATTGAAAATGGATTCTAAATGACCCCACTTGGTAACACTTTATATTAGCACACACAGATCTGCCATTAACAAGCTGCTTATCGCTTATCACTTGTTAATACCATATTCTGTATGAGCTTATTCTACCCTAGAGAGGAAATTTGCTTGTTAATAAGCAGCTTGTTAATGGCGGATCTGTGTGTGCTAATATAAAGTGTTACCCTACACTTTGTATAAATTATTGGGTGGAACCAAAGAGCTAAATTGGATTAGAATACTGAAAGTTACTGGAAGCAGAGTTCAGAATTTGTTCAAGGTATAATAAGATTCACATTAAAAAATTGTCAGGTTACGCCGTCTGTCTGACCATCAACTGCTTCACAATCTGACCCATACTGCCCGACCATCCGTGGTGGTGTATGATGTCCAGATGTTTACATTTACATTTATGCATTTAGCAGACGCTTTTATCCAAAGCGACTTACAACTCATCAACTATCAATTGTTCAGGGCCAGTCTCCCCTAGAGCAACTTAGGGTTAAGTGCCTTGCTCAAGGGCACAACGGTGGCAGCCGGGATTCGAACCCACAACTTTTCAGGCTACTTACACGCTAGCCAGGTTCCTTAACCACTACGCTACCACTACCATGTTTATGGGCTGGGGGGTAAATTCTGAAGTGGGTGTACAGTGTTGTTGAGTAGACTTTACCAAACCACAGCCTTTTGAATTCCTGTGTGTGTGTGTGTGTGTGTGTGTGTGTGTGTGTGTGTGTGTGTGTGTGTGTGTGTGTGTGTGTGTGTGTGTGTGTGTGTGTGTCTGTGTGATTCTTATCACACTATTTGTTCTGTTTGTATGCCACAGGTAATGCCCGACTCTCTCCACTGCTTCCTGTTATCTATGTGAGTGCTTTGTCTCTTATCATACAAATTATGTAGAAAATGTGTCTGTCCTTAACCTCAGACAGCGAATGGCTGCCACCCTGCCTGGTTTGTTCCTCCGATTTGTCAGTCATAAGGGGTGGCTTATCTGTGCCTCAGCTCAAATTTGAACTAATAGCTTTTTAGTTGTTCAGCAAACACACTTTCCCATCAAAACAGGCTCAATAATTAAAAGCAATTAGCTTTTCGCTACTAATTTGTTCGTTTCACTGAAGACGTGAGTTGGTACGCAGCTCATGGTTTCACTTCAGTTCCTGTGTATACACTTTATCTGCCATTCAGCTAAGCCTTTGTGACTATTTAATGGAGATGAACAAAGGGATCCTGAAATGTTTACCTTTTGCAACTCTCTCTTACTACCTAATTTGATTTCACCTTCAGAGTTTATGATATCCATACCAGATTAGTCCCTCAGTGTGCTGTGCTTTCCAACTGGCATGAATTACTTGTTTCTCACATTTTTATAGCTTGCACTAAATGAAGGTCATACATTACTTGCAGTCAAGCAATATGTCATTGTTTTGCACATTCCAGTCAACTGATCTGAAACACTGTGAGTTGGCATGCCTCTCTTGGAGACAGAACTTGGTTTCGTTACACCAATGTGATTTACGTCACAACAAATGTGCTAGTGTTTGTGTGTGTGTGTGTGTTTTTGTGTGTCTGTGTGTGTGTGTGTGTTTGTGTGTGCGTGTGTATGTGTTTACATCCGTGTGTGTGATACCACCCTGTTTTTTGGCTGGCTTAATGAATTAAACTGAACTGTTAAAACAAACTTGACAAATACATGAGAGTCAACAATAACACATTATTCACACTTAGTGTTTCAAAAGTTACAGAATTAGAGTTAACAGGCACTGTCGTTCAAATATTAAATTATAATAAAGTTTTTAGTTATTAGCTAAAATGTATTGCTATATATATATATATATATATATATATATATATATATATATCAGTTTAATAGATGTATAGATGTATATATATATATATATATATATATATATATATAGGCCTATATATAAATAAAATAAGCATTTGTCCTAGTTTTTTCTCCTCAATGCCACATTTCTGAGGCTCCTTGCTTAAAGCGCTGCTGCACACACACACACACACACACACACACACACACACACACACGCCGGGTGATTGACAGAATCCAAATTGCATTAAGATGAAAGGAGTGAATGCAGGGATTTAACAGAGTGACGGAGGGGTTATGCATTCTCTCTGTGTGTCTTTGTCACATTCCTCATTCCATTTGAACGTTTAAAATACACACTTTGTAGCATTTGGCTTTATGATAATGATGTCCCTGTGTTGAATCCGTATTTTGATGCGAAATCTCTCTCTCTCTCTCTCTCTCTCTCTCTCTCTCTCTGTGTTTCTTTCTAAAGCTTAAAGTCCAATACAAAACCCCAGGAAAAAAATATTTATGTTTTACATGTTAACTGTACCTTCAGCGCAAAACTGTTTGCCCAGATTTGATTTTTGCTGGGATTATTTTACTGAAACTTAAACACACATCATGGGTTTAGTCTACAGAGACTTTTTAATCAGCAAACAGTTGATTCACATTAACATTAAATCACTAAAACTAGCTGGAATGGTCATCATGATCTGGTCAAACCAGCTAAACCATCAAAACTCATGAAAGCATTGCAGGGTTATAAGATGGTGGTTGATGATGATATGACTATCAATAGTATAGCATATGAGAAATATAACTTGGAGTGCTAACCAGCTAGAATTAACTAGAATTAGGGTTGTGGTGGCGTAGCGGTTAAGGAACCTGGCTAGCGTGCAATCTCAGCTGCCACCGTTGTGCCCCTGAGCAAGGCACTTAACCCTACGTTGCTCTAGGGGAGACTGGCCCTGAGCAATTGATAGTTGACAAAAAAATGTAAGTCGCTTTGGATAAAAGCGT
Organism: Tenualosa ilisha; assembly: GCA_015244755.2. Classification (NCBI taxonomy): domain Eukaryota; kingdom Metazoa; phylum Chordata; class Actinopteri; order Clupeiformes; family Clupeidae; genus Tenualosa; species Tenualosa ilisha. The sequence continues at coordinate 1,119,434 of PYXC01000813.1, forward strand.
CTGCTAAGTGCATAAATGTAAATGTAACCCTAATGAAGGCAAACCAGCACGCACGTGTAGAGAAATGTTTAGGGGGCTCTGGCCCCTGTCCCTTTGCTCATTCATGTTCCAAGTACCCTTTTGAGAAGAGACACTCCATTAGATTACTCACAGAATTTTTGTCACAATCATATTGCTTGAAACCACACGACCTGGCCTTTCCAAAGGTGTTACTAGCTAGTTGCTGTGATGAACGGTTCGCGTGACAATTAGCTTTGAATTTACACAAAGTTTATACTATTAATCCTATAGACAAGTGCAAAGTGTGTGTGAAGTCAAACTCATTCCTCTGTCAGATTACACAGATATCAAACATATAACAGTGGAAACTGCATACCGGATCTTTCCAACAATGTTACTTTCTAGCTGCTGTAATTAACGGTTTGTAAGAAAATCATTTATGTAAAAAATAATATTAATATGCATCCATGTCACACCCATTGATATTAGTGAAATATCTCATGATGTCTTCACACAAATATGGCAAAATGAACAGGAGATATTGATTCCAGTGGTGTATAGCATTCCTCTATATGATTAGCGCTTCCCAAGTCATATAATCTTGAAATCACATGACATTTCTGCATTGTCTCTTTAGTCTTGATACTAAGGCTGATATAAGGCGTAGTATGACATCAAACACTGCTAGATTTGTATAGCCTGTTCTGGAAAAAGACAAAAACAAACAAACAAAAAAAACCTGGATTCAAAGGGTTAAACATGATGAAAAATGTATGAATAAATAATTTATTTGACATAGCTAATTTTTGTTAAAATAAAAATACATGGCTGCCTGATCCATTTATGTTAGGCTGTATTTGCATGAACCAGAGCCATGGCTCTGCATGAATTTTCAATTGCAAATAACGTGGAAGAACCTGTTTTGGAGTGGGCCTGGGTAAGATTAATTGCCATAATGTAATTTGTAAAAAAAATTAAAACAAAAACAATAAAAATTGATGATGCATCTCCAAATAAGGGTTTACATGTTCAAGTAAACAAAGTTATTAGAAGAAAATAAAGTGTTTACAAATCCATGTGGCCCATTTTAAGTTTTGAGCCCCTGCCCCTCCAAGGCTTTCTGCATGGACTTGCAAACCAGACAGTGTCTGGGCAAAAAAAAAGCTACAGTGGATATTTGTGTGCTCCTCAAAAATCAATAATGTATGTCTTTGTCATTCCTCATCTTGACTTTCCTTTTTTTCTTGTGTGCAATGTGGTGTGGATGTGTTTTCCTTGGTATTGTGCCTTGATGTTATTTTGATGGTCTGTATTATTGTGCACTTGTTCCATTTGATTGCCTTGAAAACTTTTAAAGTTGATAAATAAATACATACAACTTTAACTCTTTATGAAAACATGTTCCAATAAATAACCAACATGAAACTAGTAAAGACACCTATACTATCTGATTATTACTGCATATTACAATGTAAACTTTCTGGGTTGCTAGTTAGCCAGAGAGATGTGACCAGCTATATCTTCAGTTGATTGATCCATAGACGCTTCACCATTTGTCCCACACATATGACAAACAATACTAGACATGGTAATTATCCATTGTCATTTCAGACCATATTCCTTTTTCCCATCATTACTTGACCCTGTGCAATCGTGTCCGCTCAATGGCTCCTGGACTGTAATCAGAAACCCGCAGTTGTCAGCAGTGGCACCCAATGGAGTGTAACTGGCCAGCCTGGAACAGGGCGTTTAGAGCCTGTCATTAAAAAGCCATCTCACATGTCTTCCAGTTAAGGGAAATGTCTTTCACTCTGAGGTTCAGTCTCAGTGTATACACCATTCCTTTCTTCGTGCTAGGTATTTCATAAAGTCATGGTCTATTGAACATATTCCAGAGGAATGAAATAGGCCCAAATTACTTATGGCTGCAGTCACACTCAGTGACCTTGTGATCAGTATGTGTATGAATTATGGTTCATCCTCCACACACACAGACACACACACACACACACACACACACAATGAAGGAACAGTAAGCTAGCCTGACAAGACATCCTATAGCATCAAAATGTATAGTCTGGGCATGACCGTCAGACCGGACTCAATCCTAGGGGTGGAATCAGAGTCTTTCAAACTGGATAGTGCTACGACCAATCACAGCAACGTCGGCAAAACCGCAAATAGCCTACGTCCTTCTTTGAAATGCCTTTTTCTTCTCAACTTTCAAAGAAAAGCCCAAGTCTATCTCCTCCAAAGACAATGCCAAAGCCGATTCAAACGACAGCTAGCATGGCTGGACGTGAGCAAAACTATTTGGTACTAAGTGGTATAGATACTAAGACTTTAGGTCACATGATTGACATAGTTTTTTTTTTAAATCAGTTGTTCTTTATAATGTTGCAAAAAGCATTTAGCTTTTAAGCATTTAAACATTATAGATGCATCCATATGAACTTTACTTTACTTAAAGCACACATTGACAGCTTATGATCCCACATGGAACATTATAGCAACTTATGAGCCCTTACAACAGTTGATCATCCAGGTGTGTGCATAGAGGGGTATTAGTAGTCATAATGTATTATAAGCCCCATCAGCCAGCCTGTAGTTTATAACCAGTCATGAATACTCATAACACCCTTGGATTTATGAGGCATGATAAGCTAGATTTATAGTTATTTATAACTGTTGATATAATGCATCATGAAGCATTATGAGTGTAGTCATAATGCATTTTGAGTAATTATGATGCGCATTATAGTTTGTTATGAATGCGCTCATAATGCGCTATAGATATGGTCTTTATAGAAAGTGTTACCAAGCATTTTTCTTCTATACTTGGGCCATTCTCACCCACATGAAAAGGCCTTCCGAAGTAAAGTTTAAAAGGAAAAAGACTCCAGTGTTTGCTTCCTAGAAGTAATCATATCTTTATAGCGAAGAGTTCATATGATGTGAAAGGTGATCATACATACAGTGATACAGCACTGATTTGCTTTTAAGACACACCCTAAATGCCCACACACTTTAGACAAACATGTTTAGATCCACAGAACAGAACCCTTCAGCTCTATGGTCTCCTGTTTGTGTTTAGTCACAACTGTATAATACAGAAACAACACAACCATTCAAATGATTAAAGTGTTCATCAAAGGTTACAGGTTCAATTGCAGGGTCAAGTGGTTGACTGTAGTACATGATGGAACATTTGTTAGACAGTGACTACCCTGGAGCACACTAAGTGAGTCATAAGCTGAAATATTGTTTGTGTGTGTATGTGTGGTGTGTGCGTGAATATGTTTGCTCCTGTGAGCTGCTGCTTGTCTCTACGTATGTGCCCTTCCTATGACAGGAGTGACAAAGCCCTGGCATAGCCACTGTCACATAGACTCTGGCCTGCGTGCTGTGCAAATGCCATTTGCCATAACTTTTTGTGCATGTCTCTTTCTCTTTTTTCTCCATGGTATTCTGGCCAGATCCGATTAGAGAAGGTCAGCTTTTGACTACACACACACACACACACACACACACACTAACACAGAGAGAGAGAGAACACCACAGATGTCACACAAACACATATGCAGTCTGAGAGTTATGGAGAGGGACACATAGCCTACAAGACTATGAAATTACATTTATTGCAATTAGGCTTATTATATCTAATTAATTACTAGATATTTTCTGGGCTACTAAGGTCTAACAGGCTGACATCACACATGTAATTTCACTTTTTTGTAACAATTTAATAAACCATTTTAATAAAAAAACGTTCCATCATATCAAAGAGTTCTATGTAGAACCTTTTTTCAGAAATTCGCTCTTCCCTATCAAATATAGAACCCCAGGGTTCAATATAGACCCACCGAGAACGCTTTTTTAAAGAGTGTACCACATTCACAAACATATCCTCATAGAGAGACACAACACACACACACACACACACACAAACACACACACACACACACACACACACACAGCCCCACCTCTTCATCATCTCCTGAGACTGGACAGATATGACACTGAACTGAGCTCCATATGGGCACTATGGTGATACATGCATCATCTGCCAAGCCACATCAAGGACAGGCTGTTTTATTTTGACTAGATATACTGCCCAACAACAGTGCTGCACACACTGAAACACACACACGCACACACAAACACACAAACTCACACGCACAAACTCACATGCCACAGTAGAAACACCACCACCAACTGAATCAAACATAGACACATACATCAACACTACTTAAAGTTTATAAAACAACTGTAGCACAATTATTTCTTTTCAAAAATATAAATTAACTGAATGGATCCTACATGCATATCACACTCAGTAATGCCCATACGTTTATCCAGTCCGTACTGGATAAGTATTCATCAAGGCTTGGAAAACAGTGGCTTACACTTACATCAGGGTTTGCATTAATTGTTGGACTGCTGGCCTTGCTATAATTTCATGGTTCGTGTATTTCTTCTGTATTTTGTTTTGCTTTCTTTGCTCATTTTATTATTAGTATTGTCTTTCTTTTTCTTTCATTTACTTTTATGATATGTACCCTGCTGTGAGTGTGTAATAAAGATTGAAATTTAGTAATGAGAGACACTGATTGAAATGAAAAATTTTATTATAGCAAGGCCAAGAGGAATTTTGTCTGGCCATCTAGTGTAACGGTCACCATGTTTAAAGGAATAATTCCAGATGCGATGTCTATGGCATACCTTGGTTGACACTAGACCACCTTAAAATCTCTTTTTGAAAATGAGAATCAGTCTGGGGGTTGGTTCACTCAGCTCCAGTTTGTTTCTCTGAGTAAAGTTAATTGGTGCGTTACACATTTTTGTTTATCTTCACTTATTTTACTCTTTTCAAGGACTCTTCCTGCTCCGACTCAAGCTATGCTTGAAAGCATTCCACTAAATCTGCATTTCTTGGCTGTGCCTCTTGCAGGCTTCTTGCTGGCTACAAAATATTGCTCCCTTATGAAAAGGCATGACAAGTGAATCTGTGCAACTACATCTCAAGTACTGAGTCCATAAAACAAAACCTCCACTGGGAGCAAGAACTGAAGAGTGCAGCACTTTCCACTGCTGCTGTAGGTTTCATGCACATATACCATACTGGGTAACACTTTCTATGAATCCAGTGCCACACAGGCACCTCTGTGTGTGTGTGTGCGTCTGTGAGTGTGCGTCCAAGAGGTCTGTGTCTGTGTGTATGTGTGTGTGTGTATGTGTGTGTGTGTGTGTGTGAGCATGTGGTGGCAGTGTCCGGGCTGGTGGTGGCAGTTGATGGAAGGGGACGATGGTGGAACAAAATGGACTTTCCACTGCTACTGTAGGTTTCATGCACATATACTATACTGGGTAACCTAGTCTTCATAAAGCATTATAAACACATTCATATAGTCTTACAATGCATTCTTAAACCCTTATAACTAATGACATTAGTATTCAAATCTGTTTATACTTTCTTATGACTGTGCACATAAGGCATTATAATGTTATCATATAAGCCTTTACAAATTGACGTGTCACACAGCATTATAAAGTCTCTTTGATACACTTTACGTATTGCCTGTTAAGGTGCTTTACTGATTTTTATGTGTAATTATGTGTTCATCTTTATTTAGAGAATACACTGAGCACTTGTAACTCTTCATTATTTGGCATGAGCAAGTGGTATAGAAAAGGACAAATTAACAAATTAAAGCTTTATAATACTTTGTGACACTTAAAGTTGTAAAGGCTTTTAAGATATCACTATAATGCTTTATGACGCATTTATGAACAGTCATGAGAATGTATAAACAGTTATGAATACTAATGTCATTAGTCATAAATATTTATGAACGCATCATAACACTTTATGAATGCGTTTATAATGCGTGCATAGTGTGTGTGTGTGTGAGTGTGAGTGTGTGTGTGTTTGTATGAATGTGTGCACACATGTGTGTTTGTGTGCATCAGCTAATATATAATTACACTTAATAATTTACAGTTTACACATCTGTGTCACAGATGGCACGTATGCTGTTGTTTATATGACAGTGCTTTAGACCTCGAAGGCTGCAGTCACTCATAACCTACTTTGCCCTGCAACATACTGGGATTAGGTGCAGGCATCGTGAATACAAATGCATTTGTGAGGCCCGTTATCGCTATCAACCAGACACATAAAAGAGCAGACACACATAAATATGTGTCTTGTCACATCAAAATAGCATGTAGGCTGGTTAGTCTTATATTGACCATGTGGTCAGCCTAATATCATCCTATGCTGATTCCCCCCGAAATGTTTTGGCTTGGTCTTGGCTGGCTGGGTTAACCAGCCGACAGCCATTGTTCTCAGTTTTAATCTGCATCAGGGCGTTCCACTTATTGCCCACCTTATCTCTGTCTCTCTCACACACACACACACACACACACACACAGACACAAACATGTGTGCACACGTGCACACACGTGCGCGCGCACGAACACAAACACACACACTCACACACACACACACACACACACACACACACGCACACGCACACGCACACACACACACACACACACACACACACAGAAAAGTGAAATAATCAGAAAGTACAATGAGGTTCAGTCAGCTGCTCTGCTCTGCCGTTAAAAGCAGACAACAATTTGAGGGAGAGAGTTTTCTTTTGTAAGTAATGTAGGCTACAGACGTGAGCTCCATTCGCCTTGCAAAAAAGAGAAAAAGAGAGAGCAAGAGAGTAAGAGAAAAAAAGAGAGAGGGGCATGAGAAGTCATTTCAGCACTGAACAGCACCAGCCATTAATGCTAATTGTTTGGGTTGAACACTGTTAGCATTAGCACACATTTTTGTTAGTGTGTCAGCTGCACGCTCACTCGTCTCAGTATGTGGTCGGTATTGACATGTATCAAATGAAGCATGGTCAGTTTTTGCGTGAGGCAATTGTTCCTCGAGGGGGTTTTGACCTCAAGGCCGTTTTAGCACAGCATGTAGCTAAGGAATGCATTAATTATCAGATGAAATCTTCTATCTCTCCCACCCCCCACCAACACCCCCACACACACACATACACACACACCCTCTTCTCCTTTCCTTCACGCACCATTTTTCCACTTTGAAACATGACAGCTTAATAAAGGGATGCTTCCTGAAGGCTAACCCCACCAAGCACACAGCGGGCTGTTTGTACAAGCCGGGAGATCCATTAATGTAAATCTGACATTTTAATTGGGTTATGCTGAGAAACAGAGAGCAGAGGACAACCAGGGGAGCAAAACAATAAGGCAGCCATGATACTGTGTCAGCAGCAACACAGAAAGGAGCCTGGTGAATTGGGTTTTGAGATGAAAATCAGGACAATATGATTTATGTCAACAGTATCTCCCATTCAGCACTACCACAGACATTGCACCACAACAAAATATTTTCTGTTACTCTTAAAGACATGGTGTTATAAACTATTTGAGGGCAGTTTTAAAAACTCTGTATGCAGTAATGCGTTCTGCTGGCAAATAACATTTTTATTTTGTATAGATGTTAGTGTGGTGTGTGAAACAAGTGAAAGTGTAAAGTTCTAAAAATAATGTACTATACAAAAGGGAACACATTTTTCTTTTCTTTCTAAAGGTGCAAAGAATGGCTGATTGCGCTAAAGGAAGGCATACTGATAACTACAGAGCAATTTCTTTTCTTGTAAGTGTTCTTCTGACCTGTAATCCAAAGTAATTTCCTCTTCTCGCTTACTACTGATTCTCAAGGATGCCCACGAAGGCTTATACAATACATTAGCCTCTGCATTTTATCAGAGTAATCAGTAAATACATCTCGCATCTGCACAATATCTGGGAAAATAGCCTTAATTATGCAGGCTGGCTCACGGTGGCTCGGCAGTCACATGGTGCCAAACTGCCTTCAGTATCGGGGCTTCTGTCACCATGACGAACATGCGGCTGGGTCTCCATCTCGCTTGCTCGCTCGCCTGCCAGATGGTGGCTTTTTCCTCCTGCGGCAGCGTGCCCCTAATGTGCTGGCTGCTCTGGAGGGGATGACTGGGCACCACCATCCTAACATAGTGACAGGTGTGTGTGTGTGTGTGCATATACAGTGTGTGTGTGTGTATGTGTGTGTGTGTGTGTGTGTGTGTGTGTGTGTGTGTGAGGGAGAGAAAGAGGGATTATCCCTCAGTGCTCCTTGATTGAGGTGTCAACTTCTTGTCCATTGGCTTCTCACATTTACAAACTGAAATGCAGAGTCAAGGTGGAGATGAGAGGGAGGAACCAGAAAGGAGTTGGTGTGTGTATGTGTGTCCAGAGTGTGTGTGTGTGTGTGTGTGTGTGGTGTGTGTGTGTGTGTGTGTGTGTGTGAGTGTGAGCAAGTGGTGGCAGTGTCGGGGCTGGTGGTGGCAGTTGATGGAAGGGGATGGTGGTGGAACAAAGTGGATTTCTCAGGCGGATGACACAGCTGGGTGGCATTAATTCAGAGCCTTCACACCGTCAGAGGCTGGCCAAACGGGTTGTGCACATTTCTGATCGCCGTGGAGTCTCAAACACCAGTGCACACGTGATGCTCACTGCTTACTAATGACCCGTCGCTTTGCAAATGCTGACTTCAAGCGAGGTCTGATATTTCTGACTCGAAGGCAGAGAAGTTCGCACAATTTTTACAACTTTCACGAGCATGGATTAGAATTCAGGTTAAGGCACCTGATAACTCCTCTCAGAAGATATCTCAACCTGCCCTCCTGTGTATTTGTCATTTATCAACAAAAGGATTGTCTAAACAGACATGTGAAAGTCAGATCGAGAGTGCCTTTTCTTTTGTTTCTTTCATCCGTTTTTGTGTTTCATAACATTATCTGCTGTCCCTTTGTAACCCCAGGTTACGGTGTTGGATAAGTAAGGGATAATGACACAGCGTGCATATATTAGTTAATATTGCATGTTCGAGGTGGTTATAATCCCCCAACGTGGATGATAAGTGCATTATTCACAGATATACGCATGCCATGTAGTTCATTATCCCGCTTATACTACTGTTGCCACATCTGTGCTATGTAGTTGTGCTAACAATTTAAACGTTTTGATAGCTAACTCAGGCTTTTTTGCAGAACTACTTCTTTCCTCCGCAGCCACTTCTTTCCTTCCATTCAAAACTTAGATTTAAAGTTGAGGTAATTTTCACTGTAAGGAATATAGAAGTATGTTGTGTTTACACCATACTCAAGCATTCTATCCCGTCTTGGCTTTTGTAGAATCACCATTTCCCATACTCCTAAATTCAGTGTAACTGAGTTCAAATCCATCTCGGTCACAAGTTAATAGGTTGCGCTGTTGCGAACGTTGGTCAGGCTGCTAAATTGTAACCATGTGTTCATTCATTTAAACTTTACAGCGAGTTGATTGCTTGATATGCAAGTGTAATACATCCAGAAAAGTGGAACTACTTCATAGGTGTGCGGTTATCTGAAAATAATACACATTCTAAATAGCTCATCACAATAGGAAGGCTATGTTATGGAGCAGATAGCCCTACAGGTAGGCCACAAGGTGTCTAAGGAAAAAGTGTCTGTTCCTCAACCCATACCTACTACTATAACTATAAAGATCCATTCACACCAGGAACGATAACTACAGGTATGCCACAGCATGATAATGTGTATAGCAATATTTTGGGTAAAATTGTGAAAACCAATCAGAAACCAAATTAATTTAAACATTAAATTTATTGACATAAGGAGAGACTTTAATTATCGTTGGTCAGTATGAACGCTAATAACATTATAATTGTAGTTTATCTTTGTAGTTATCGCTCTTGGTGCACTGCCCTTAACTAGAACTACATATAACTATAATATTACTATAAGAAAGGGGACATCTGAGTAGTAGAGAATGATAAATAATTGTACTTAAACAATTCTGATTTATGCTGGGAGCCATTATATTTGATGAATTCTAACTCCTAACACAAACAGCAATTCCACATTCTCACTGTGGTCAGGCAAAGCAGGTTCTAGCAGTCTGCTACAAACTCGTTTCTTTTTTCTTACAAATAGTTTTTGTTTTGTTTTGTGTCTTAACACTAAGGCAGTGATTCCCAACCAGGCCAGGGGTACGGGAGCACACTGCAGGGGGTGCGTGGAAATATTTAATAATAATTTATTTCCAAGATGATAAATAAATATTCTCAGTCATGTCATATTAAGCCCGTCAATAAAATGGTACATGTGCACTACAACTAGTTTCCCCGGGGAGACAACAACCTGTGGAACTCCGCACCAATAATAATCAGTTGTGTTATGTTCTACTTTTGGAGAATTATCAACAAGTATGAGTGAGGGGGTACTCATGGTATGACAAAAAGACTCAGGGGGTACACAAGACAAAAAAGGTTGGGAAACACATGGAATATACTTCCTAACCCCTTTCTTATAAGCATCATTTTATTAAATGCAATTTCTAATTAAGATTCTGTCTTGGTGTTTCTTCACTTCATTCCATGATGTATTCTGGGTCGGTAGGTCTATAACCTAAATATATAATAAAAACATACTCCCCTGAACCTGTTTTACCTGATTTCCTATGTTAGTTGTGAAGCAATAAAATGCCTTTGGCTTCTCATCTTAGCAGCATAATGTTAATTAAAAAACCATCATGACTGGCAGGACTTTGCTTCTCCCCTGCACACCACAGGGCGCTAAGGCATAGAGGTTTTGTGGGACTGACAACAAAGTTTGTTTTTCACATTACCTCCTGCATCGCCTGCTGTCAAGGTTATTTATGAGAGTAAATAGCTCATCTTCTGCTTAGTAATTACAGAAAGGGTACACTTCAATTAGACTGGGTAATTAGTGTTGATCATGCAATGCTTCCCATCGCTTCTTCACTTCCTTCCCTTCCCTTCACTTCGCTTGTTGTCTCTTTTTCTTTTTAAAATCAGCCTGTTTTTTGAAGAAGCAATTGTGATGTCTTTGGCCTTGTTGTCAGTGTCTAAAAAAAACTTCTTAAAAAACACTGCCCTCACAGTTCTACAAGCCTTGATTATTTAATCATGATGTATTAAAAATTCAAACTATTTGTGCTGAGATCTTTGATTACAGACACATGGTTTTCAGTCAAGTCATCTGCAGGTCACTTCAAGGTTGTTTGTCCTTTCATTCACATTACTCACATATACTGCACCTTAAAATGCTGAGTTCTTTCAGTAGTTTCGCAGAAATATCTTTTAAAGGCAAACCAGGAAAAATGGTTGTCCACTCTTCCCCATCTCTTTTAAATAGGCACATGTTTTAGACTCATCTACATAGAGGGAATAACTCCAGTAGAAAACACTTTGGCTCATAAAATGATTATGTGAAATGTTTCATACAATAGTTCTATGGTCAGAAATAGCAATTACTCAAATTTTATGTAATCATTCAAATCATACAGTATCATGGCATGTTATTAGTGTAATGGACATGACAAAAAAAGTTCAAAAGTATTGCCTTTATAATTATGTTTATTACGCCTTACAGACCTCAAGAATAGTATTTCCAACTATTATGTACAGGTGTTATCTGTGCAATTAGTGGTGAACAACTGCTGTGACTGCAGGCTTGTGTCCTCTGGTTGGACCACCCAATGCAGAGTCAGGTGTTGTTTGCCTGTGACGAGAGGCCTGACAGCTGCCTAATGAGTGTGAGCTTTAATTATACACAGATGAAAAGGGTGGCTGAGGTCCGGTGTTGAGAGCAGCCCATCTCTTCATCGACAGTGCCTGGCACGTACCGCGCAGAATACCAATGTGCAATGAAACCCATACACAAACCACAACAAAGCCTTGCCACGTAGGCGATGGCACCTCGGCAGACGGAGGGCTTTTTAAGGGCACATTTTTTAACAAGTTGCACCAGACAGACACAGTCTGAAGTCTGAAAGGTTAGGACACTGATGGCTCTGGTTGTCAGTGAGCGTCTTACATTACATGTCTCATGCTCACGTTTTCCATCTCCTCGCTAGTGGCTGCGTAAACATGCCATCTTGCGGAGTGGTGCTGCCCTTGATCCAAGGAGCTGACACTTTGCATTGTGCCACTGCACAGCCTCTTGAGATGTTTCTGGATCAGGTATATATGCCAAGAGGTGAGCTATCTATATCTATATAAAGGCCCACAGCAGATAGCAGTGCCAGGCTTGTGATGCAGAGCATGGCGAGACAAGCAATGAGAACAGAGGGGGCACTCTGGATCGAGAGCAAGGGGGCGAATGAAGAGATGAAATATTTATGGGGGAAATTGAATCAGGGACAGCTCTTTCTGTTCCTCATTATTCAATAATGCATAATCGACAGTATATGACTTGGTTTTTATTCCACCCTCAGATGGTATTACCAACAGAGGGTTACACTCCGGACACCTCCCTCTGCCCTCTGTACAATAATTGCTTGTTCCGGCTGGCTGGGTCCATGTATCTCCCCATAGAGATAATGCTTGACGCAATTAAGTGAGCAGTGCACGTGGCATTTTTCCCTCTAAAGGGGGGTCGCTATAACTGTTCTGAGCAGAGGACAAGTTGTAATAGGGAGAAGGATGAATTGGCTCCTTTGAGATTAGAGTGAAGATGTTCATATTTTGGTCTTTTTCTGTTCCAGAATAGTGTGAGTAGCAAGATGAAGAGTTTAAAAACATGTTTTCAAAGGGGAATTAAAAAATAACTCTGTGTAGCAAACAATGAGGTAAATGAGGCAGTGTAAATGTCTAACATTCAAGGGCATTAAGCATCCCGCTAGTGTGGTTGAGAATTAATTTTGGGATTTAATTTCCCTCCTCTTTAAGGTTATTTGGAAGGTGCCAGAAGATATTCGCCAGAGGTCTGTTTTCATGGCTAATTGATCTGTGTTGAAATCTGAGCAGATGAGCCAAGCCCTTGTTACAGCTCATCCCAGTTCACAACGCTGATCGTGCTGACACAGAGAGCATTTTCTCTGGGTCGATGTATAATTTATATTTTCACAGCAAGAGCATTTTTTCACACACCTTGTTTGCTGGCTTGCATTTCAGCAGGAGTGGGTGGAGTTGTGTGTGTGAGTATGTGTGTGTGTGTGTGTGCGTGTGTGTGTGTGTGTGTGTGTGTGTGTGTGTGTGTGTATGTGTGTTGGGAGGGTGGTGGGGGGACTAACCTTCCTTTACTATTAAAATGTTCCACCTGTGTATGTATATCTGAGGAGGCATAACAAATCAATAATCTACCCTATTAAGTTGCTGTCTTCATCCCTATCCTCCTCCTAAAAAAGGTGTGTGGATGAGAAAAGAGGGAGGGGGGAAAAATTGCTCCATGTCAGTAATGTTTGCATCTTGTGGCTTCAATTTAGCCCCGGTCCAAAAATAAAGAAATTGCTGCCTCCTGCTCGCCTTGAGCTGAGAGAAATAAAGAGTCGATATTTGCTCCCAGGGACTGGGGAGATGACACGGGCATAAATCACCCAGTGTGCACCTGTCTGAGGCGTCAGAGGCAGAGTCATGTGTCATTGCGTTTAGCATCGTGCTGTGCCTTCCCTCCTTGCCTAAATCAATGCACCGGAGGGGGCACTTGCCTGCTGCAGCTCCACCCAAAGCACACCACTGGGAAGGGCTTATATGGTGCTCTCTGCTAGATATCAGCTTTCTGCTGCCACCATTTTAAGATTGCCTCTAGACTACACTTCTTTGACTTGGTTAATAAGAAATTGACTAGGGTGTTTCACAATTCATATACTGTTCTATTTTTACAGAATACATATGTAGTTTAGAGGGACTGGCACATCATTGTTACAGGCAAGGCAGACTAAGTTTACATTTATTAATATTTACAACTAATTAAGCTCCAGGGAAAATTCAGTGAAAAGAGTGCTCAACACACATACATCATAACAAAGCAAGACACTGTGTGAAATCTCAGCGTGAAAACAACCTCATCAGGTGTGGAATACACAATAATTGGATCTTGTCACCACTCAAAGGCTATGACACCACATCACCAGTAGTGGCGCAGTGGCGCGAAACACTCAACAAATCTGCCTTCTAAATGTCTGTGGAGAGACTAAGCGTTTTATGGGCTGTTTGCAGCAGCACATCTAGTCCTCAGTCATCTCAAATGAAGACAGAGTTTGCAGATCCCCATCACCATCCCCGCAACTTGTCTTCCACCGAAAAACGCAGCACAGCCTCACATGCTAACGCATCACTTACCCAGCTGTTTGGTTGAGACTAATAGCAATCTGAAGCTTCCTCATCTCTCCAACTGACAAAGGGAAGGACATCCGCCGGCAAGGGGAGAGGGCTCGGAAAATATCATTGGACCAAAGAAAAAAGGTACCCGATGCCCTTTTGGGAGAAAAATACGCCTGTCCCCAAATACGAAGGGGGTCTCACATCAGTTACGGAGGAAGCAGTGCAGAAGTGCCAGGGGCCAAGCATGTGATCATTATGGGGAAATGGAAGTGCATTAGATCCCTGAAAGACCGATGGTCTCTAAATGACCACTGGCATTGTTGTTGCACCGCAAAGGTGAATTTGTAGCCTTCCCTGAGGATGGGCTTTCTAAAGGATATGAAGGAAGATGGTGTGTCTTGGTGGAGGTGCCGATGTTTTGTTGCGGTTGTTGTTGTTGTTTTTGATCTTAGGCCCTGAAGTTAAAGGGCCAGTCAGTTTCAAAGTGGTCTTAAACTCGATGGAGCAGAATGTCAGTTGAATATGGACAGAAAGAGTGAGAGATTCCTTTTCTTTTCTCTCTCTCCCTCTCTCTCTCTTTCACAGTTTCCTCTCTCTGTGTGTCTTCTGCTCTCTCTCGCTCTAATGACTTGGCAGTGTTGCGAGGGTATTGTGACTGAAAGCCCTAATTAGAGATGACAAAATGTTCCACAGCCCACATGGAGGACATAAGCTTCTCCACTGATCTCCCTCTGAGGCCACTGACTGAGGCATACACAAAACACTCACAACAATGGCTTACACACACACACACACACACACACACACACACACACACACACACACACACACATATAGATGCAGTTAAATCTGCCACATTTCTTACACAAACCACATTGAAATGTAGTAGATTTCAATGGCCTTACAAACAAATACAAGGATGTCTAAATAACAGGTCAAATTGTTATATTGCTTTGATCTTTAACAACTTCACCATGATATTCTTTCTTAAGGATGCCAACCAGTATTCAAAGAGACATGTCAGGTATCTGTTACTAACAATTAAAATATGAATTGCATCCCTTAATTGTATTCCTAAAATTGCCTGTAACAAACTCTGGATCTTTGTTTCATTTAGGATTAAAAGAGCTTACACAAGTACACATCAGTGCAGTGTTAAATCAGTGATATCATCCAGCATTTATGTTTGATGATTGCTGACCTGTACACTGTAGTGTAAATAATGACTTACGTAAAAAGAGTCTAGCTACCCAAAATTCCATTGTGTTGACTTTTGGGACTTTTGGTCCATACCTCTTACAGTAAACAGCCAAAAAGTTGTGCAAAACCATATATCAGGGGCCAACATTGCTTCTGATATAGTGGTGATGAAGGGTGCAAAGTGTTGTAAAAAAAATGTATTTTGCGTGAGAATATTGTCTTTAACCACAGCTGAGTGGACGTCAGACTGGCCTAAGGAGAAGGTTAAAGGTAGTTTCATTTTAAATGTAATGAAATGGCTCAAGAGTGGTTGTTTTACTACTGTGGCACGGTGCTGTTTTCTTGCTACACAATTACTGTGTGTTTATAGAGGTTTCAGTTGAAGTTCCCAAATTCAGTTGTGTATTTGTCATTTGTGACAGAGTAAAGGCTCATTCAAGAAAAGATTCATGTTAAGAAACCTGGACGAGGTTTAGAGAGCAGAGTGAGATTTGCTTTGTAAAACTCAGAATAGTTGTGAAAACCTTGACATAAACCAAGCGTATAGACCAACAGGTGAAGCACAAGTCCTGTGTTCTCTCATCACACTTGTCATGAAGCTCAACAGTACTGTAGAGCCAACCTCTTTGACCTGGTCTCCCTCAGTTCTCTGCATGAACTGGAAGCTTTTGTAGGTTTAGAGTTTTTTGACAGAGAGTTTTTATTGGCGGTTGATGAAAAAACATGGATGGTCTCTTCAGAGAGTCCAACAGCCAAGAGTGGGTTTGGTCAGACACAGGTGATAAACAGAACTACATGAGTGGCAACTTGAATGAGCTCTACGATAGAGAAAGTACAGAGGGAAAACTGTGCTGCCATCAGTAGAAAGGGAAATAGAACGGACAGACTGCTTAAGGGCAGATCCCAGAGAATGGGTCTGCATGGATCGGCTTGCGCTACATGGTACGCCACTGGCTGCGTCAGGCAGGAAATATTGCTGCACAGATTTATTTGAAGAAATGAATGGGATTGAAAGAAAGGAGAAAGTTTGAACCAAAACACGATAAGAATTTCACCCTAACATTAGTGTATTACAGTAGACATTTAAAATGAAATCAGTAATGGTCTTTGAAGTTTAAAAAAGGTTTTTGAAAAGTATACACTGCATTTGAGCGTGATACTTTAATAAACATCAAACTTTTTCATCATTTCATGATGTCTTACAATCAGTTGTCACGGTTTAATGCATGCCAACCTAGGCCTACAGTATATCAGCTAATATAAATCATTATAAGTCAACACACCCCACTAGTTTCTAGCCTCTGCTTATTCTCAGGATGGTGTATGTGTTGTGATTGAACATGCAAGGTTAATAAATTACATATATATGGTGGTAGAGGAGTCATTCTGTCCCTCATATTGTTGTCAAGACATTGTTTACAATGTTCTGGAAAGTGTGTGTGTGTGTGTGTGTGTGTGTGTGTGTGTGTGTGTGTGTGTGTGTGTGTGTGTGTGTGTGTGTGTGTGTGTGTGTGTTGATGACAATGCAGGGCTGGAAGATAGGCCTGTTTAATGAATGTGGCCATGAGCCCAGATGTTCCCTCTCTTCAGTCTAAAGCTCATCAACTTACTGCAGTGAGCCCACACACTCAAATACTGCATTGGTAAGAAGCATTGTGTAAGTTTCTTACACTTGGTATTTTTGTCCTTTGTCTGCAAACAAAATCAGGGTTACCTTGCAGTTAGTTCACTTGTTGAGAGACGCTTTAGTTGGATTGGAACTACAGGGACTTGTCACATAAGGTCAGATATGAAAAAATGTCAAGTTCCTCAAACCACAGAAAAAAAGACCCATTCATCTTTTTAACCTTCAATCAGACAGTATATTAGAGAGAGCAACAGGAAATGGGTGGCATGTGAGGAAGGGTCCGAAAATGAAAGGATCTCAAGTCAGAACAGAATCAGAAGAAGATTTGCAACTTGTTCTTATCAGAATGTCAGTCATCTATGTATCTATGAAAGCTTGAAATCTATGTGTCTCTTTTTTTCCACATATCTCTCAAACCATTTGACTTTGACGTGTGTATTCCTTACAACCTAAGTGAGTTCAGTGTTGAGTCCAAATTCACTTGAATATGAAATTCTAAAGACAGGAAGCCCAATGGCAGATGCACTGTACCAGTGGGCATGCTTTTGGAAGGCATGCGGGCACTAGCTTCTCACACTAATATTTCATTTTTTAAGCATCATTGTGGAATGTGGAATGTGCTGCATCAAGGAGGAATGCCTTAGAAGTCATTCATTTACATTTTCCCTGACACTAAAGTATCAAAATACCCTTTAACACAGGAAAAGACATCCTTCATTTCTGCTTCATCCATTAGTGTTTACATGGTATGCTTCATGAATGCTGCCATTTGAACCATTGAAGGGGGGCCATAGCAAGGGCTCCTCATTCTTGAGTTGATTCTGGTTCCCCTCTGTCATAGCCCAGGTTACACATTTATAATGGTAACATACGGAGGATAAAGGAAATGGGCAACTGTGTGAGAAACAAAAATGCTGAGAAACACATTTCTGTCAAAGCCAAGTTTGTAATTAGAGTTGTTCATGTCAAAAGTCATCAGGTGTACAAATAAGTAATGAACTGACATGCTCTGAGAGTACATCAGCAGAAGATGATATAGATTGTAGAACTTGATATGTGATTCTAAGGCTTCTAATCTGATGTTGTCCTGCTGACTCCTGTGGGGAGGTGAATCAGGAGAGGGATTAATCCACCGTCTCAGGTTGCACTTCACAGCTCGGCAGCAGGAGTTCAGTTCCTGTCCATTCAACAAGACTTACTGCAAACAAAAACAGCAGCTTGTGACTAGTGAGTTCTTCGTAATGAATGTGAAATAACATTTAAATCTTTCACTTTGCATGTTAAAGCTCGTCGAGTGCTGTCAGGGAAAAACAAATGAAATTTGATACAACATAGACAGACTTTCAAACCAGCAGCTAATAGTAACTGAATGAGGCAAAGGGAAATGAAACTGGAAGTGAGTTTAGTGTTAGGTGCTATTTCGCTACTCAGTCTATCTTGTGCCAAATTTTAAACAGCAGGGCTATAGGTTGAAATGCTCTGAACTTTTCCTTTAACATTATTAGGGATACTAATACTAATATTAACTTGATTGTTGTCACTGAATTCATTTGAAATTCTGTTCCATGTCACATGCATAAGGGATAGAGCTAAGAATAAACTCTTCACACATCAACTCCTGTGCTGATCCAGATTATCAGAAGTCAAGTGTAAGCTCATCTAAAGAATTCCTTTATAATCATAAATGAGACAACAATGGTCTCTATTTAGTTATATTTATCTTAAATTGGATTATATAGAGAGTGCTAATCAAGTGGAATTGCCAGTACAATACACAATTAAATTAACACATGTTGAAATAGTCATATGCCTTGACACACACAATTCAAGGCAGTTGTAATATATGGAAAAAGGAAAGAATTAAATCAGTCCTCAATTTGGAGGGAAATTTTTGCACAGTCCTAGCCAACAGAAATTTACTGCAACACACTGACAAGGAACAATTTACAACAGCAGAACACTATCTATTTTAAAAAAATGTGAAATTTGAAATGAATAAACCAGCTGAGATATCTGTTAGGTTGTATATTTAATCTGTCATGCCAGAGATTGAATGTTGTTAACTGTGTCTTTCAGTGAATGCTAATAATATTTGTCTAAGATGAAAAAGGTATGCTGGCCCTGGTACGTCAGCTTGCCCTTGTAAGTACACTGAAAATAAAAGTGATGTGTCTCTGTGTGTCACAGTGTGAACATGACGCAGTGGCTGAACATCATTCCCCTTGTTGAAAGTACATTACTCCTCGAAGTTTGAATCAGTAGTGCGATAAGCAGCCTGTCGCCGTGGCAGCACTTAGACGTACGGTTCCACTCCAGGGATCCACTGGAGCGCCAAATCTCCCCTTCTGCCAGATGTGACCACAGAGGTGGCGTTTTCTGCTCGTGTGCCGCTCGTATCTCACTGTCACTGTGCTACACAAACCCTTCCACCAGACGCGTCAGCTGGAACCAGGTCATCTGAGTCTGTGGAGTGTGTCCAGTCTAGATGAGACTGCCTACCTGTGCGTGGCCACAACCCACCTGATGAATGACACCCTGATGCCCATGGACTCACATCCCCACACTAAGCTGACCAAAACTTTGAGCTAAAATTCTGGGACATTTCCCTGCATTTTTTTTGGGAATACAGGACATTCCTATTTCTACAGTCAATATCATTAAAATAAGGGTAACACTTTACTTGACGGGTGAGTACATAGCACATTCATAGCAGCTGTCATAAATTACTCACAAAGCATTCTTGACTGCTCCATAATGGATGACGCATCATTCATACTCAACCTTTCATAAATGTGGAAGACAAAATGGCGATAACCTATCAAAATAAAAGTCAAATGGTCTCAAAGCCGCATTGCTGTTTTTGCTTTAAGTACCTGGTACCTGATCATGTCACATCTCAAATATTTCATGAACATCTTATGAAGTCTGCTACAAATGTCACCTTCTATACAAGTTGTGAAGTATTCATAATCACTTATCTGAGACAGACACAGAGGCATGACACACTAACATAGATCAACAAACAGACAGACACACGCACATGCACATGCATCCACAGAACAATGAGAGAAATAAAAAATAAACAGATTTACAAATACACAACCTTTAAGAAGTTTCTTTAATCATTTGATTTCACATACCAGCTGCATTTTCAATAGTTTGGTGACCTTGAATAACAAAATAGCCCCCTTCATTCATTTCACAGACAAACAAACACACAGGGCACAAGAAAACATGTCTCAGAATGCCACAGAGAATCAGTATCTTGAGCTATAAAAGCCCGACACTATTCAGGATGAAGGACTTGTCTGCCTCTGACGCACACACAGACTCAGATCTATGCAGATCTTTGTTTAGAGAATACTGTGTGCAGACTGGATCATTTATGAAAAGAGGTAGAGCTATTCCAGGGCCAAACATACACACACACACACACACACACACACATACATATACACACAGTTTACTAGTTCCTATATGTGGAATGGTTGAAAACAATAAGAACCACAGAGGTGGAGTTGATGACAATAAAACTTCACTTGTGGAGAGCCTCTGAGCGGTCTTAACACAATGATAACAGAGAAGCATGGTTATGATAAACAACAAAGATGCTTTTTTGTCATCAAATTGCCATCAGATTGCATCAAATGAACAGTAAAATGGTACAATAGAGGCCTCTCTGGCCTTCTGCTAGCTAAATTCCATGTATGGCCATGTCCAGGATGTTCCATGGAGTGCTAATTGTAGGCTTCCTTATGCATTCTGTGGCCAGAGGCTATAAATGAATTCCAAAGTACCCGCATGCCCCTGCTGTGTGTATCATATTATATTCTCATTTTAGTTATGATGAAATGCTCAGGACCAGGAGTTATACCATCCATTGTTTCTGTCAGATTGGTCTCAATCAATATTGCACCCCAGGGAGGGTTTGAGAGACTATTGTGATGAAGCACAATTAAGAGTTAAGCTGTTCCATCTGCACTCCATGTAGTTAATACCTAGCATTTCCCTAGAGCATCTCACAGGGAAGATGGTTTCTTAGAATACACAAAATCATGTTAATACCTGAATATATGAAGAAATAGACACCGGTAACGTATCTAGTGGGGAGAATATTTGGCATACCGTGACTGAGTTTATTACATTTACATTTATGCACTTAGCAGACGCTTTTATCCAAAGCGACTTACAATTCGTCAACTATCAACTGTTCAGGGCCAGTCTCCCCTAGAGCAGCTTAGGGTTAAGTGCCTTGCTCAAGGGCACAACGGTTCGACCCCACAACTTTTCAGGCTACTTGCATGCTAGTCAGGTTCCTTAACCACTACGCTACCACCACCCCCAGCAGAAGCAGAAAGGACCAACAGTGTCAGTAATAATCAATGATCGTAGTAGGTTTGGTAAATAAATGTAATCTGCTGGCTATCAGGTTAAAGAGATTATAATTACATTTATAATTACATAGATTACATCTCAGCTTGGAGTGTTTGGGGGGGGAGTGGGTCGGTGACTTAGGGCAATCGCCAGGGCCAAATTTTGTTCCCAGTCTGACCCTGGAACAGAGTCTTAGATCAGGACAGAGAGGTTCTGTGAAGGAGACCAATGTAGGTGCATGGAGTCTAATAACTTCATAATAAATTAAAAAATGTGCCTCTCATGAAAAGTTTTCCATAACTCTTCAACTGTCAAAAGTTATTACCTATCCCTCTCATCCTCAAAACATTACATCGACTTAATATGCTCACATATCAAGAGCACCTTTAGCTGAATATGATGGATGCACCTTCATCAGCCATTAATACTGACTTATCTGACAACTGCTGAAAAAAGTCGAATGTCGCACTAAATACATTCAAATAACCTGACGCTGTATTAATTACCTGGCCCAGGAGAGCTGGTGAAGCCTGAATTTATTTATTTATTTTCTTCGGCCTTATCGTTGGCACACAGGACCGCTTTCCAGGGTTGATTTATGTGCTCTTGTGTCCTGCTATCAGCCTGGGAGCTCGTGTTCAACCTCACACTACCATCTCCCCTCAGCAAGGCTGGACTATAACTCAGAAAGTGCCATAATCAATGTCCAGAACCAAGTCTCAAATACAACTACTGTCAGCAAGAGTGTGGTTTAAGATATTCTGAGAGGTTTGCCTAGGCCTGTCTCTCATTTCAGGCATGTGAGTGTATACAGAAGAGCCCCTGCAGATATCTCTGCAAATTGTGCATCACACCTGATGTGTGTATATCACCTGAATGTTCACACATGGTTGTGTGTGTGTGAGTGTGTACACTCCACCCATGCATGTCGTGTGTATGTGTGTGTGTGTGTGTGTTTGTATATGTGTGCATGAGTGTCTAAGTAAGTGTCTGTGTACCTGTAGCAGCGTGTTGAGTGTCCGCACCCAGGAGAATCTCTCCTCGGCTAGGCAACTTATTACCCTATTGATCAAACGGCTGCTTGTTTTCCCCCTTTTGCTGGTGCTCAGTATCGCCTCTCAGCCGTAATGGATTGAGTTCTGGCCAGCTGTCTCTCTCACTTAGCCTCAGCTGTGTCAGGCCCCTACAAGGGCCCATAGCGCATCGCAATTCCACCCCGGGCCACTCATACAGGAGCATTTGGCCTCCATCACTGGCCCCCAGTCCTTCCCGAGAGCCCAGGTTCATGTCCGCCATTATCACATTCAGAAAAAGCCCCCCCCCCACCCCACCCCACCCTGCCTGCTTTTAAGACACATGCTAACCTCTACTAATTTACCTTGCCAACAGCTATAATGCATTCCGATGCATTACTCTAGTTTGCCATTTAACCCTAAACACTATGTTGAGTGTTTTTAGCAAGGGAAAAACACTCACTTGGTTAAGAGCCATCTCTCTCTCTCTCTCTCTCTCTCTCTCTCCACTGAGATGAATCTCTCCATACTAAGCCTTGGCACCTGACTCTGTATCAAAGAGAAGCGTTTGTGCTTTCCCCACTCTGAACTTTTCTAGAGGACGTTCAGTAGGCGAGATGCGCTGAGTATTTAAGCACTTTAAACATATCCGCCTGACTACCTCAGTGGAGGCCTCCCAGAACCTCCAGAACATCAGCTAATCCGGCTAACTTTGACCCTGGTGAATCATACTTAGAGAGGAACATCCTCTCCTTCTTTACAGACGACTATGAGCTGTGCACCACAAATAGATCCGTAAGAGACTTGTTTCGCTTGACATTGATGAACTTATTATAACAGCATGTCTATTCCCTCACATGGTCTTGTTGAAGAGCCTGTCTGGGCCATGTAATTGCAAGATTTCCAGGCCAGTTATAAGACAGTGTCTTCTGTCTTTCGTTTAGGTCTCTGCTGTTCACACACCCAGTTGAGCTTGATTGATATTCCTGTACGGCATTCCTTCCTAATCCCATGCATTTTTAAGTAGCTGCCCACTTCCCAGCAGCTCTGGATGTATAGTAATGAAAAAGAGAGAGAGAGAGAGAGAGAGAGAGAGAGAGTGCTGGCATGACACTTTGTGCAGACAAAAGTCCGCAGGCACTGATTCATTATTAAAAAATGTCTGGCAAAACATGGTAGGATGAATATGAAACACGTGCAGAAACTGAAATCCTGTGTGTGTGTGTGTGTGTGTGCGTGTGTGTGTGTGTGTGTGTGTGTGTGTGAGAGAGAGAGAGAGAGAGTCAGAAAGAGAGAAAATATGTCTGTGTGTGAGAGAGACAGAGAGAGAGTGTATATGATAGACTTTGTCTATTATGTACAGCACCATAACAAAAATGTGTCTATTTGGCAGAGCTGTTTTATATAAGTAAGTATATACGCACAAGTTTGATATGTATCACTCTTTGGTGAACATCATGTGACGCCTCTCATTCTTATCTTATCCGCTGTGTTTCTCCTGGTTCATGGCATAGTGGGCTATATCCCCCTACCCCTCAATGCCATGTATATTTCACAATAAAACAACCTGAGGAGGAGGAAAGAAATGATCAATATTTCAACACCACTGCATATTGTCCTCCTAACTCTGTCTAAACACTCATGCATGCACGAACACACACACACACACGCACATACACACAGAGACAAAGAGAGAGACAGAGAGAGAGAGAGAGAGAGAGAGAGAGATACAGAAGTAAAGAAGCCATATTCTCACTCTTCAACATATCACATACAGTGTAATGGGAGCTGGAGCTTCCTCTGCTTTCATATTCCACAGAACTTCAATTATTGATGCACACTTAGACGAAAGGACACACAGCAAACACAATAACCAAGCCAACACAAAGATGCTTCCAGAAACACACACACACACGGCCTATCTCAGAACAACAAAAAAATCCAGGCACTGCCTTACACACTCATACGTATACACAAACACATTTTTGCACAAACTCAAATGTAACACAAGGAAAGAAAAGAATTCACACAAAGAAATACCAGCTAAAAATATTCCAAAATATCAAGGCAATGTTGCAGAAGTCAGAGCTTTCCATAACAAGAGGGCTTCTGAGACTACACTGTAAGTGAGCTCTGTCGCAAGCAGTCTGTCTGTGCATGTCCGCAACATCAGAACAATGTTCATGGCGAGCACAGACTTCTTTTTCTGTCTTCAGACTTTTCCAGAACGCCCTCATACCAAGACAAAGAAAAAAGGAAAATTCTATTACATTTATTCATTTCACTGACACAGTCACAAAGTGACACTAAAGAAACAACATTCATACCCCAGTGGAGAATGAGATCTTAGACTATAAAAAAGTGACATGCCCTTAGGCCGAAGGACGCATATAGAGAGAGACCATGGTAGCACTTTCTATGAACCCAGTAGCCTTGATGCATTTGTGCATTCATAAATGGTTATAAAGCATTCATAAAGCTGCATAGCTACAGACATTTGTGTGTGTTTATTTATTTATTTTTAACACTTAAGAATAACAGATGCTTTTCACACACTTGTAACACTTATAGTAAATAATGAACTAATTATGAACAAAACATTTATATAGATTTGTAAATGATTGATGCTGTGTTAATATGTTATATGTTCAAATGACCATATATTCCCTCAAAACAACAATTTTCCCTGTTTTTAACAGTTCAAAACATGCAAACCATACATTTGATAGAGAATATGTCAACTTGTCTCATCAGACAACATATTAACTGTTGAAACGGCACAATTTTTGTTTTGTGGGGAATATTCACTCATTTGCATATATAACATTAACATAATATTTCTTAACCTTTTACAAATCTATATAAATGTTTTGTTTATAATTAGTTCATTATTTACTAAGTGTTACTAATATGTTATAAGCATCTGTTACCATTTATTTTTGTTTGCATTTTCTGAAGCAAGTGGGAGCTGGAAAATTGCTATATAATTACAGTTACCTTACATTACCTTTCCTTACTTTGTATAGACTCTCAACTCTGAATCATGCCATGTGCTCATGTTCTCAGACGATACTGCAGTAGAGGGCTGTATGGACAGGATTGTGAATACAGGAGCCTGGTGGATGACTGTAACATGGTGGACAGCACAAATCACCTACAGCTGCACACCACCAAGACTAAAGAGATTGTGATATTCAGGCAGGCTGGCCTCCCTTTGCTGCCAGTCTCCATTGAGGGGGCAAATGTGGAGATTATTAAGTCATTACATGGGGCTACATCTGGACAAGAAGCGACTGGTCAGCAAACACAAATGCACTGTACAAGAAAGGCCAAAGCAGGCTCTATTTTCTGTCTGTCTATCATGGCCACTGTCTTCTTCTACACTGTGGTGTGCTGAGATGGCAGTGCCATCCACTTGACTGCTCACTTAACATCGGGAGAGCGTGTTTAGTAGCAGACTTCTGTCACTGACAAGCTCAGCAGACAGACTGAGGAAGTCCTTTGTCCCTAGGGCAAACCAGCTTTACAATGCTACTCTGAAGGAGAATTTTTTCCGAATTTTTTTACGGATTTTGGATTCCTTCTCTGCCTTGACTACATCATGTAGTCTACACTTAGACACTGGTGGGATCGTGGTAGCGTAGTGGTTAAGGAACCTGGCTAGCATGTAAGTAGCCTGAAAAGTTGTGGGTTCGAGTCCCGGCTGCCACCGTTGTGCCCTTGAGCAAGGCACTTAACCCTAAGTTGCTCTAGGGGAGACTGGCCCTGAAAAATTGATAGTTGATGAGTTGTAAGTCGCTTTGGATAAAAGCGTCTGCTAAATGCATAAATGTAAATGTAGACACTGATTTGACTCTCCTACTGCTTTTACTGCCTATATTAACCCAATTGCACCCATTTGCCTGCCAGGTTACCTCCCCTGTCTTGTGTTTTGCCCACCCACAGAATTTGGCCCATCTGTGAAAAAATTTTAGCTAAACCGACTGTTAATGCGATGTGTGAGAGACAATTTTTCTCATGGCTTGCAAACGAGTGAAGCATGGCTGTTGCTCAGTAGTTGGATGTAAAAATGATTACACAAATGAAAACACAAATGTATTTTTTGGGGGTGTGTGTGCCTATGTGTATGTTGTTGTATGAGCTACTGAACACCTGAACCATTTTGACTCACTATACATACAGCATGACCTGGTGGTTTGTACCAAGTTTTTATGAACATTAGAAAAAATACATAAAGTGTCACCTCTTAGAAGATTCAAGATTCAATATAGTCTTTATTACATTTCATTAGACTAGTTTAGAGAGTAAAACTCTTGTGTTTTTTTCTCCTCAAAAAATAAATAAATAAATAAATAAATAAATCGTGTGTTTAGTGTTAAGTGCGTGTGTGTGTGTGTGTGTTTGTGTGTGTGTGTGTGTGTTTATGTGTCTGAACATATGAAGGAAAAAAAAGTAGAAAAAACTGTAGCAAAAACTTACAGTCAAGGTTTAGGCTGTCATTGTTGCTTCTGTGTTTATAAGCCTGATAGCTTGATGGAAAAGCTGTTCTGTTAGTTCTAGCCTTAAGCCTGTGATATCATTTGCCGGATGGTAGCAGCTGAAACAGTCCATGACTAGATGGCTAGGTCCTTAGTGATTTTTTGGCCTCCTGATCACCATAATACAAGTTCTGGATGGAGGGCAAGTTGCAGCCACAGATCTACTGTGAACTGTGCACACAACTCTATGCAGTGCTTTTCGATTGGCAGCAGAGCAGTGATGTCTCCTGTGACATTAACACCAAGGAACTTGAAGTTCTTGACCCTATCCAGTAGTGATGCGCGGGTCAAGGATTTTTAACATCCACACCAACCCGACCCATAATGACAGCCAATCCGCTCTGCCCAACCCACGAAATTACACACTGTTTTTTAATCCAACCCTACTCAACCCGCTAAAACGCAGAGAGGAAATAAAAAAGAAACCAATGAGCCTACATTGTGATTTGCAGTAGCCTAGAGAAAAACACATGGTAACCTAGGCGTGCTTACGAGAGGATATTGCTCACCTTGCACTGCTGTTGGGTTGTCCCAAATTTTTACATGATGGATAGCCCAGGCTACTCATGATTCTATAGAATCTTAGTTATCAATCATGGAGTGGAAAAATGTTTCAAAATACTGTTTTATTCTTGAAACGTATAAAGAAACAAACAACTAAACATTTTAAACACAGGTAAACTTAGGCTATATACCCCACACTTTGTTTCTCGCTCTCCTTCTCTCTCACTCACACATATACACACACAAACATGAGTGCACACACGCACACCCCCAACACACGCATGCAGGCGCATGAATCGATAAAGCCTGGGAACATCTGAGCTTTTCATCTGTTATCATTAACCACCATTGTAAACCATCATTTAGCACAGAGAACCACTGATAAGTGGGCTGTATACTGAACACAGCACTTGCTTTGTGAACACAAATGCTTAAAAACATGAAGGCGAAAAGCTTCACAATTTGCTCCGCCATCGGGCGTTAAGACTGAAAACAAACAGCCTACAGCCTACTGGTGCAAAATGTCTCATACAAAAGGACCCAAATGTCAATCTCAATCTCAATTTCTTTCCCAAACATAATCTCACATAAACCTCTGACAAGGCTATATCAGAATAGGTCAAGTGTTAGGACATGCGTGGCAGGCTATTATTTTCGCCACACAAATTATTGATAAGAGGCTATACCGACAGCAGTCTCTGACGTGCGGCCTGCGTGCATGTGAGACAAAGCGAGGATAAGACGAGAACATTTTATCCTCACACAGAAAACAAACCATTGAACTGATACATACAACTTGAACAGGTAAAATTATTGACATTCTGACCCAACCCACCAGCAATCTGCATTTTCGTCCCAAAATACATCCCACACCGTCTGACCCGCGGGCCCCACAGGCTTTGGGTCGACCCACACAACACTATTATCCACTTTAGAGCCATTGATGATAGTGAGCTCCAACTGATCTCCCTTGTCTCTGAGGTCCACAATCAGCTCTTTGGCCTTTGCAACATTGAGAGAAAGATTATTCTCTTGACACCAGTGTTTTAAGTTGTTAATTTCACTTCCGTAGGCTGTCTCATCATTGTTGTTAATCAGTCCAATAACTGTGGTGCCATCAGCAAACTTAATGACCATATTAAAGCTATGCATGGTCACATAGCCACAGTCATAAGTATATAGGGAGTACAGGAGACGACACAGGACACAACTTTGAGGGGTACCTGTGTTGATGATGGTCAATGAAGTTGGTGATGGTCAATGAGGTTGAAGTAATGGAGCCCATTCTCACCACCTTGAAAAGGAAGTTCAGGATCCAGCTGCATAGACTGCGGTGTAGACCAAGACTCCTGAGCTTGCTGTCAAGTCTACTGGGGACAGTAGTGTTAAAATGCAGAGCTGTAGTCTACAAACAGCATCCTTACATAAGTGTCCTTCCTGTCCTGTGTAAGGGTGGAATGCAGTGCAGTGGTGATGGCATCATCAGTGGATCTATTCTGTCTGTAGGTGAATACAGATATGACAAAGATCACCATAATCAAAAGGTCAAAGAACTGTATAAAGCACTGAGCCAGATGACATTCCTTGCAGGAGGTGGATAACTAGAGTGACGTGCCCTTTTGCTTGATTTAAAACCAGATATGTTGAAATAAAAATTATTTCAGATATACACACATATAGCTTATGTAACTAATGTGTAAACTATACCAACATGTTATACACTGAGAAACTCTGATTGTGTGTACTTTCAATGCCAGCTTAACACCTTCAAAATGCAATAAACAAATATAACATAAGTCCAATGCTGGTGTATGTGTATGTGTGTGTGTGTGTGTGTGTGTGTGTGTGTGTGTGTGTGTGTGTGTCTGTGATATATATTAGACAGTCATGATTTTTGAGAGGTGCCTTTTTTACCCTGATACTTAGAATCAAAAAAAGCAGTATGTAAATAAACAAATCACTTCCCTTATTGAGGTCTGATCATGTACCTTGTACCTTATGCTGTTTTTGTCGTGAAATGACTATGTATGAACATGAATGAAGAAATGAGCATGAATATCAGAAGGATCCAAGGTAAAGTTGGCAAAGTTTGCTGAATGACTTATCAGTTAGTTTAGTTCAGTACACATGCACACACATACAATGTTCAACATCTTGAAGAGGTTTTAGATAACCACCTCAGGTTACAATATATTGGGTTTGATTTTGTGGTAACACTTTACTTGACGGGTCCCTTCATAACACATTCATAGCAGCTGTCATAAACTGCACATAAAGTATTCATGACTGTTTCATGAGACATGACTCAACATTCATACCAGACCTTTCATGAATGTAATGAGGGTCAGGGTAACACAGGCACATCTCAAAAAACATGACTTTGTATATACTACAATGTTCAACATTAATTCTTGATGAGGTTTTAGTTAACCACCTCAAGTTATAATATATTTGGTTTGATTTTGTTTATCAGACTCAATTAAAATCAGGTGTACCCAGGCCAGCTTTGAATGTGGAGTTCCCAACAGTTTACCCAACAGGAAATGGCCAATAAAGCACAGTTTTATTATGATCAACAGAAAGCTGGGAGTTCATAATGATGAAGTAATAAATCAGCAAATAAGGACGACCATTATGACATCAGCCCCTTTATCAAATCATAGGCAGTAACAGTAAAATGTCGTCAGAGTTTCCATACAGTTGTGAGGATTTAAATCAGTTGAGATGAAAAATGAAGTGCGTTACCTTTTTTCCACTCCATCGTTTAGCTGCTTTCTACAGCATCCAACTGAGATAGAGATACAGCCGGAGTTATGGCAAATCAAACAAACAAACAAGCAAATAAACAAACAAACTCATGCCCAGTTTGTGCAAACACCTGCCATCAATCAACACATAATGTGAACCAGAGGCATTTTATCTCATGTGGGTGTTTGCTAAATTAGGCTATATGACAAGCATAGACGTACAGTGGGTCCTGTAAACAACTCACTCTGATGTTGTTCAGTGATGTTCGCCCACTCTGTACCACCATCACACTAATTAAAGGACACGATTGTTTTTTTTTTTTACTTAAAACTCTGTTTTCTGACCATTTATGATCAAATACAATAGCCTGGTGCACCAAATGCTTTCACATCATTTCACAAAGCATCTGGGGTTCCTCAATTGGCACACGTTTCCGTCTTCGTGGGCAGATACTTTCTATGAACTTTAAAATATAAAAACATGCCAGAGCCCTTCGTTCGGTGATTGCCCGGTCAAAAATTTGATGAGGAAACCTAAGCTAATGACATCCCTGACTGTACTGTAGCGAAATGTGATGTTGAGCTGAAGGCTGGCCTGGCTAGAAAAACAAAAGTGAAAACTGAAATTCAATTAACCATCTTAACCATTGTATATCATCAGAAACAAACAGAAAACAGGGCTTTAAGTGCGAAAAATAATATCCAATAAAGATCAAAAAATATATCCATGACTCCCTCGAAGACTGTTGACACCATTCACCAGAAAACTAGCCTATGTCTTCCCTATCTCTTGTAATAACCCTATATTGTCTTGCAGTCTTTGGTTTACATGTCAAAGACACTTCATTTTTTAAGGAATGATTAGGTTACATGATTTAATTCATCAAGAGGACCTGCCATTCATTTTCGCTTTTATTCTGATAGGACAGTAGAGAGTGACAGAGAGATGGGGAAGGATCAGGAAATTACATTGGGTCAAACTCGTACCCGGATACCCGGGTTTATGGTGTGATGCCTTAGCCCACTGAGCCACGGCGCCTTCGGTAACACACATTCTTAAAATCATTTGTTCATATTTTATGTAAAGTGTAGGTTTGGTCCATTTTAATTCTTTAAATTCATTTTTTGTTAGAAAATAGACTAGGCTACTATTTTCATGGCAGCTCTGATAAAAGGACAACAAATTCATTCTTACCTATTGTCAATTATAATTTGTCTGCAGCTCACAAAAAAGTGTGAATTGGGTGTTTTGTATTGTGACCTTAAAATTGTGAATCGCATTGTATCCTGGGTTGATTCTGAGCATTTCTTTCTCTCTCTCTCTCTGTCTGTCTGTCTGTCTGTCTCTCTCTCTCTCTCTCTCTCCCTCTCTCTCTGTCTGTCTGTCTGTCTGTCTGTCTCTCTCGCTCTCTCTCTCTCACACACACACATACAAAATCAAGAATGGCCATTAGAGCCTTAATCTCTTCCTCTGAGCTGAAGGCAATCACAGGCAGGTGGTGGCCATGATGGAAAGTAATGGGATGTTGTAATGAACTGACACAAAGTGATATTAATTGGGCATTTAGCGTGAAGTTTGGGAAGGGCTTGGTGCAGACTCACAAAGAGATGGCCACAGCTTGGAGGCAAAGCTGACAATTCGCAGGAAAGAATGCAGAACTCTCTCTCTCTCTCTGTGTGTGTGAATGTGTGTGTGTGTGTGTGTGTGTGTGTGATGTGGGCAGACATTTGCATCAGATGTATATTCTGAGGCATGCAATTCTTCAAGCACATGCCCTCCCTGACAATTAAGCATCATTGTCCATTCTTGATGCATGTGATCAAGAACAATTAATAATTAATCTAAACTAGAAATTGACTTGCCTTCACTGGAGGAATGCAGCATCAAAGTTTGATAAATAAACTTTAAACTAAACTTGCCTACTTAAGAAAGGGAAAAAGTCAAAGTGTTTTCAGAAGTATACTATACACAGCAAAGTTTCTCTGTATGTCGTAATGTCAGCCGTGAGGTATATAGAATGAGGCACAAAGGTCAGTACTTGTTCCCTTTCTCAAGTTGCATACATTTGCTTCTCTTCTCTCTCAGTGATGTGAGTGGAATGTGGATGAGTGGAATGTGTCATAGAATCTGACCTGCTTGTAAAACTGGTGTGGATCACCTGACCTTTGCCACATAACAAGTGAAGTTTCCTGCTATGCACCAAGATGCCTCAGTGTGTCTGATTTCTCTGTGTGGGTGTGAGAATATATGTTCTTACTATGTATGACTATACGGGATCACACGGCACAGTTGGCCTATAATTACAAGCTTGGCAAAAATCACCACAAAACGGTGACGTTTTGACAGTTTACGCATCATTAGAGGAATGTGGCAAAGGCAGCAACATTATGGACCATATCTCCCTCTTGCAGACGCACACACACACAAACAAAAAACACAAGGCCAAAACAACAAGCTAAATATCATCTGCTTTCATTTCATGCTTTATGTTTCACAGTAAGTCAGGCTCACATCATTACACACAATCTGCATGTTTTTGTTGTTGTTGTTGTTGTTGATTTTTTTTTTTTTTTTTTTTAACCCTTGAGTCTTTTGCTCGTCTGGTTTGAACAAACAAAACCGAAGATAACTCTGATATGTCTTTTGTGAAATTGTACTTCAGTTAACTCTTAGAAAATGATCATTCCCATTTCCTATTCCTTGGTTTGCAAACAGATCGACATGTTGGCAAATGGTGAGAATTTAGGACTTCGGTGTAATTGTGCTTGTGGTACATCCTGCACTCAACAACCAGAGCTCTTCTCTCAAAGCCTCATTGGCCAAAAGTAACATACCATTGCCAGTAGAAGTTCAGTCAATCACAAGGGTGCCAGAGGGAGTGTTTGCCCAGGGCACCAAACAAGCTGGGACCGCTCCTGGCCATTTGAAGTGTCACAAAGCATTGTAAGTGTCTTTGGACTTTTGATACTAGGGAAACATACCACTTGGTTACTCTATGCAATGGTGCCTTATCGTGATTGAGAATGGTGATAAGGATGATTTTAATGAGTACTCTTTACTTAGACTGAGCACTAGTAACCCTTCACTATTTGGCTTGAGCAACTGGCCACATTAAAGGGCAAATAAGTAACACATTGAAGCTTTATAATGCTTTGTCACACTTCAAGTTGTAAAGGTTTATAAGATAACATTATAATGCCTTATGAGAACTGTCATGAGATTGAATAAATACTTAGAATAGAATAGAAAGCCTTTATTGTCATTATACACAGTATAATGAGACCTAAAGCAACTCCTTAAAAGTGCACACAGCGCAAAGTATAAATATGTCCTATGCAAAACTATTACAAAGTATAAATAAGTCCTTTCCAAAACTACTGTACAAAACTACTATGCAATAAAAGAGAAGAAAAACACCTATGTAAAACCACTGAGTACCCAGACAGACAATAACAGATATGACAGACATGAGTACAAACTGGCAGGCAGCATACAGTGTGTTGAGGTAGTGTACTGGTGGAGGTAATAAAACAAATAAATCAGTGCAAACATGGATCAGGTGTGGGGCTAGGCAGACACTCACCCACATACAAAATCTAACGGTCCTCAGTGCATATGTGAGTTCAGTATGGTGACGGCTTTGGGATAGAAACTGTCCCTGAATCTATTTGTTCTGGCTGTTATGGACCTGAAACGCCTGCCATATGGCAGCAGGTTGAAGAGATGGAAACCGGGGTGGGTATTGTCCTTTAGGATGTTCCTGGCCCTGCTGAGATGGCGGGAGTTGAAGATGGTGGCAATTGAAGGCAGAGGGCAGCCAATGATTTTTTGTGTGGTGGTAGTCACCCTCTGCAGTCTTTTCCTGTCAGCTTCTGTGCAGCTGGAGTGCCACACTGACACAGCGTAGGTCAGCGTACTTAGGGACGCTAATGGCATTAATTATGTAAGGGTATTGTAATGCATTGTTCACCTTCAGCGTTGGGGACCTGTTCATCCTGTCGAGAGTCATTTTCCTATAATGACCAGCAGACAATACATCGAACCACTTACTTGCCAACATGTGAAAAGAGACTTTTAAAAAAGTTTATATTTAATGATTTGATGTTTTCAGGGGTTACCAAGCAACGTGCTACTTTGTTAACTTGTTGCTGCATAGCCTATTTATTTGTTAATGTTAAATTGACAGTTTGACATAATGAATGGGACATCTCTGGGGAAATTCACGTCCCCATTTATTGATAAATTAGACTGTTCATTAAGCATAAAGTAGCAAATTTGACAATTTAGGCAGGCCTTTTAACTAAACTGAGAGGATCTGGCACCATTTCCGTCTGTCAGTGGTGGTAGGGGTAAAATA
Source organism: Tenualosa ilisha (assembly GCA_015244755.2). Lineage (NCBI taxonomy): Eukaryota > Metazoa > Chordata > Actinopteri > Clupeiformes > Clupeidae > Tenualosa > Tenualosa ilisha. The sequence continues at coordinate 1,153,977 of PYXC01000813.1, forward strand.
TTTTTAAAACCTACCTTTATTTTGCCCTGTCCACTTTAATGCCAGTAATGTTATCCAGGTATCTAGGCTTCAAATGATCACAAACACTTGGGGATTACAACAGATGATACCAAAATACTGTCAATAACTCCAGAAAGACATAATGACCAATTCACTGGTAAAAATTCCATGTGTTCCCCTGACTTGAATGCAACAAGTTTCACTCTGGTCTGCATAAAGGAGGATTTCCCCCATGCCCCAATTGCAAAAGTAAAACACGGAAGTAAACAAACAGCACCTCTCGCTCTGCTTCAACCCTCTGGCCTTTATCTCTTGCCTGTTGTTATTTGATTGCTCTCTCTCTCTCTCTCTCTCTGAGTTTCCGTGAACTGTGCTTTTGAACAACTGCTAAAAAACTAATTATTTCCTTATTGTACCATCATTAACTCTCTCACTCCGACAAGGTGAAATTGTTGCTGAGGTCCATGACTCTAGGCCACCCCATCCAAACCATACCTTATCACTGTCACTTTGTTGTTTGTGTTTTGCTCGCAGGCACGTAGAGTACTTTAGACATCAAACACTCATGAGAGATTTTATCTCAGTGATCCCAGGAAAGAGAAAGAGTTCAGAGTTGCATATGTATATAAGAAGCAGGCCTAAGATTGCTTAGTAAGGGCACCATGTCTAGCCTGGAAGGGTTGAGCATGTCTTGAACTTATAGCCCAGAAGCGTGTATCATGGGGGTTAAACAACTGTAGAATAGTTCCTTATTGCACCCTCGAGACAAGGTCAAACTATTGCTGAGGTCCATAAAATTAGGCAACCATTATCTATATCACTAATTATCACTATTATTTTACTGTTTGCTTTCTCTTTCTTTTACCCTAGGTTATTGATAAGCAGCTTTCACAGGGAGTTGTTAATGGATAACAAACACTTGTTTTGAACAGTGGTTTACATGTATATATACATATATATATATACACATGGTCTGAAAGACTCATGAGTTACATGTTACTTCCCCAGAAAGAAACAAGCCTTAGACGCATCTGGTAAAAGAAGAAGAACCTTTGCAAGGTAAGAGGAAATTTTCCCATCATGGCTAGTTAGACAATTGCATGCTTTTGAAATGCACTAGCGCAGTAGCAGACTGGAAAGCTTGATAAAATTTTCTTTATTTCTTTTTTCTTTCTAACCTTTGCATGTTCTATTTCTGTGTGACATCAAACATAATATGTAAAAAAATATTCACCATTGTCATTGCTGTTCCTGGGATTTATTTTCTGGCAAGTACAGCAGCTTTGTAGAGACAATAAATCTATCATTTTTTAGACTTGACTCCTTTAGATCTCAAAATGTACTTTAGGTCCCAAAATGTACAGATTTCTCAAGTGATGACTGGTTATTTTTTTCTATCTAGAATGGGAACTCTTTTCCTGATTATCTGTCTTCATGTGTCAGCATTAACAGTTCTGTCACAACCCCAAGGTAAACAATGACAAAGTTTGACTGTTTGATTAGCACACTGTTTTTCATTTAAGTTTTCATGTCTCATGGTTTATCCCTGACAAGACTTGCTATCATTTGTCCTTTTATGTATCCAATTGCTCATGCCAAAATAATGAAGAGATAAAGTACTCAGTGCATGCTCTAAGTACAGGGAAATGAACACATAATTACTCCATTACACCATTACAAACAATAAGTAGTGTGTTTCCATAGTATCAAAAGGTCAAAGCTAACCCAAGCTTCTAAGGCTTTGTGACACTTCAAGTTTGTATGATAGCATTATAATGCTTTATGAGTACAGTCATGAGAATGTATAAACAGTTATGAATATTAATGTCATTAGTTATAAGGCTTTATGAATGTATTATAACTCTTTATGAATGCATTTATAACGTTTATGAATACTGGGTTCATAGAAAGTGTGACCTATGTTTGTTTCAAAAGGCATGTGTCTGGTTTTATTAATGTCCTCTGTAAGGAGTAAAGTACTTTTGTCCAAATTGTTTCAAATCTGAGGTCTCTCTCAGCCTTGAACACCTTACAGTAGTAACAAACAACAATAGCTTATATGAGAGAAAATATGAGGTCTGCAGTCTCTCAAACATCCATGATTGTCAGCATTAATAACCTAGGCTAAATCTAGTTCAAGCAGATTTTACTGAACATAATTCGCATTATATCAGAAATGTGACCTTCATACAATCAGTGCCGGTGGGTCTACTTTATCTGTGTGATATTTTGTGTTACTATTGGAGGTCACAAAAGTGCAGGAACTTTACAAGATGAGGCCTACAGTGAATCTTAACTTTTGTGAGGAATGTTGCAACCGTAAATTTCACCCTGCTTCATGCAAGTTTTTAAAAATGGTTTTATAAATGAAGCCCCAGGTTCAATGTGCAGAGACAAGGTTCATGTGGGTTTGCAAAATATACGGGAACACTGTTGCATGTTCTGCAGCGGTGGCCATACAGTAGCTGGAATAGTTAGTGGTTTATAAAAATATGCCTCCACTCATGGCATACTATCTATTTAACCCAGTGCAATAAAATAATACAGTCTTGTTCATGTGAATGTGATAAATGTTTCTCCTCATAGCTAAAAATTTGGCATTGTATGGAAAGGCGACTCAATCAGACCTACTTGAACAGCCTTGGGCACCGTACGGTGATGCCCAAAATGCCATTGATGGAAATCGTGACCCATATTATTATCATGGATCCTGCACTGCCACTAATAGCCAAACTAACCCTTGGTGGAGGGTTGATCTGCTGAGCGAATTCATGATCACCTCAATCGTCATCACCAACAGAGGAGACTGCTGCCATGAAAGACTCAATGGAGCGGAGATTCACATTGGCAACTCCTTGCTGGACAATGGCAATAGCAATCCACGGTTAGTTTCAAAACTGTTTGAGTTGTTGAGTTGTTAAATACTTGGTCACAGGTAATGTCACATGTCAAGCTGTTTTGATAATGAATATTGTTAACTAGTCAGGCTAGCGCCGCGTAGTGCTTCCACTCAATATCATATTTCACTACACCACTACATCAGGTACCTGTCTAAAGGCTTAGGTTTCCTCTGTCAAAGGACTCTATGGTCCAATCAGCGAACAGAGAGTGGGCTATGTCCTCAGTGGGAGGGCTGAAAGCAATGTCAAACCAAATGGTTGTGAATGGTTGATGGCATGTCTAGTGTTGGGGAGAAACAAGGTACATATAACAAAATTACGTAAATTAATTACAAAATAAAGGTAACAGTAATCAGTCACATGACTTTGAAATGTTTAATTAAATTACAGTTACTTTCAGGAAATATTCAAGATTACCATTTCAGCTACATCTTCTACAGAAACATTGACTATATGTCTAGTAATATTATTTTTTGTTAAGCAATTTTTTCTTGTGCCCAATATTCTCTATTACAATTTAAATACTTTTCTCATATGTATAACTGGTTCTCCTGTCATGTTTTGACAACACCACCTACTTGCTGCTGGATCTGTAGCCTACAAGAGGTCTGAGCTGCCATTGCGAGCAGGTCTGCAATGTCAGATAGAAACTACAATGTAGGCCTAGCCCATTGCCAGAAATAAAAATTAGCTGTGGTGAGCAGGCACACAAATGCACAAACAATTCCACGCAAATAGACTGAATAACTGCTTATTCAGTGATGTTTACCAACTCTTGAATGTGAAACACAAGCAGGCATAGCTATTCAAAGATCAGCATGATGTCACAATAAAGCGGTGTTGAGGTGTTGAAGTGTTGAAGTCCAACACTGCTGTTGCTATGTTAAAGGGTTGGTTCGATTTTTCACACTAAAAGCCTTGATTTTTGATTGTTTATGATGACATGCAATGGTCAAGACTGAAATTTTGACGAATGCCTCTGTTGCCTCTGTTTTGGTTGTCCACCTACAGAATGGCTGCAGAATGGCTTTATAAATGAAAGTTTAATGCGTTTTAGGAAAGACTGAAGCAGTGCACCTATGCAGCCATTCTGTTGGTGGGGGTGGGTGCTACCGCAACAACCAAAAGTTCTTAGAACAGAAGCATTCGTCAAAATTTTTGGCTTAACCATTGTATTGATCATAAATGATCAAAAACAAGGCTTTAAGTGTAAAAGACAAACCAAAACCAAAGTTTTAAAAGATTTTGACCACACTCACTGTTGAGTAATGCTGTAAAGTTAACCCTGCCAGGTTTCAAAAACTAAAATTGGTTGTTAGAAGAGTAATCCAAAAGCAATAAAATGTAATTAGTTACATTACTTTCTTAAAGTAATTCAAATAGACAATGAATATAATTAAACCTATAATACACTACTATTACATTTTAGATGCGGTAACTTGTAATTGTAAAACATTTCCAAAGTAACTTTCCCAACACGGTAAGTATCTGCTTACCAGGAAGTTAATTTATGCCCACTGAGAGGTTCCAGACCCTGCACGAAGTGAAACAATGTGGATGAGTCTGGTTCATGAGGCTAATTATTTACTACATCATGTTGCAAAATTATGAAAGGAGTCCAGTGTACGACATAATAAATCAATTCATCAGTCAATCAATTAAAGAAATAATTAGATGTGTACTCATACTGATACTAAATACATGACATACATTTGACAACAACTACTGACTCATCACTTTTCTTCCAGGGCAGGGGTTATATCCTCCATCCTGGCTGGACAATCCCTCAGCTTCACATGGGATGATGGAGTACAGGGACGTTATGTTAATGTTTTCTTACCAGGAAGCCACAAGCTTTTGACACTTTGTGAAGTTGAGGTCTATGGCTATCCAGCTCCAAATGGTAAGCATTTTCCTTCTAAATATTTCATAGCACCTCACAGAATACACAAAATATGTGAAACTGATGTAGTTTAGGCACAATGCCTTGTATTTGAGACAGAATGGGTCTATGGAGTGTCCTGGATCAGGATTTGATACAGTTGTGATATTAATGCATGGCTGGTATAAACACTTGATTGATGGCTGTTCACACTTGATTGAAACAAGGTGTGGATGGTGATGGAGACTTGATATTTGTTAATATCTTAAGTATTATTCTTTATTTGTTACTGTGTAGGTGAGAATGTGGCTTTAAAAGGGAAAGCAACTCAGTCAGACCTTTATGGAAACGGTTTTGCATACAATGCCATTGATGGGAATCGTGATGGCATATATGGTCATGGTTCCTGTACTCACACAAAAAATCATCTCAACCCATGGTGGAGAGTGGATCTGCTCCAAAAATATAAAATATTCTCGGTGATAATTACCAACACTGTGGATAGTGTTCCCAGTAGACTAAATGGCGCTGAAATCCGAATAGGAAATACTTTGGAGAAGAATGGTATCAACAACCCCAGGTAAAAGCACTTTCTCAGTTGACACCAATCTGTGTATCACATGTCTCACAACACCAATACAATGTCAAGGCCAACAACAATAAACATAATCATAATAGTTCAGACCATTATGCAAAGACCCTGCCTTACTGTTGTAAAACTCACTTTTAACTACATCTTTTTCAGATGTGCTGTAATCACCTCTATTCCTGCTGGGTTCTCTGAGACTTTTAATTGTAATGGGATGGAGGGGCGCTATGTTACTGTGGTGATTCCTGGACGTGCAGAGTACCTTACACTCTGTGAAGTTGAAGTTTATGGATCACCATTGGACTAAAGTCCAGTGAAAGAGCATACAAGATAGAAACATCCCTCTCAGAACACAGCAGATGTTGTGTTGGATATGTTGTGGACACTATTTTTTGCTGTGATATCTCTGTTACAGGAAAAATGTGCAGGGATTTTAAAAAGAAGCTTTTTACAATGAACTGATAATGATATGTAACAGTATATATTTTAATTTTATATTATAATTAATGCTTTTCATTCCTGTGGAGTTGATAATAGACCAGTGAAACATTTCAAGGGTAGATTTGTAGATTAAATAAATGAAACAGTAACAGCTTACTTAACTACAACTGATGTCTATTTATCATGCTTCAATGTTCTAGATAACATTCTTATGACTTATCAATAAAGCAAGTAGATGTGGATGTTAATGTCAATATGTGGGCATTAACATGTGTTCCACTAGTACTACTTTGTCATCAACGACACATTGATAAACGTTCAATTTAATCTACATTAGAAACAATAAATTTAAAGGTAAAACAAACTAAATATTTCTGTAACACTTTAGATTAGGGTACACATCTTCTCAATTAACTAGCAGTTTGTTAACATGCAAATTAGTAACATGCTAGTCATTTGTTAGCCATTACAAGTCACTTACTAACCTTATTCTATGTGACCTTATTCTACCCATAATAGACCATTAACTAAGAATTTCTCCAATGTAAACTCCTAATTACTGTTTATTTGTAGCTAATAAGTTACTTGTATATGAATTATGATCTTAATATGCCTTGGTTAGTATGGAGCTTAAAAGGCAGTAGTACAACAGGGAGATTTTTCTCAGTGATCCCAGCTGTTGCATGTTGCCACTTTTGGATAATTGTAAACAGCAAAACAAGCAATCAAAGCAAAACAGTTGTTTCCTTATTGTACCTTTTGTGTTCTAAGAGAGTTATCTCTGTAATATATCTAACTGGCTAACTACACACAAGGTCAAGTTGCTAATCAGGCACATGTCAACACATGTGTGACACGCACTTACCTATACCATAAGTCCAAGGGCTCCTCAAACACACATCAAACACTTTTTGAAGTGCCAGCAACAAATCCGCTTCAGTAGACTGAACACAGGAAAACACCAGGAAAACACTTAGAGTATTACATGTGAGCTTTGTTTCCATTCGACTAAATGGGGCTGAATTCCAAATAGGAAATTCTACAAGACAACTCCAACTCCATCAGAGTTTGCATTTCTTCATTTCTTGTGTGTGTGTGTGCGTGTGTGTGTGTGTGTGTGTGTGAACAACTGCAGAATAGTTCCTTATTGCACCCTCAAGACAAGGTCAAACTATTGCTGAGGTCCATACAATTATGCTACCATTGTCTATATCACTAATTATTACTGTGATTTTACTGTTTATTTCCTCTTTCTCTTACCCTCAGGTTATTGATAAGCAGATTAACTTTCACAAGGAGTTGTTAATGGATAACAAACACTTGTTTTGAACGGTGGTTTACATGTATATATATATACGGTCTGCAAGACTCATGAGTTACATGTTACTTCCCAAAAAGAAACAAGTTTCAGACGCATCTGGTAAAAGAAGAACAACCTTTGCAAGGTAAGAGGAAATTTTTCCATCATGGCTAGTTAGACACTTGCATGCTTTTGAACTGCACTTGCATAGTGGCAGACCGGAAAGCTTGATAAAATTTCATTTATTTCCTTTTTTTTCCCCTAACCTTTGCATGTTCTATTTCTGTGTGACATCAAACATAATATGTAAAAAAATTTGTTCAGCATTGTCATTGCTGTTCCTGGGATTTATTTTCTGCCATGTAGAGCAGCTTTGTAAATGAATAAATATATAATTTTTTAGACTTGACTACTTTAGATTACTGTACTACTGTAAAGATTTCTCAAGTGATGACAGGTTATTTTTCTATGTAGAATGGGAACTCTTTTCCTGATTATCTGTCTTCATGTGTCAGCATTAACAGTTCTGGCACATTCACAAGGTAAACAATGACAAAGTTTGACTGTTTGTTTGTTGTTTGTTTGTTGACTGTTTTTCATTTAAGTTTTCATGTCTCATGGTTTATCCCTGACAAGACTTGCTATCATTTATCCTTTTATGTGCCCAGTTTCTCATGCCAAATAATGAAGAGATACAGCATGTAGCATGCTCAATGCATGCTCTAAGTAAAGTGAAATGAAGACATAATTACTCATAAAAATCAATAAGGCACCATTACAGACAATAAGCAATGTAGTATGTTCCCATAGTATCAGAAGGAGAGAAGCTTATAAGGCTTTGTGACACTGATAGGATTATAATGCTTTATGATAACAGTCATGAGAATGTATAAACAGTTATGAATACTAATATCATTAGTTATAAGGCTTTATGAATGCATTATAACCTTTTATAATTGCATTTCTAATGTTTCATGAATACTGGGTTCATAGAAAGTGTTACCTATGTTTGTTTCAAAGGCATGTGTCTGGTTTTATTAACGCCCTCCGTAAGGAACACAGCACCTTTGTAAACATTGTCCAAGGAGGCCAATGGCATGCATTGTTTCAAATCTGCGGTCTCTCTCAGATTTGACCACCTTACACTAATAACAAACAACAGTAGCTTATATGAGAGAAAATATGTGAGATCTGCAGTCTACTCATGCTTAAAAGGCGAACATGACTGTAGCCAAATAAATTCTCAGTTACGGAGATTTTAAAGCCTGTTTTACATCTTCTCCCATTATTATTGGCTCTTACATTTTGCATTCTGTTCACAAAAGCGACTGAATAAACATCCATGATTGTCAGCATTAATAACCTAGGCTAAATCTAGTTCAAGCAGATTTTACTGAACGTATTTTGCATTATATCAGAAATGTGACCTTCAGAAAATCAAAAGGTTGCAGAAAAATGTCACTTTTTTGCACATGAAAATTCTTTGTAGGCCTACAGTAAATCTTAACTTGTGAGGAATGTTGCAACTGTAAATTTCACCCTGCTTCATGCAAGTTTTTAAAAATGGTTTTATAAATGAAGTCCCAGGTTCCATGTGCAGAGACAAGGTTCATGTGGGTTTGCAAAATATACGGGAACACTGTTGCATGTTCTGCAGCGGTGGCCATACAGTAGCTGGAATAGTCAGTGCTTTATAAAAATATGCCTCCACTCATGGCATACTATCTATTTAACCCAGTGCAATAAAATAATACAGTCTTGTTCATGTGAATGTGATAAATGTTTCTCCTCATAGCTAAAAATTTGGCATTGTATGGAAAGGCGACTCAATCAGACCTAGTTGAACAGCCATGGGCACAGTACGGTGATGCCCACAATGCCATTGATGGAAATCGTGACCCACATTTTCATCATGGATCCTGCACCGCCACTGATCACCAAACTAACCCTTGGTGGAGGGTTGATCTGCTGAGCGAATTCATAATCACCTCAATCATCATCACCAACAGAGGAGACTGCTGCCATGAAAGACTCAATGGAGCTGAGATTCACATTGGCAACTCCTTGCTGGACAATGGCAATAGCAATCCACGGTGAGTTTCGAAACTGTCTGAGTTGTTGAGTTGTTAAATATTTGGTTACAGGTAATGTCACATGCCGAGCTGTTTTGAAAATGAATATTGTTAACTAGTCAGGCTAGCACCGCGTAGTGCTTCCACTCAATATCATACAGTTTACAGCTTAAAGTGTGATACTATTCTCATATGTATAACTGGTTCTCCTGTTGTGTTTTGATTTACAACACCACCTACTTGCTGCTGGATCTGCAGCCTACAAGAGGTCTGAGCTGCCATTGCGATCAGGCCTGCATTGTCAGATAGAAACTACAATGTAGACCAAGCCCATTGCCAGAAATAAAAATTAGCTGTGGTGAGCAGGCACACAAAAGCACAACCAATCCCAGGCAAATAGACTGAATAACTGCTTATTCAGTGATGTTCACCAACTCTTGAATGTCAAATGTTTGATTTAGCAGGCATAGCTATTCAAAGATCAGCATGATGTCACAGTAAAGTAGTTGAGGTGTTGAAGTCTGACACTGCTGTTGCTGTGTTAAAGGGTTGGTTCATTTTTTTACACTTTAAAGCTTTGATTCTGGACCATTTATGATAAAATACAATGGTTAAGATTTAAATTTGACAAAAGCCTCTGTTCTGAGAATTTTCGGTTGTCCACCTACAGATTGGCTGTAGAATGGCTTTACAAACAAAAGTTTAATGCGTTTTAGGAAAGACTGCAGCAGTGCACCTATGCGGCCATTCTGTAGGTGGGGGTGGGTGCTACAGCAACAACCTAAAATTCTCGGAACAGAAGCAATTTTAATCTTAACCATTGTATTTCATCATATATGGTCCAAAATCAAAGCTTTAAGTTTAAAAAACAAACCAAAACCAAAATTTAAAAGGATTTTGACCACAGTCACTGTTGAGTAATTCTGTATGGTTAACCCTGCCAGGTTTCAAAAACTGAAATTCGTTGGCAGTTGAGAAAATTCATTCAAACTGTAGAGTAGTAAAGTAATCCAAAAGTAATCAAATGTAATAAGTTACATTACTTTGTTAAAGTAATTGAAATAGCTACACTACTATTACATTTTAGATAGAATAACTTGTAATTGTAAAGCATTACATTTCCAAAGTAACTTTACCAACACGGGGCATCCTAAAGGCTTACCCAATAGTTTTAAAGTTCACAGTAAGTATCTGCCTACCAGGAAGTTAATGTATGCCCACTGAGAGGTTCCAGACCCTGCACGAAGTGAAACAATGTGGAAGAGTCTGGTTCATGAGGCTAATTGTTTACTACATTATGTTGCAAAATTATGAAAGGAGTCCAGTGTATGACATAATAAATTAATTCATCAGTCAATCAATTAAAGAAATAATTAGATGTGTACTCATACTGATACTAAATACATGACATACATTTGACAACAACTACTGACTCCTCACTTTTCTTCCAGGGCAGGGGCTATATCCTCCATCCCGGCTGGACGATCCCTCAGCTTCACATGGGATAATGGAGTACAGGGACGTTATGTTAATGTTTTCTTACCAGGAAGCAAGAAGCTTTTGACACTTTGTGAAGTTGAGGTCTATGGCTATCCAGCTCCAAATGGTAAGCATTTTCCTTCTAAATATTTCATAGCACCTCACAGAATACACAAAATATGTGAAACCGATGTAGTTTAGGCACAGTGCCTTGTATTTGAGAATGGGTCTATGAAGTGTCCTGTGGGATCAGGATTTGATACAGTTTTGATTCTAGTGCATGGCTGGTATGAACGATTGATGATTGTTCACACTTGATTGAAACAAGGTGTGGATGGTGATGGAGACTTAATATTTGTTAGTATCTCAAGTATTTTTCTTTAATTGTTACTGTGTAGGTGAGAATGTGGCTTTAAAAGGGAAAGCAACTCAGTCAGACCTTTATGGAAACGGTTTTGCATACAATGCCATTGATGGGAATCGTGATGGCATATATGGTCATGGTTCCTGTACTACCACAAAAAATCATCTCAACCCATGGTGGAGAGTGGATCTGCTCCAAAAGTATAAAATATTCTCGGTGATAATTACCAACACTGTGGATAGTGTTCCCAGTAGACTAAATGGCGCTGAAATCCGAATAGGAAATTCTTTGGAGAAGAATGGTATCAACAACCCCAGGTAAAAGCACTTTCTCAGTTGACACCAATCTGTGTATCTCATGTCTCACAACACCAATACTATGTCAAGGCCAACAACAATAAACATAATCAAATAGTTCAGACCATTCAGACCCTGTCTTACTGTTGTAAAACTCACTTTTAACTACATCTTTTTCAGATGTGCTGTAATCACCTCTATTCCTGCTGGGTTCTCTGAGACTTTTAATTGTAATGGGATGGAGGGACGCTATGTTACTGTGGTGATTCCTGGACGTGCAGAGTACCTTACACTCTGTGAAGTTGAAGTTTATGGATCACCATTGGACTAAAGTCCAGTGAAAGAGCATACAAATAGAAAACGTCCCTCTCAGAACACAGCAGATGTTGTGTTGGATATGTTGTGGACACTCATTTTTTGCTGTGATATCTCTTTATGTTATGGGGAACACGTGCAGGGATTTTAAAAAGAGGCTTTTTACAATGAACTGATATGACATGACATGTGACAGCATATATTTTCATTTTATATTTTATATATGTTATATGCTTTTCATTCCCGTGGAGTTACAATGAAGTGGAATTGATAATAGGCCAGCAAAACATTTCAAGGGTAGATTTGTAGATTAAATAAATGTTCAACAGTAATAGCTTACTTAGTTACAACTAATGTCTATTTATCATGCTTCAGACAGAAGAACGATTCTGATGCTCTAGATAACATTCTTATGACTCATCAATAAAGCAAGCAGATGTGGATCTTAATGTCAATATGTGGGCGTACTAGTTTTCCACTAGTACTACTTTGTCGTGAACAACACATTGATAACAGGTTAAATTTAATCTATATTAGAAACAATAAACTTGTAAGTTAAACAAACTAAACACTTTAGATTAGGGTACACATATGGGAACACTCCATTAACTAGCAGCTTATTAACATGCAAATTAGTAACATGCTAGTCATTTGTTAGCCATTACAAGTCACTTATTAATACCTTATTCTACATGACCTTATGCTACTATATAAACTCCTAATTACTGTTTATTCGTAGCTAGTAAGTTAAGTTTATATGAATTATGACCTTAATATGCCTTGGTTGGCATGGGGCTTAAAAGGCAGAAGTACAACAGGAACAGTTATTCTCCTTCAATAATATTTAGAAAAGATGGACTATTCACTAAACTAAAAACTACAAGTACCAAATAGTGTCCAAATAAGACCTAATTACATCTTTTTAATTGAGAATAACTGTTCCTGAGAATAGCTGTTCCTGTTGTACTACCACCTTACAAAGCATATTGAAATCAAAATTCATATGCAACAACTACTTACTATGAATAAGGAGTAATTAAGGGTTTATATTGAAGAAAGAGTAGTTAATGGTCTACTAAGTTCTTGCAGAATAAGGAATTAGTAAGAAACTTGTAATGACTAACAAATGACTAGTATGTTATTAATCTGCATGTTAATAAACTGGTATTTAATTGAGAATATGTGAACCCTAATCTGTTACCTTACATCTTTCTTGTAAATAGCAACAAAGCTTTACATATGTATGTAAATATATGTACATATATACATTTGTACAAATGTATACATGTAAATATATGTACATATATACATATATACACACATATATATATGTCTGTATGCAATTTTGAAAAAAAAAAAAAAACGCTTTGGGCCTGGTCTTAGACCACATTCTTCCACTGCTGCCCTACATGGTGTCCAAATCTGTTCAAACAGCGTTGACCCATAATATGACAAGCTGACTCATAAAGCCAATGCTACAAAGACTTTCAGCCCAATCGGTTACACGACTACATACTTCTTCACATTTCCTGTCAGGAAGTGGGATAATGACTGGGGAAGATTATGATCCATCTTGCTATTTTTAAGAGAGCACCCATGATCGCACACTCCACTATCTCTTTAAAAAAGGATGTAAACAAGATTTCACTATTTTCCAACTTGTTTTATTTACCATCAGATTGCAAATATATGACAAGCAGGCTAACATTGATTAAAAGAAAGAGGCACTGAACAATACTGATTCTGGCAATAGCAACTTAAAGTACATCTCTTGTCCCCATGCTTCTGAAGCAGTGGATTGTTTGGAATTATTCATAGTCTGGTCCAAACAGCTGTTTCTTTCCAATGAGTGTATTGTATTAACGCTGGAGGATTCATTTATGAGTGCCCAAATAAAAAGCGATATGGAATGTCAGAGGCTATTCTGTCAACCTGACAGTGTGATGGCTTGTGATTATAGACGGCACCTTTGACTGAATCCAGTTGAACATTAGATCTGTTATCCGGTTCCGTTTCCTGTTCAGGCTCCTTATTCTATCCTATGCTCCAATTTACCTCCCTCTTCCTCACATGCTCTTTCTCTCTCCATTGCGCTCACTACAACATAGACACACATGCCGTCTCTCTCTCTTTCATATGCACTCGCTCTCTGTCAGTCGTACTCTCTCTCCATTGTGCTCTCTACAACACACACACATGTGTTTCATATGTTCTCTCTCTCCTGCTCAGTATATGTGTCTTTCTATTTGGACTATGCCAATATCACTGGTTTGTCTTCCTTCAGGGAGGAGGTGTGAGGAAGTTGCTCTATGGGGAGACCAAATGGAGCAAGGACGAGCGCTCTGGCTGCTAAGCCACCCGGTCGCCACTGACAAGTTCATTTGTATGTAATTACTTACCCCAGCCACGCGTGTGAAATAGACATTTGTCACCTTGACACTTGGATTTCTATCTTAGATTAATGTGTCTCCCTTCTGTTTATATAGTAACGCTTATTAATCCCTTGGACCCATTTAAGTGTGGTCCCCACCTCAACCTTGGAGGCTTAACAGACTGTTTCAAATCCACTGAGCCAACAGTCACTCTGTGTTTTCATTCTGCATTAATACCCTGGTATTCACTTTGCTGCGCTTTAAATCAGTCCCACTGCAGGATCTCTGGACTACTGTTGGTGGAGTTGGATCTGTAGACCACACCCCTCCTCGTGTGACAATGGGTCACATGGGTCAATCATTAACATAAGTTAATGTGTGAACTGGAGTTAGTCATTATCATCACTGCTCTGATAGTGAAGAGCAGTTAAACTTCCTGGGATGGGATCGAAGGCAGAATGGTATGTAGCAGACAGATAATGGCCTTCTTCACTCCTCTCTCAAATCACCTGACTTTCTTGTCCAAAATGTGCACGTCAGCGTCTTGAAACGAGTATCCTTTTTCTTTTTGATGTAGATGTACTACTGAATGTTGTCCTGATGAGGTCCTGCAGAGTCATAGACAGTTACACAGCATAATAGTGTAACATGCTTTGGCAGGGGCAATGGCAAGTATTGCCATTCGCTGGCATTCACTTACAAGTCAGTGTATCATTAAAAAGTAATTTAAGCCATCAAAGAGATTTAAGCCTTGCAAAGAGGCCGATGATTTCATCCCATCAAATTATTCACCACCCTGCAGCATGACCTTAAAAAGCCAGGAAGTGCATAGAAAAGGTGGGAGAGAACCAAATGTTTCAAATGTTTGCTTAAGTGCTGGTTAGGTGCATTTGACAAACTGAGATTCAAAGTGGCTTTCCACATTTATAATCCCTGCTCTTGGATCTAAAATCTGTATTTTTGGCAGGGGAAAGAAGCAGTATGAGAGTAGATTTTCACACTTTTTTCCAACAGATAATACAAATTAGGAGATTTCCATCAGAATTCTCTGAAGCTCTTCACAGAATAATCAACCTCTCTGCATGATGTCCCTCTTACTTCAACCACAGTTTTCCACCTTGCTGTGGCAGGAACAAAACCGACAATGCAATAGGCAAAGGATAATCACATCTTTTCAAGCTAAAAGCAACCACTGTTTTTTTTCTTTTTTTTTCTCTCATTAAAAGTCATTCAGGCAAGAAAAACTGCTAGCGACAGCAGGACACTTAAAATTACAGATATTTGAGCAAGTTATAGGCATTATTGCCGGAACACTTGTAGTTGCTATACTTCCATCATGTTCTGCCACTCATAGGATGACAGACTGGCTGTGAGGTTCTACCATTAACCTCTTATTTTTCCCTGCGTCTGCATTCGCTGACCTGGGGACAATCATATGAATGCACAGCAGGTTAGTGTGAGTCAGGGCTTTAAGTCATATTAGATGTTCCTAGCTGGCTCCAGGAGCAGTCCAAATGAAAGTAGCTTGCAAACATGAAAGAAACCATGTATATGTTGAACCACTGGACAATAGAGGCTGCATTTGAATTTTAGTTATCTTAGTTTTGCTTGAGCTCAAGGTTTTGGACCTTGACATCTGTGTGTATGTGTACATGCATGTATGTGCCACCTAGTGTATCCTTAGATAAATGGTTCCAATGACATGCTATATGTACGTTTGATGTTGCTTAACTAATAATCATCAATGAGCTTAACTATCCACAAGCTGCTTTTGAACATGTTTCAGCTTCTTTTCAGAGTATTGGTGTTAAGGAATATCAAACTTACTCCTACTCGCATGTACCAGTGCTCACAATTAATATAACAAAATGATGAGACATGGGTGGAATTGAGATCAGTATGGATGTCCCAGGCTACCTCACAAACTCTCAGAAAGCCAGCTGGGCCTCCTGGCACCCTTTCTCTCTACTCATGTGAAGAGTACTACTAACAGACACATCCACACAGCAACAGCTGCCATGAGAAGCTACGTCCCCAGGCCAGCTAGCCTTGGTTAGCCTCATTAGCGTTATTGGTATCAGGAGATCTTTTACACCGAGGGATTGATTAATTTCAGATGCACCCGCATCCCCATGTTTACCTGACTGACTCAGCTTGTGCTCCAGCTTTGCTCACCCCCTCAGGGTCAGGAAGAGAACACTTTTCTGCATGAGTGAGTGGGCCAGCTCTGGAAGCTAGGTAGGTAGTAGCAAGCATAGCATCCTAACACAAGGCCCTGCGGTTGCATGTGTGTAACTGAGCTTTCAATGTGTGTTCCTTCAGAACACATCATGCGGTATATAGCAGGTTTCTAAACACAGCAGCTTCAAGCTGTCCAGCACTGTTAAAGTCAGCCTGTTGCACACAGCAGCATTGGTATAAAATCCACAGTAGCTTACAATACATTTCATGACTGGGAAAAACAGTGCATTTTGAAACAAGTTTAATGGGAGATGTCAAAACAGTAGTTAATGTTGTCATTCAAAGTCAATTCTCCTATTTCATCCATTTCCAGAGGGTCTTTTCTTTTCTCTTTGAACATTACTGCTCCCTCTAGCATCAAACCACTGATGCACAGAGAAAATAATGTTTTAGTCATTCTTGAGATAAGGGACAAAACATGTTATCTATGTATTTTTAGACTATAAATTTAGTGCTGATGTTCTGTGTATGCTCATGACATTAATTTAGTGTATTTCAAAATCTTTTGACCTTTATTTGTTAAAATAATGCCACTGCGTACTGAAAGTGCATGTAATTTCTCCTGTCCTCGAGGTTTCAATGTGAAACAGTGAAAAAAAGTATTTAAAAAAATAAATAAATGTAAAAATGTAAATATCAAAAGAAATGTATGTTTCCATAAAAGTTCACAAATTACATAAGTGAACTGTCATTTTATTTTCCATAAAAATGTGTTAAATTATTATATAATTATATATTATATAATTATTATATTAAAACGTTTATCAGTTTTTTTCCTATCTTTAAGTCAACTCCTTCAGTATTGCTTTAATCCTGAATAAATCATATTATGGATATCAGTATATCTGTATATCTGAGAGCCCCTTATGCACTTCCTGTTTTTGGTGGATACAAAAATACCACAGGTGTAATTGTAAAATTTCATTTTCTAAAATATTTTGAACAAATAACGTTGATGTGATTGCCATCATAGCTAGAAAATGTCTTATTTGCATATGGACTAAAATTATATATTAATATGAAATCTACAAAATCAAAATATTTCAAACAACAGAAATGTATAAAATGCATTTTACTACTTTACTCTGTTAAAGACCTCCGTTCATTGCAGCCCTAAGGATTTAATAATGTTGTTAGATTGATCAAATTAAAATAAAATGAGTTTTGAAGTGCTAGACAAAGTTGACACAAATCATACTGTGATGTGAATTACAAAAAAAAAGATATAGGTATAAAAAAAAGATTACATTAAACCTGTTCCTTTTCATGGTTTGTTTAAACCTGTTCCTTCTCATGTTTATACATGTATCTATTCAAAATTCATGAGTTGTGTTGTGTTGTTTTTGTTTTTGTTTTTTTGAAGGTTTAAAAATAGTAAAAAATTGTTTTGTCCCTTATCAAGAATGCCTGATTTTTGTCTTTTGTATTGACTCTAGTGAATTCTAGTAGTGAATATGTTACACTTTTTGAACCAGAGGTTCTTAACTTATTTGAGTTGTTGTTGTTGAGTTGAATAATCAGGGTCTGGTTCTGGATAACGTTTACTCTTAGTGCACTGAGATAAAGATATATCTTACTGAAATTTTTTATTTTTCTGTGTGTGTTTCCTGAACTATGTCCTCAGAGACTTCTTTATGAAGTTGTTCTGAACTATATTATAAGATTCTGAATTCATGTTTCTGGCATTGATTGTTGTCATTTGTGCCTTTTTAGGCATTCATGATATTTCTTTTATGGGCTTTAAAGTGCAGGTATTAACAAGAAATCTGCAAGCCAAAATATAATAAGTGCATATAACATGTGTAGGTGACATGCAGGTGCATTTTAGAGGGATTAAAATCTAATTTATTTTGTTGTATTTTTACTTTTTTTGAAATAAAACACAAAACAGAATGCGAACATATGCAGATCTTCTGTAGCATTAAGGGTACAAGTCTTGAGACCAACATGACATGTTTTTAGATGTAAAACATATGTTTAAAATATGTTTAAAAAAATAATGTTTAAAAGCTGTTTTAAGATAAAGTCCAGACCACTCTTACAAAAGTATGACTTACAGAAGATATACTTAAGCTACATGTTTGTAATCATGTCATGACCTTAAGGTTGAAGTTAAGGTATAGCAACTTAGCGTTAAGAAGGCTTCCGAAAACCGGCCCCTGGTCAGCATTTACAACTCCCCTTATGCTACATGTTTAGATTTTGTTGTTGAATTCAGCTGAGTTGCAATAAGGTTGTGAGATACATCCACAGCAAGAAATGACCCCGAATCTCGCTTTTGTTTGGAGTTGCAGGGAGAGACAACTTTTGCACATTTTGAATTTGCACATTTATCAGGGGCGGGGGAAGCCACAGTTTGAATAATATTGTAATAATAATAATAACAATGTTGAATAATTAATTTTTTCATCTGACTTGCTCTTAGTTCCATTGCCTCTTTAGCATTTGGCCAAGACTTTCAGGCCCCGTTTACACGTAGCTGGATGTGTATAAAAATGTATATTTATTTATGCAGTTATGTTTATTTATGCACCTATCATTTACACACAAACACAGGTTTCAGTCACTGAAAACTGCTACTTTCGAAAACTCTGTACAAAGTGGAGATGTCCCTCATCAGTTTTCAGATCTCCCATTGACTATCTATCTGTTTGACATTTTTTTGACAGCCTTCTGTTTTTGAGGGCCGTGTTAACGGAGTTATTTTCTATTCTGGAAGACGGGAATATACCCATTTTCATAAATACCCAGGTACGTGTAAATGAAGTGTTAAACCTGCTGGCTTTGGAGGAGTTAGACTTGGGTTTTCCTTTGGAAGTTGATGTCATTTTTGATGTCATTTTGTTATGTCAGCATAGGGAAGCATAAAATGTACTGCAAGCAGACAATTCACGTCTGGGTCCTACAATAGTCAAGTGTTAGATATGTGAGAGATAACGGCCGGTGAGGTGTGCTGTTATATGGAATACATGAACAAGTTGGAGGCAAAGAACTACACAACACAGAATGCACAAAATTTCCTCTGCCAAGTTCATTCATTTTGTAGACCAGCACACCTTGAAGGCTGTTATCCCACTTATCACCTGGTTGCAACTCATGTGTTTAAGGAATAGGTATCAATTTAAAACGTACAAAAGCAGGAATGAAAACTGTCCAGTTGCTGTACTACTTTCTTTTCTTACTAACAATGGTGGATATTGCTAGTCGCTTTGGATAAAAGCCTCTTCCTCAGCTCTGATTCTGTTGTTTCTAACAAGTTCAACCAACATTTACTATGCTTGTTATAGTTACCATTCAAAAAAGCATTGATATATAGAACTTTAATTAAACTTTTTACTAGAGCTACTTTTTAGGTTTGCATTGTACACACACCTTGTCAACCAATCAGAAAACAGAATTCCATTTCTCCGGGTGATAATAGCCTGTAAGAAAATGATGTCTCTCCATGTCTTCATATGCGTTCTCTAAAACATTTTTTATTACATCTTGTTACCTACAGTACAGTATGTAGTGATTTATGGACAAGAACGACATGTTCATTGTGTTTGTGCTGCCCATGGGGTGTGGAGTGATTGTGCTCACTTTGAGCAGAGCTCTTGAAACATTTACCGATTTGCATGAGGCTCACGCAACAATCACAGTCTTAACACTTCACTATTCTAAGTACTAAACTGCTGACACTTGTCACCTTGCCCATAAACAAACACACACACACACACACACACACACACATTTATTTTATGATAATTTCAAACACACACACACTTACAATTACACAAGGCACATTCAGAGTCTCAAATGCCCATACAGTAAGTATGCAAATGCTTAGGCACACACACACACACACACACACACACACACACACACACACACACAAACACACACACACAGAGTGAAATGCAAATATGACACCATCAAAGCAAACATTTTTTCTTAGCATAGCTCTTCTGCCACAGCTCAGAAAAGCTG
This sequence comes from Tenualosa ilisha, assembly GCA_015244755.2. NCBI lineage: Eukaryota > Metazoa > Chordata > Actinopteri > Clupeiformes > Clupeidae > Tenualosa > Tenualosa ilisha. The sequence goes on from PYXC01000813.1 coordinate 1,174,197, forward strand.
CTTATTACATCCTGTTTGGGCATTTTGTGACACTTAAATAATCTTAAACCCTAAAGGGGTAGCCACAGCCTCAGTTCTTCCTATGAGAGCTCAAGAGAGAGAGAGAACAAGAAATAAAAATATGACTTGCTGATTTTAAGAGGCACATTAGTCCTTTCATGTAATGAAAACATGCCTCCTGACACTAGGCAGTCACAGGCATATGAGTCTGTGGGGCAAAATCAAAGGCATCCCTTTTTGCCATCCTTCATGAGGATCTAATATTCATCTATTTCTTCTGTCAGACTTAGAAGCTCAGCAGCAGGCCTTGTTTCCCAACACACGCACAGATTTACACACACACACAGACTGTGTGTGTGTGAGAGAGAGAGCGAGAGATTTACACACACACACACACACACACACACACACACACATACTACCCCCTGTAAAGGGGGCTCCACACCAAAAATTTGTGACAAAACGAGCTCCAATGTTCTAAAATCCATCAACTTGCTGAAATATTCTTTCTACAACTTGCAATGGGACTACTGTCTCCATAACAATCGTGGTGACCAGATAGACTAGCATGTTGGCTACTTAGCAAACAAAGTTAACCCATTTAGCTAGCTAAAAGTTTTGTGACTTAAGAAGCATATCCATTAAGAAATTGCTGTTTCATGAAAGGAGTTAATAAGTGTTTCTCTGCCAAAATTTTGCCCTGACATCTCTACTGGACTGATTGAGTGACATTACCATCAAGACCTGTCAGGTAAAACCTTTCTAAAAACTTGCAACTGCGATGTTGAATGTTTAGCGAGTTGAAACTGCTAGCAATGTCATGAAATGTTTAATTGACACCGCGGCAGCTACTCTCTATGACAGTTTTGTCTAGTCACAAATCTTCAGTCTGAATTGAATCTTAAACTGTCTAATTTGCCAGACTGTGCTTACTCAGAGACTCCCACTTCAGAGGCTGTCAAGGTCACCATCTGCCAGCCTTTCTTTTCCACAGTTCCTCCTTTCTGTTCTCCCTAACGGGTTTGAGCAAGAGGGCTTCAGACCAATGGCCCCCAGACCTTGTGCTGTAGAGACCAGAAAAATGCAATGAGAGAAATTTGCCATTATATGATTGCTCTTTTCTCCCTTACCTGCTCCTGCTCCGGCTCTGGGAACACCGCCCTCTTCTATCTCTCTCTCTGTCTCTCCCTCCCTCAATGTAATGCCACATTTGAGTGTCAATATATCCAAATGTTATGGATCATGTTATGGAAATATTTTGTAGTAGCCTATATGGCCTATACAGTATGAAAAATGCATATGAGCTGTTTAATATGATCAAGAAACTCTGCTTCAATCACTCACTACAGTTTGGTCGTGACATATGTTACACGCTGAAATGCACCATTTGAAATCAATGTTAACGCTTTCAGTCCTCTCTATGTTCGCTGATTGGCCCCCACAGCTCAGAGACGGTGCAGATCAAAGCCAACGGATAGTTCCCTGACTGTGGTGGAGCTAAATGAAAAATTGAGCGGAAGCACTAGGCAGTGCTAGCCTACCTACCTACATAAGGGTTTTATTACACATTTATAAGCACTGAAAATTTATTTACTAAGTAGAATTTTTATTTTTAAAGATGACATGTCAGCAATATCATATGATGAAAATAAAAACAAACCTGTATCAGTAACATTACACTCCACAGCAGTTCATAGCATTACGGGTTGTCGGGTTGATATATATACATATATATATATATATATATATATATATATATATATATATATACTCTATTACACACTCTATCAATTTGTGTCATGTGTCATTATGTACTGAGATACGGTCTGTAAAAACATGCATGTGCATAATAAAAGGAGTGCATTATAAAATCATTGTATGAGCCTCCCTAAAATAATGATTCATAGCAGCAAACCTTGAAGATATAATTGTTCCAGATTCACTCCATGTGAGCACAGTGGAAAGAAAGAGAATGACCTTGCCTCTGCCAAAACATGAAACCTATTTGTGGCAAAGTCCTTATTAAAGCTCTCTATTACAGAAACTGGTGACAGAGAGTTTTATTGTCAGGTCAAGTATTGTGAAAATTAGATTTCCTTTGGAATATGAAAACGTCAGTATCGCCTTTAGTTGTTAAGTTTGGGCAAAAGTAAATGTTGCATCTGAGATCAAAACATTATGCTGATCCAATTTGCTGTCTGACTAACTCATATGCAGCTATCTTTTTGTATGATCTGTGCTGATCTAGGAATTTGGTATGCTGAGTAGATGGTTAATTCAATCACTTTGCTGGGGCAATCATTCCAATTTGATTCCAGCAGAAATGTCTGATCCAACAGTGGCTGTGCTGATGTCAAAGCCTGGCTAGTTATATATTTCTCAACCTACCCATCTTTATTTATTCCCAATGGCTACCCACCCCTGTCACAGAGTGCACAGAAAGTCATAAAGGTGTTTGTATGCATTTGTATGTGTGTGTGTGTCCTATGGTGACTCTCTGTTAGTAAAAACATGGCTTTACACTAGTGCAGGGGAGTTTATGAAGCCTCTAGCAGAGGATGGAGGAGACTAATAGTCCCCATTAAAAAAAGAATAATTATATACGACCCATGTCCTTGGCTGTTAGTCAACATTCAATGTTGTAGACCTCTACAAATTTACACCTTTTTATTTTCTCTAATTGGGTAATACAATTAACCACAAACCTCAGAGGACACACGCATATTGTCTGATTTGATTAATCCAGGCTTGAAATGGGATTAGCTGTAACTCCTGTTTGACAGTGACGACCCTGAGATGATCACCTCTGCCATTCCGAACCCCAAAAAGAAGCGCGGAGGCTTGAGGAACCGGTGCAGCGTTGCTTGTGGGTCGAAAAACACAGGAGCGGGTTTGTTCTGTTGGGTTCTGTGTCAGCGTGCCCCAGTGCCACCGAGATGCAGCTGCTGCTTGTGCATGCTGTTCCTCGCTTTGCCTTCCCATCCCTTCCCTTCCCCTCTCTTCCCCTCTCTTCCTCTCTCTGGCTCGGAGCTCTCCTAAGCCAGGGCTTCTGCAGTGCCCTGCCGTCCCCCACCAGAGGTTGGTAACACATAGGTCATCTCCCTGTGTCTATGTACCTTTCTGTCAAAAAGCAGAATGAAGCTGGACAACTACAACAACAGCAACCAAAGATAAAAAAAATATGCTTTCATGCCACATGTGCGAGGATCCCTGATTTACCATTAGAGAAAACCTGGCTGTGTGTCTCTTGTTTGCTCAAATGTATTTATGCCTTGTCATAGCGCTTGCTCTGAACAGCTGATAATTGGGTTCGAAGACCTGTATATTTAATCCACTTATTTACTTCAGTGGTAAAATTTTTATGTAACGGTAGCTTTCAGGGTGCACTTAAAACAACAGTAGTATAATGAGGTGTTTGCTTACTTATCGGGCAGAGCTTTCAACCCTAAGCACGCAAAGGATAGGAGATTCTACTTGCCACTCTGGTCAGTTCACAACACAACTTCATTACTGGCTCACTAGCTCCCCCTGTTGAATGTCAAGAGGCACAGATCCCCGCAATCTGGCAGCTGAGAACTCTGCTCTCTCACTCTCTCTCATCCCAAACATAGACATGCCAATACTTTGAAATCTTTAAATGTACTTTAATGATTATTCATTACTACCATACGCTGCAACCAGCAAATTGACTCCATTGCCATTTATGGTTTATCATTATTAAAATAAATTAAAATGTGATTCCTCCACAGTCATTAATTTAAACAGAGGATGAGTGTTGCCTTCAAAGGCAAAATATTGTCCTTCAAAATATCAGATGTATTATATGTTGTGAACAGATGTGTTGACAAAGAAATCCTTTTAAAGCAAGAACCACACACACATATACAGGGAGAGAAAGAGGGAGACAGAGAGATGAAGCCACTGTTGTCTCTCAAGGTCATCAATAATTCAGTGTACTATTTACCATTTACTATTTTCAATTCATCTTCTGTTCGTCTAGAAGATGAGTCAAAACAGGTCCATTAATAACAACCTCTCAGGGAAAAATGGACACTGTGCCCTCTCTCTTACCAGACACAGTGACACATTACAACTGAGTCCATATTGTTCTGCTCTATACAGGTCGACAGGATCGTGGCTCGTGGCATAGCCTCGCGCTTGTGAATGCTTGACTGGCTGTTCCGGAGATGTCTCCGGAGAGAGGGGGTGGATATTTTCTGGCAATCCGGAGGAGTCTGGTGTGCTCCGTGTTCCCCGACACCTGCCGATCCACTCAGACTCACCCTCACTGCTCCTCTCCTCCTCACCATGGAAACGGGCCACAGAGGCGGCTGAATGCGCCTCTTAACCGGATTATTTCTATGGAGTGGCAGAGCATTATTTTATTTCTCTATCATTGACCCTGCAAAGAGAGTGTGAGAGAAACAGAGAGAAATAGAGTTTGTGTGTGTGAGAGGGAGAGAGAGGGAGAGAGAGAGAGATTGTCTGGCTCTAACTCTAGCTTCTCTCTCATCTTCCTGCAGTAAATTTTACCCCCAGGGGCAGAGAAAAGGTGTCCTTATGCTCATCTGTTACAGCTTAGATGAGGCGATGAGTTAATGTCATTGGGGAAGGGGTGGGGGGGTTGGGGGATTGATGAACGTGCGCTAGAGCATCTGCATGTCACAGCGCAGTAATTCACTCCACTCTATGCATCTGTAAAACCTGCTGCACTTTCATCTAAGATACCACATACACACACATACACACACACACACACACACACTGCATCTGACATGAGTTTTTTCTGACTGGGTTAATATATCTCAACCATGTTGGCATAGGTGGCCCATACATCAGGAAGCCTGACGGTGTGGTGCAAGGTCTGCAGACTAACACAGAGCCTGGGAATATATTTGACTGTATCATCTTTTACTGAATCTGTGGATGCTGCGTGATTTTATTGTGTTTACATGACAGTGCAAAGGCAGGTTATGGAAAGGAGACAAAGCGCATGGCAAGGTGTTTATCTAGTTGTGAGTTCCAGGGCGAAAGACGTCACAGTGGGAGAAAAAAAGGGCAGATGGAGAAAGACTGGGGACAGAGGGAGGGAGAATGGATGGGTGAACAAGAGTGCAGAGGGAAAGGAAATGTTTGAGCCCGGGGGCACTCACGTTGTCCATTTCCCATTTTCTTCTTAAATGATCCATGTCACAACTTATTGACTCTTCACTTCTGCTGTGACACAGTGCCGTAATTTAGAATTTCCTCGAGTGCATTGCTCCTTGCCACCTCGACAACCCCCCCCTCCCAAAAAACACATCCTCCAAAAAAGACAGAGACGTTTTTACTGCAACAAGGATTCACTCTTATTGTGTCACCCTGACATTTCATCAGAACACAGACACCTGAGATAGAAGAAAAGACAGAGAGAAAGGAAAGCAGAACAAGAGACGGAGAGAGAGAGAGAGAGTGAGAGTGTGTGTGTGTGTGTGTGTGTGTGTTTTTCCAGATCTGACAGTACCCTGCCTTACAGTAAGCATCATTGGGTCTTTGAGGCTGCTCCAACAACAATTCAGAGCCTTGGTTTCTGAGGGGAATGTCTGGAGAAAAGCTGGCAAAACCATTGAGGGATCATGACTTAATGATGAGAGAATAGCTACCTATGTATGTATGTATGTATGCAGACAGAGGTCTTCTGGGAAAAATGGCATATTACTTGGTTGTGAATATATATATATATATATATAATATATATATATATATATAATATATATATATATATATATATATACACTGCCCAGCATAAATGAGTACACCCCCTTTGAAAAGTAACAGCTTAAATAATATGTCCATGAAAACAAAAAATATTCCCAAAAATTTTGCAGACTAAGGTGTTTAATATCACACCTGCGTAACATACAACACAAACGAGGATTACATATTTTTCAGTTTCACTCAAATTAGGGGGGAGCGAAAATTAGTACACCCCCAACAAAACTACTGCATCTAGTATTTTGTATGGCCTTCATGATTTATAATGATGGCACCAAGTCTTCTGGGCATGGAATGAACAAGTTGGCAACATTTTGTAACATCAGTCTTTCTCCATTCTTCAATAATGACCTGTTTTAGAGACTGGATGTTGGATGGAGAGTGATGCTCCACTTGTCTCTTCAGAATTCCCCATAGGTGTTCGATTGGGTTCAGATCAGGTGACATGCTTGGCCACTGAGTCACTCTCACCCTGCTCCTCTTCTGAAAGCCGACAGTGGCCTTACATGTGTGTTTAGGATCACTGTCATGTTGGAAAAGTGCACCACGACCAAGTGCACGGAGTGATGGTAGCATTTTATTTTTCAGTATAGAGCAATACATCTCTGAATTCATGATGCCATCAATGAAATGCAGCTCCCCAACACCAGCAGCACTCATGTAGCCCCACATAAGGACACTGCCACCACCATGCTTCACTGTAGGCACCATGCATTTTTCTTTGTATTCCTCACCTTTGCGACGCCATACAGTTTTGAAGCCATCAGTCCAAAAAACATTAATTTTGGTCTCATCACTCCACAATACAGAGTCCCAGTAGTCTTCATCTTTGTCAGCATGGGCCCTCGCAAACTCTAGGCAGGCTTTTTTGTGCCTGGGCTTTAGGAGAGGCTTCTTTCGTGGACGGCATCCATGCAGGTCATTCTTCTGCAGTGTACGGCGTATTGTGTCACGGGAAACAGTCACCCCCATTTGGCTTTCTACTTCTTTAGCTAACTGTAGTGAACTTGTGTGCCGATTTTCTTCAACCCTTCTCATCAGAAGACGTTCCTGTCAAGGTGTTAACTTCCGTAGACGACCAGGACATCTCTGTGACATGGTCGCAGTTCCATTTTTCTTAAATCTTTGTACCACTTTTGCTACAGTATTCTGACTAATGAGTAAAGCTTGGCAGATCTTCTTGTAGCCTTTACCTTTCTGGTGTAAGGAAATAATTTTCTTTCTCAGGTCTTGTGTCATTTCTCTTCCATGTGGTGCCATTGCTGACAGCAGGGAATGGGGAGGGGTTTTCTTAGAGTAACACCCTTTTATAGTCAACTATCTGCTGGACTAATTGAATAATTACTCACCTGTGATTGAATTCTTGGTAAATCAGACATTTGTCGTCTAAAATCTTGCTTTGACCTGAGACTTTCAGTGGGGTGTACTAATTTTTGCTCGCCCCTAATTTGAGAAGAACTGAAAAATATGTGATCTAAGTTATATTATTATGCAAACTTTTGTGTTGTATGTTACGCAGATGTGATATTAAACTTAGTCTGTGAAAATTTGGGAAATATTTTTTTGTTTTCATGGACATATTGTTTAAACTGTTACTTTTCAAAGGGGGTATACTCATTTATGCTGGGCACTGTATATATATATAGCGCCTTCCTTGCTTTGACTTTGGCACGCAATTGACGTAAACACAGTCGGCACAGGCAGTTTACCGCTGCTGCAAATGGAGTCTTTGGTCTCTTTTCTCCTCTAAGATAGCGTGAAGTATACAAGTCACTATGCAGAAGTTCAATATGCGCAGGACTGGTTCAAAGATAGCTGTTTGTGTTTATCAGAAGGCTGACTGCGCACTGACTTGAAATTGCAAAGTAGCCTACAGTTGCCTAGTCTAGTCTCTAGGTCTTGTTAAGATTTCAAGAGCTCCATCCGGGGATAAAAGAGTTTCTCTTTCACATTATTCACAGAATACAAGCAGCGTAATGACGGCAGTAGATGCTTTATAATATGACATTTTCAAAAGAGCTGACAGACATGTTGAATGAGAGTACAAGAAAAACTCCAAACCTCTGTAGATTTGAAGCAAGGTGGAGTGTGCCTGGGATGCGGTTACAAAATCGTGTGGTTGGAGACCCCTTGGCACCCCTGTCATAGACAACCTGTGGCAAAAATCTTTCTTCACAGAAAAATAAAAGAGAATTCTTAAACTTTAAATGTGTGATTAAATTGTGTGATTAATAGTGATTAACTTATTAATTAATTGCATATATCTGTGTGTGTGTGTGTGTGTGTGTATGTGTGTGTGTGTGCGTGAGCATGTGTATGTGCACCTGATGTATGTGTTGTGTGTGTCTGCATATGTTGTTTTTCAGTGTGCAAATGTGCACTTGCACAACTGTTTGCGTGAGAAGCAATGTTTTTTTCTGCTTGTGTAAGAGAGAGTTTTGGCAGTGCTTAATGCTTTGTCTTTTCCTTTTCTTCTCTCTCTCTCTCTCCATTTGTCTCACTTACTCACTTATTTTCTGTCTCTTCTAAACTCAGCTGTACAGAAAATGATATGCTCTCTCTCTCTTTCTCGTATGTGTGTGTGTTTGTGTGTGAGAGAGAGCTGGAGTCAGTGGCAGGACAGCAAACAGAATGAAGTCAGGGAAAAAGTGATAAGCAACAAAGAGAAATCCGAGAAAGGAGCACAACTGAGATAAAATTGTAAAAATAGACACTCACACAGCGAGTGTCAATTATAGGTGCATATGCAGCATTCACACACGCATACACATATAGACACACACACTCTCATGCATACAAACGTTGAGAGAAAGAAAATACTATGACAGTTACAGTATGCGGTAGCTGTCTAGCATGTGAGGACATACCAATACTGAAACACTCAGTTCATACGCTGTGTATGCCGATTATACTGATCATATGCACACAGACACACACACATGCAGTAAATCACATCTATAACATTGTATGTACACAAAGTACTTTCTCTCTCACTACCCCCCCGCCCCCCACCCCCACCCGCCTAAACACACACACACACACACATCCACCCACACACCCACACACTTAACCACACACAAGCACACACACAGAGGGAGAGAGAGAGTTATGAATACAACATATACACTCCTGAATCACATATATATGATTGTTTGTTTTCAACACATACATATACTCATACACACACACACACACACACACACACACACACGGACCCCCAGAGAAACTGGCATTAGCAGTTCTGTGAATGTAATGGAGTGTGACAGTACTTATTGAGTGGCTGCACTCCCCAGAGAGAGGCACTGTTAATACACTTCCCAACAATCACAACAGAACGAGCTTTTCATAAGATGCACAGGCTCATCTCCATAAAGAGCCATTAGACAGGCAACTCTGAGCAAATCGGGCAATGGGTGGTTGTTTTTAGCAAGGAGTGTCTCTCAGCAGGGCATGGTGACTGAGTTGTGTTCTAGGAAGGCTGTGTTCTCTTACATGATGGCTAAGACACACAGGGTGCCTTCAGGGTTAAATAAAGTATGATTGTGCATACTCTAACACACATGCAATCCAGCAGTTTTAGCAAACAACATGCGCAGAACTGGATTTATAGCCTCCCTACGCAGGAAGCCAGTGAGTGTTTGTGTATAGTGCCGTACAGCAATTCTTACTTTTGTGAGACCTGAGACTCCATAGAGACTTGGCCGGGGCCCACTGGCCGAACCTTGCATTTTCCATATCTCCGCCCAGATGCACTAGCAGCAGTCAAAACCAAATCAAAGCCAGTAATCAATCCATAAATTATTACAGAACTACCACAATGACTCTTAACTCTGCTACATTAAGGTAAATTAAGCTAAGTAAGTAGCTTATTAAGTAAATATAGTTACATAGGGCCTCTTTAACAGAAATACAACTCTCATGGTAAAGTGCACAGACATACAGCTGTCATCTTAAAGCACCTTGATTCTTCTTTTATGACTCTTTTTCTGATGGCATTGAGCGTATTAGACTGCTCTAATGAGCAGCTCTATTCTTGTATCATTTCTTTATACTGTATTACAACTTTTCTTTAGTGGCCTGCCTCTTAACAAAACAGGTGATGAAAAAGTGTTTCATGAAAAACAATGTGTTTCATCACATCTGGAAATGTGTGCGTGTGTGTGTTTGTATCTGTGTGTGTAAGTGCATCATCACACACACACTGCAGGAGATCAGAAATAACTCTGGACTCTCTCCAGAGATGTCTGCTATTTGTCTGCATCCATCTCTGAATAACTCCATTCACCATGGCATGTCATGGACTCCTTCTTCTCCTCCTTCTCTTCCTCCATCTCTTCTTTCTATTCCTTTTTCTATTTCCGTCTTCTGACACACTTATCCAAACTGCACACATTCTTGTCAGTGAGATCCGGCAGACATTGAATGGCTCAAAACCTTTAAAAAGCAACAGCAGCATTAAGTCTATAGTTGGACTGTATCATCAAAGTCAGCACAGCAGGATTCGCAGTGTTGGAGCACTTATGTCTACCCATATTTTGACACAGTGTCTAAATAGCACGGCCTGCAGAGCCCATGGAGATTTTACTTGAGGAGGCTAAGTCGAGTTTGTAGCTTGTGTATTAAAAAACAGTAACAATGATGGAGGATAGAGGGACCAGGGGAGCACTTTGGCAGTGCACACTGACATGGCAACAGTGCCATTGTGATATCTTCATCGTTATCGTCATTTTTTTATGTTCCGATGACAAACTTGGGACAAAAGGGATATCTCGCAGTGATGTTTGCAAGCAGCCTTATCCTCATTCTCTAATTGTCTGGGTATGGCTGCCATCCCAGAAAGTGCTCCCATGAGAGATAGAAAGTAATTGCTATTTGAGAGTTTGCTTTTGTACTCACTCTCTTTCACCCTTCTCAGCATCTGTCACTGGTGTGATAGAAGATTCATTCTCTAGCTCAGAGAGAGAGCAAGAGAGTGTGAGTGAGTGAGAAAGAGAGAGAGAGAGAGAGAGAGAGTCAGAGAGAAAGAGAGAGAGATTTTTTAATTCTATAATGTCAATAGGAAAGGCATAGAAAAGAAGTCTAAAAGTTTACTTTGAGAAGTAGCATTGCAAATGTTGGCTCTGGACCCAATCTCTTAGCAAAACACCAAAATATTGACGAGTATGAGTTTTCACAATATGACAAACTTGTGATTGCTAGACATTATATTAGTTTAAAGCAAAAGTGTGATGGAGTCATTAGTGATGAACAAGAATATTATTGAGTTGTAGATACATAAAATTCAAAAATGATTTAGCCCAGCAACTACCCAATGGAAAAACGTGCAATGTTTAGGGTATGACTCATTTTCCAATTTTTGGCTTAAATGAAACTTTGGACCACTCACCAACAAGCAATTAATGAACAAAGTAATGTGAAAAAAGAAATATGTGGATGAAATAAAAACTGCAGGCACATGATCAGATACCTCATTAGACTTGTCCACTTCCCAAGTTCAAGCATATTTGAAATTTCAAAAGTAATTCATTATGTTACATTTTCTCTTTCTATGACAAAATACAAACAGACACACACACTAAAACACACACACACACACACACACACACACACACACACTCCCTGTTCTTCCCTGTCCATTGCAGAGAAAGACAGCGGGGGAGCAAAGAGGTCCCACTGAGCCTCTCACAGGGGGCCAGTTACACACGGCACCTGCCTATTTTTTGGCTGGCGCTTAACAGGGTCAGTAAGACCCAATGCCTCAGCATGCAGTCCATTTTATATTCTGTGGCCCACCGTACACAGCCCTGGCCGCCAAGGTGACGCTGACAGTAGTGCTGCTGTCGTTTGCATTCATATTCTTTACAACTTTGTGCCTGGTTAATGGCCCTCAGTGAAATGAATGCAAAGGTTTGTGATAAACAGAGGACTTCATTATGCAAATGCCATGGATCGGGAGATCACTCTGGGAGTCATAAAAGCCTCTCCGGGGGCCGATCCTGAAATATGTTCCAGGAAATTCTACATGAGACGCTGAGTTGTCGCCATGGAGGCAAGCCTGTCATCATCGCCCGCTTAGATGAGGACTCCCAGCCCACACAGGTGAATTGGACACAAATTGAATTCAACAACAGAAAGGAGGGACTCAGGGGGTGGGGGGAATCAGTGGTGGGGTGGTTGGGGAGGGGAGGGGGTATAAAACAAATTATCAGATAAGCAAACAGTTATGTATAAAGGATTCCTCCAATGTTACGGTTTATTCTCTGTGACACATTCAGTTCTTTGTGTGTTCCATGTGAGGACAGTTAGTGGGTGGAGCTGGGGGAATCTTGCAGAGGAGCACATATCATAGACTAGAAAAAAGCATTATTTAAAAAGCTTTGGTAATGCCTCTTTAGAATCAAACGTAGAGTTAAAGGAGAAATCTGGTGTAAATCAATAACCCTGTTTTAAAGGCCTCTAGGTACTGTCTGTTGGGAAATTAACGGAAATTTGATACAGCATAAACCAAATAGTGAACTGGCAGAATGTTAACAGAATGGGGCATAGGAAAATGAAACTGAAAGTGAGTTTCTGTGCACCAATTTGGTTATTGTTAGCTGTTGATTCTGTATTCAGCTTGTTAATATCAAATATCAAAAATTCTCATTCTTTTTCCTACCGACAGCACTCGGTGACCTTGAGCAACAAGGGTATTGATTGATTCACACCAGATTTGACTCTATTAATCCCTACAACAATTTCCAGTTTTGTTTGATTCACTGCAATTGGCAGACATGGGAAAGGTAAAGCATGTTTATTTATAATCATCAATGTGCTTTACAAATGTACACGTGAAACAAGAAAAATAAGAGATTGAAAAACATGAAGATAATTGAATTAGACTATAAAAAGTAAATGAAATATAAAAGATACATAACACTGAAGAGTTCATAATGTCAGAAAAACGAGTGAGCAAAAATATTTAAAAAGTAGACATTTGAAAAGTGGGGTGTATTACAGTATTGAGGGTGCATGGACAGCGTGTGATACTTCTAACGCACAGTATATTCTCCTCAGTGGAGAAAGGGGTGTTTGACAGTCTCCATGCATCTGCGGTCTCTGTGTGTGGACAGTCTGGCTGAGCTGCTCCCTGACCTCTGACCCTCTCAGTGTTAGCTTTCCTCCAGCGTCCTGACAGGCTCTCCATCACACAGCCCTGGGCTTGAGAGCGGGGGAAATCATTGGGACTGAAATTTATGGCGACCAGGCAGTACAGGATTGTGGTGAAAAAAAAATTCTCAGTGGTTGTTCCAAACAATACTGTTCAAACAGTGATTTGAATGTGTCATGATGAGCAGATGTTTTGAATACTTGATTTTACTCATTTTACTGATTTTCACAGGAGTAAACTCTTTCCATGTGCCTTTCTTTTAATCACTCTCCCACTCATAACATTCACTTCATTAGTGCTTTTTTAATCACTTTCAATTTTCATGTACTGTAATGACAAGTGGTTTTAGGAAGACTCTATTCATCCAAATGTCAGTCGTTTGCACCAAATAAAGCTCACAAAAGTACTTGGTTGGCCCGGTTCTTCCTGGGTCTACCTGCTGCTGATTCTGCCGTCCTGCTCCGAGAAGTACCCAGACTAACGTCCAAGTGGACCCCTTTTTCTAATAAATGACAAATGTTTTAGTTATCTAATTTTACTGTGCTCACCTTCTAAATGTATTTCCATCACTGTCTTACTAGCTACACATTCATTCTTTGCATTCATTTTAAAGTATGTTATGTAAAGTAAAGTATGTAAATTAATCCTTGCATCCCTGACAGTTCGTACATTGTCGTCTAAAAGAGCTGAAAACGCTCATTTTACTCACATTTTATTGGATTATACTTATTGTGTTCTCTGTTCTACAGTAACATTGCTGTGGCAGCTTTCAGGAAAAGTAATATCTTGAAGGATAATTCCACCTAGGTAGGTAGAAGTGCTTAAATGTCCCATTAAGAGCAGGTCATGGCCATCAAACACAATGAAGTTCAAATCTTCAGAGTAGGTTCTGCTTTATCTTTGGACTCAGAAACAGAATCTTTTTCCATTCACCATATGCCATTCAGGCTACCATATCCTGTCATTACAATCATGGCGGTTAAATGGCACAGCAATGTCATGATGATGCACAATAGCAAATATCATTGTGTAATTTGGCCTAAGTGCAGTAAATATAGCCTGTCTTAATGTCTTTCATAATATCCAATGTCCTTCTATATATCTTAAATGTAGCACTACTTAAATTCATGGTAAAATGTTTCGTCTCACTTTGTACAGTGTATATGGCTGAAATTACAATAAAACCCACTTGACTTGACTTGACTAGAGCTGTCAAAGGTTTATATAGCAATCACAATTGTGAATTGCATGACAGCATGTACCATATAACATAGGCTGTAATTCTACCCAGACATTCTGCTAAGACTGTATTCGTGACTGTCTGATTTCTAATTTCTAAGCACTTCTTTTATATGTCCACCATTAATCTCATGAAAAAAAAATTTTGAACAGTGCAGAAAATCCTTCACTGTTAGACACACTTCAGTTGAAGCAGTACTGAGGTAGTCCCATTGCCCTTCTCCCTGTCCCCACATTCTGTACTGTACGTCCAGAAAGTAGCTGCTCTATAACACGGTAGCTGCAAATGCCCACGCACAGCCTACTGGTAGGCAATGGCTAGTAAGTCAAAAAGAAAACTGCAATCAACCACAAAAAGCTTGCCTCTCTTCATTCGTGACTTTCTGACCACCCACATACAGCTTAATGATTTAAGGGACAGAAAAACACACTACATCACACTCCTACCGACTTCTTCACTAACGTTATGTAATCAGAGCTTGGCCAGTGCCAATACCCAGATCATTCATCACGAAGCAGCATTTGGCAGCATAGCCAATCTTAACCCTGCAGGTATTAGCTTACAGGGCACAGCTGCTGGCTATGACCATTTCTGCTGGAGAATAGATCTGTAGTGCCAAAGGTAGACATCCATCTTTCCAGCAAAGCCCAGACACACACACACACACACACACACAAATTACACTCACCAAACTCCTCTCTCCCGCTCTCTTTCTCTCTCTCTGTCTCTCTGTGGTCAGTTCAGGTTTTCTGCTAGATGACCTGGCACGTCTCTCCATGCCAACCAGGGCTGGTAATGAGAGATAGGAGATAAATAGCACACATCAGTGACATCAGTCATCACCGGTCTGATATGTGGATGCGACCAGCAGTCAGGGGAGACATTCATCTGAAGGCAATTAGAGAACTGGGGGGAAATGAGAGTGTGTCTGTATGTGTTCGAGACAAACATGGTCAGATACACAGCCACAGGAAAAAGGAAAAGTAAAAAAAAAATAGATTAATGGAGAGACACTCGAGCAGGGAAGAACACAGAGCAGGGAAAAGAAGAAAGTGGACAGAAAGATAAAGGAGAGAAAGAAATTGTGTGGACAGGCACGCAAATAACGCAGAGATCATAAAGTGAGAGAAAGAAAGAAAGATAGGGGGCACCAAGAAAAAAGAAGGATCTTTCTTGGCATTGGCCTCTCTATCTCATCTTAAAAATTGCTTTGTGTTGCTGCTGCCACTAATAAGATAAATGCCTGAGCGTAGGCTGGCCTCACGTGGCTCTGACTGATACTGGATGGATATGCTAATGTCCCATTGTTTTAAGCTCGCCACTCCTTGTAAATTACTGCACCGGACTCACACAGACTCTCCATGAGTGCACACTCCGTGCTGGATCGATTTGTCATAATGAAAGCCTCTGATAGGAGGAATTTATGGTGTTTCTTTATTTATTTAAAATAAAACCAAGACTCTGAGGAAATGGAATTTGATTGAATGGCTTGGTATTGCAATTCGCCTGCCTGGCTTACTGTTTCTCCAGAATTAAGTTTTCCTTTGAAAAATGAATGCTTTTAAGCACAAAACAGTTTATTCTATTTTATTTTTTTGTTTTGCATCCCCCAGTTCCCCAATCACCTCCTTTGTTGACATGAAAAGTAGCACCTTCCAGGCATTGATCAAACCAGTTTGATTCAAAGTTCTCTTAAAAGCAAGGGGGCCAAACTACTCCACCACCTTTATTTTCTCTGTCACCTCTTTATTATACAATAGAGCCTATTAATAAGAACTGGACCACTTTCAGATGTCCTCTGAGGCCCAGCAGCAGGCCCAAGAGAGGTAAGTTTTGAAGCTGCTGAGGGCGAGAGAAACCCCACAGTCTTTTTCTTTATGGGTGGCAGCCATGCCTTTAGCCCCCCTGTCACACCCGTAAACCTCATGGTCAGTTAGAATTTACTGAACCAGTCGGATCAGCTGACCTTTTTCTATATTGTAAGCGCCGCAGGGAGAGCTTTTGAACGTAAATCTAGGTCCTGTGACAACCAGTGGCTGGTTTCCCAAAGCCTTCTTAATGCTAAGTTATACCTTAACCTCTGCCTTAGGGTTATGGCATGACTTCCGACGTGTCCGTAGCTCAAGTATATCTTCTGTAAGTCATACTTTCATTAAGAGCGGTCTGAACCACTCTTAAGCTTACCATAACACAGTTTTTAGCTTACACACATGTTCACAGCTTTGAAAAATGTCATGTTGGTCTCAAGACTTGTGCACTTACTGCCATGGAAGATCTGATATGGTTGTGTTGTATATTGTGCCTTATTTTATAAAAAGCAATAAACGCTAAAATAAATGAATTTGCTTTGTTTTTCAATCCCTCTAAAATGCAAACATGTCACCTGTATACATCATATTGATGCACTAATTATATTTTCACTTGTCAATCATATTTCTTGTTGGTACCTGCACTTTAACGCCCTTAAAACAAATTTCACACATGCTCAAAAAGGCGCAAATGACAACAATCTATGCCACAAATGTGGATTCGCCTTCCTGAGAGATAGTTATGAACAACTTAGTAAAGAAGCATCTTGTTTGGGCAAGATCAGTAGATATCCAATACTGATCACTGAGGAAAGAATCACAGAAAACGAGTATTTCCTCCTAAAAATGCTCTTAATGGACTTGAGACAGAGGTTAGATAAACCTCAGCTGTTCAACATTTAAAGTAATTAAAAGTTAAATGCACACCAATCAACTGCTTATAAATCTGAGTTAAGCTGAAAAAATTTAATTGACGGGGGAATATGCCTCACAATCATGACAGTAAATCATTTATACGACCTTGTAATAAATATAGCCATTTGCACATAACTGCTATTAGTTGTGCATCGAAAGATATATTCCCCAGTGTAAGCATTAGGCTTCACAGTGTGTCCGAAAGTTTACACAGTCCCATGATGCTTAGCGCAAAATATGAGCAAGACCTCATATAAGATGGCTTGCCATTAGCCTTTCCATGCCTACCTAGCACTTCTGCTTGATTATCATCTCCCTACAGTGCTAGTGGATTTAATCCTATTGTGCTCATTTTAACCTGTCCAATCAGCGAACAGAGGGAGGCAAACAGAGGGAATGCAGAGCTAGAATGTTATCAGTCAAGGCAAGCTATCAATCAAGGGCTGATCCAATCTTTTTTAAACTTAAACACCTCAAGCAAGAAATTTAATCTCACTACCGAATGTCCAGACCCTTGAAAGTGTAGTTTTTATTACCAGGCTGGCTTGCCATTGTTAATCAAATAATTTCTTCCACCTATTTAAATGTCAAAATGTAGTAATGTATCGTTACCAAATACATTACCAGCGCTTTTTATTATTATAAATTAAGCATGCAGTAGAGATTTAAAATTAGACTACTAAAAACAGCCTAAACATAACAGTAGCATTAAAGTAACAGTAGCATTAACAGTAGGTTTTATTGCATTGAACCACCAACACTGTGTACTTAATGCTGATGTTTGTGTGTCATGTTGAACTCAAGCAAAGAAGCATCGTTAACATTACTGTCACATCCACACCAGGTCCACCAACAACCACATCCACATCTCACTCACCTACAAGTAGACCAGACTTCTCAGTGGCCACACCCACATCTCACTCACCTACCAGTAGACCAGACTTTTCAGTGGCCACACCCACATCTCATTCACCTACAAGTAGACCAGACTTCTCAGTGGCCACACCCACATCTCACTCACCTACAAGCTGAAAAGACTTCTCAGTGGCCACACCCACATCTCACTTACCTACAAGCAGACCAGACTTCTCAGTGGCCACACCCACATCTCACTCACCTACAAGCAGACCATTCTTCTCAGTGGCCACACCCACATCTCACTCACCTACAAGCAGACCATTCTTCTCAGTGGCCACACCCAGTCCTCACTCTACTGCTCCTTCTATCTCCCCATCCAATTCCCCTGTCTACTGATTACCTAGCACCTGTGTTCAGTTACCCTCTGCTTACTTAAACCCCAGTCACATTCCACGCTTTGTCTGGCCTTGTCTACAGAGATGCAAAGAACTTCTGCATACAGATATTTCTCTGTATTCCTCTGTGCCCACTCCTTCGACTCCCAGGTCTCTCTGTCCAGGTCCTTTAGGTTGGACTGCCTCCCTTGTTCTATGGCACAGCGGTTCAGGTTGTGGAACTTTTTCATTTTCCACTGCCTGCTTATCCCCTGAGTGTTTGTTTTCTGGTATCTACCCCTGTTCCACCTGCCTTGGTTCTTTCTTTGAAAATAAAACTATTGTACCTGAATCTTCTTGTCCTGAGTCTGTGCACCCTAACAATTACATTACAACTATCTAACCTTATCCTGGCTCCAGGTAACGAGACGATAACTTTGCAGAAGGGACACAATTTTGGCAATATGTCTAGGCCTATATTTGCTTGTATGTAGCTTGGTAGTACAGCACATGTAGGCTATGAAATGAAAAATGCCACAAACAAGGATCACTCAGAACATGAAATTCAGATGTTTTTGCTTTATTCTTGTGGCATTTAACCTGGTTGTCTTCAAAACAACAGAATTATTTGATATCCAAATGCACTGAGGAATCCACCAATATGAATGAAGAGTTTTCCATTTTCAGAAATATGCAAAAATATATATTATTTTTATAATAAAGTCATCTTTATTAAACTGCAATTTGGAAGTTCTTATCAAGTGAGAACACACCAAGCCAAAACAATCCAAGTGAAGTTGAACTGATAATAAAGTTCAAAATGAACATTTTTCTGTAAATTCATCGCAAATGGACTCAGAGGCTGAGTTTTGCATCTGAACTCTTGTTGAGGAGTAGGACAGAATAAACAGACATTTTCAATGACATTTTCAAAGAGAGCCACACATTATTCTTCCCTCTTAATTCCATCTCTATGAAACACACATATTTGTACTCTGTTCCAAGACCTGTCTAAAATGATACCTGTCCAGTCTCTCTTTTGCAGCATACCCCGACATATCTGCAGTAGGCCTAAACAGTGTATTATATTTATCAACAGTTTATCAATTTTTTTTTTCTATAGCTGTTGTCTTGTTGATACACATGATATTTTCGACCACAGATGTCTAGCATATGCAACACAACAGATACACATGCAAAAAAAAACCTCCCTGGAGGTACCTGATTTTCAGCAAATCACTTTAATGAGCTTTTGTGCTGGGCAATGAGAGGAACTGAGTCCTGTGAGAGAGAGAATAATGAGAGCGGACAGAAACGTTGAGCCCAACCATGTCTTACACAGCCATTAAAGAAGCTGGTGGGTTCGGGGGGGGGTTGAAAAAAGAAATTTGGAGCTTCTGTCTGCCATGAGGCTGTTAAATCAAGAACATGATGTGTCTTCACGTTTTCCTCTTAAGATTTTATTGTAGATATACTTCTTGCAGTGAAAGCAAAAGACAAGAAAAAGACTGTGGTACAAGCACAGCTCTTTAAACCTTTCACTTAGGAAGTTTTCATACACAGTCCTCGCTCTGCAAATGGGAATAAATACGGTGACGCAGATAAGGTCATGCACAGTTCCTGTCAAGCTAGCTGTTTCAGGAACATGGGAGGAGTGATTGCAGTTGTAATCTGTACACCTGGAGCCATTGAGGTAAATGGTTAATTTCACATTGCTCAGGTACCAAATGTGGATGGTGCTCTTATTTTGATGAATCCATATGCCTCTGAGCACCAGTGCTATATGCTTTCTCTGCCTGAGGAGATGTGTGTGTGTGTGTGTGTGTGTTTGAGTTTGTGTTTTACCAACTTCTGCTGAAGTAGCAGAGGGACTGATTTAAGTGCTTAAAAGACAGATGGTAATCTCTGTGCTTCTTTTTGTCACACAAAGATATGCAAGCACACGCACACACACGCACAGATACACACTCAAGTAAACACTCTCTCCTCTCGCAGTCCTCCTCCTCCTCACTCTCTCCTCCTTCTTCCCAGCCACTCCCGACCTGCTCTCTGTGCTGTTTAAGATAAGTAGCACGCTAGCGATTTGTCTCTGTCCCCCAAGATGCCTCATTATTCTTGCTGGATATTAGAAAACAGCTAAACCGATGCTGCCTGTCAAGAGGTGCATTTATCAACTGTTAATGGCATCTTTCCCTGACATGCCAAAAGGCCTGGAGAGGAACGTCAGGAGAGCGTGCCACAGAAAGATGCAGGAAGGAAATGTCAAGTGCATTTTAAAATCCATACAGCAACCGCATCAGTCAGGGAAAACGACAATTTAGCCCAAAATTCATTTAACCTCAAGAAGAAAATAATAGTTGGCTCTGCCAAGGAACCTGTCAGGGTCTGGAAGCCAAGAGACAGATAAACGGCCCTCATGTCAGTGGAATTCCTGTTTTTTTTTTAGTTTTTTTTTTTTTTTAGCTGTCTGGTATGTGAAAAGCAGTTGTTTTATTTCAGATAGTCTGTCATAGGGTGTTCTATTTATTGCTTATGTTACCCAGTGTTCCATTGTCCTAAATCTCTACATCATTTGGACCAATCCTAACCAGGTCACCCTATTTCGATAAACGGCTCTTGGCTCAAATATTTTTCAGAATAAATCCAATCTGAAACCAAAACGAGGCCGAGGAATATAAAATGATGCCATTTGTAAGACATGATGAGCCTATCCAAAACAATCTGTATAGCTTCGTCAGTGACTAAGCTTGTGTCACGTCTCTATTACACCAGATGTGAACAGTCTCAGAACTGTAAATGTCCAACACCAGTTAATGAAGTAGATCCTATGCCTTAACAATATCAAGAAGTGTTAAGTGTTATTATGTGACACTTTATCTTTGCCCCTGTTAAATAAGTGAACATAATGTGGCAAAATAATCAATGCAGTCCCCCGGACTCAGGGGCACACAACCATAACTCTAATTGTTATACTACATAATGTACAAGTGCTAACACTTTTATAGCATAACTGCTGATACTTTGAAAGTATTATAGTATTTTGTGGCATTGGTACTTGTTTGTTACACCATGGCAGACACAGCTATCTTTGCCCTGGATTAGGAAGGCCATAAAATGAATGCTGAACTGTTTTTTTATTGTGTATCCCACACATAAGGGTGTGATATATCATATGTGTTGCTCTCATGTACCTAGCCAGAATGAGGAAGGGGTGACAGTCAATTCCGAACAGCTTCATTTTAACCATGACATTTTAAGGAGATTAGGATACCAGAGGCTCTTTCTTTAACCGTGAGGTATAAGCTGGCTGTGTGATTATCCTACCCTATCCTTATTCAGGCTAACTGTGACTCTAGTTTGTATGATTTTGAGAGTTTGGGATTTGCAGAGAGGGACTGGGTTGGGTAGGGTTGGGGTGGGGGGGGATTCGGGGGTCCTCTTATGATGGATTTGCCTGTCTGCAAACAGTTTGATTATTATTTATTTCCCTGTCAAAATCTGTAAGCCACAAAACACAGATGTAGAGAATATGTGTGAAAGGGTATTTTTGCTTCATAGCTAACACAAGGGAGAGAGAGAGAGAGAGAGAGAGAGAGAGAGAGAGAGAGAGAGAGAAAGGCCCATTTCCATCCCTTAGGCAGCGTTGGACTAATTGGTTTCCTTTTGAAGACCCACACAGACCCCTTTGCACATATTTCACTGACATACTTTGTGGTCTGGCATGTTTTTTGAGCTTCATCTGCGCCATCTAAGTCTGTGTGCATTTCTGCTGGGCTTTGGAGAGCGGGCCCTGGAAGAGCGTGCTCTCACTGAAGGCCTGCCAGTCACTGCTCTAATGAGTTAGCGCTTGCGTTTCAGTCCCAGGTTGGAAAATAACAGACGGGTGCAGAAGAAGCCTTCTTCTGGAGAGCTAAATGAGAAGAGCACAGCCTCAGTGGAAGTAGACGGCCATCTCCATCTACTGGTTTAGAAAGTAGAAACTGTTTTTACAACAGTTTAGGAACATACTAGTATGTGTTCATGCTAATTTAATTGGAGAAACAAAACTGATCAGGCATACATTAAAGCAACACTATGTAGTTTTTGGTGCAGATTAGCTACCTAAAAGGCTCACAAAGCCTTCCAAATCTTTTCCAGAGCCTTACTGGAATTGCTAGGAGATGATAATTGGTGTTAGGGTCAGCAATGTCATGCTTTTTCTTTTATTTTGTGGTGGTTTCCTACCCTCCACCCAAATTGCACAGCCTATATCCTGGATGACTGGTGGGAATAACATGTGTTTAGCCAACTTTCATATGACTATATGTCATCCAAATGACTGTGTAGATAGTACCAAAATAAATTGTCAAATAAAAAGGATATGCCAGCCCGGAAATTGAAAAAAGTAACAAAGTGTGGTTTTATGTAAAGCAGTACAAGGCAAGCCTGCACTTTTTAAACCTCTGGAACTCCCCCTACAGGCACCGATATTTTTTTTTTAATAGCAACAATATTGCGCATTCTCACCAATCCTTGTGGATTTCTTTGCATAGCAAAGAAGAAACCAGCAATGATCATCTTCATAGTGTTACCTTGACTGACAAGGTATAAAATGCGAATTTGGTTTAATTCAGTTTCTGGTTCGTGAACACTACCTTGCCGTTTCAGATCCTGCAAGTGTAATAACATTTGTGGAATCTACACAAGAGGCACCTAGAGAGCCTTCATTCACCTTGTAATGAACCATTTAATCATCAAAGTGACAATGAATGTTGTAAATTAACCCTTAAAACGTTGCCTGGCGTGCCTTTAACACAACTTCAACATGTTATGCAGTCTAATGAATTTCAATCTAAATCTGCTCAACTTAAAAGCATGCTAATGTCCACAAAGCCCACAATCGCATTCCTGCACTTTTAATAATACAGAACACATGTGTTGTCCATATCCTGTGGGCACTGGCTGTTGGGAATAACACCAAGTTTTCTCTGTTCTTCACACATTATATCACCAAAATGAATAACTTGCCTGACAGAAACATCTAAAAAGGTGGCAGTTTTTTGCAGAGTGCTGCTTTGTGTCAGGTTTAGGACAATAGAGTGGCTTTCCAAAGAGTTTTCTTTCTTTTTTTTTTCTTTTTTTTTAAAAGAAGTTAAATTCTGAAGGTCAGTAGGGAATGGCATCTAAAAGGCAAGGTGAAAAAGGAACAAACAATAAAGACTGGAGCTGTGCTGAAGCAAAGGCCCTCTCGGAACACCACGCTATGGAGAGAAACTGTAACTTTGAGTCCCTGTGGAGAAGAGGGTTGAGCAAGGCTCTCAGCTTTTGATGCAGTTCTGGATTTAGTATACTGCTGAGCACAAAATAACAAACACAAAAAAAAAAACACGAGAACACCCTGGCACTCCACAATCTCACTAGCACAAGAAGAAGAACAAGAAAAGAAATGCACAAACACTCCACTTTTGCTTACTCTTTGATAACAATCAACCCCAACCCATATCAGTCTTAGCTCCAGCTAAGTGTGGCTCCCTGGCAGTGGCTTTCTCGTCATTCAGGTTGTGATTAGGCCACCCACAAGGCTAACAGCAGAAATATGCACGGCACCAGAGCCAACTCTCAACTCTGTCAGTAGTTACCCATGTTATACAGGAGTCTGGCACCTAGCACTAACCTGGCACTCACCTGGCACCTAACAGGAAATGGAAAACCTGTGCCCTGTTTTTTTTTTTTTACAGTAATATTTTTTTCACAGTAACTTAAAGTGGGAGAGATGTGCATGTGGAGAGGTATATCATGAAAAATACCTACTTCTTTCTCCACTCCAAACGCTCTCTCTCTCTTCTCAGATAGCCTTGTGTTTCCCCCTTCCTCCACCACCACCACTACCACTACTCCTCCATTCTGATGCCCCACTTGCCCAAGCCATCTGCTGGAGAGGAAAAGGACCCCAGCATCCCATCCACCCTACCTCCCCAAGACACTCCTGTCAAGGGCCTCAGGACCTGCCAGTCTGCTTTGAGACACTTCTCCCCTTTGTAGTGTTCTCCTTCTCACCCCAGTCCCAGTTCACTATTATGCACACACACAAACACACACACACACACAAACACACGCGTGCGCATGCACACATAAATATCCACTCATACACAGACACTTAATGTACAGAGAGATGCGCACCTCTACATACACACACTTACTCCATAATGCCTGTTTGTGTGTGTGTGTGTGTGTGTGTGTGTGTGTTTGGTAGAACGTCTGTCCTCCCTGGCAGAGAGAAGTGGTTCTGCGAGACGCATAGTTGGAGGCTGAGCCTTGGGATAAGGAACAGATGTTCTCTTGTGCTTCATTCTGCCACTTCAAGGGAGGAAGTTTCTGCCTTTCACTTCTCTTTGTGTGATTTAATAGGAGCTGTTTATTTGTTGCTTTCACTTTGTTTGTGTGTTTGCATGTGTGTGTGAGAGAGAGAGGAACACATGTATGAAGAGCACACACACACACACACACACACGTGAAACTGTTGTTGTAGCAAGTGGCTGATATTAAAGCATTAGTGCGGTGAGTCTGGACAGGGTCAAAAAATAGAGAGGAGGCATGTTGGGGCTTATCGACTATATTTGTGTGTGTGTGTGTGTGTGTGTGTGTCTGTGTGTGTGTGTGCACGTGCACGTATATGTATGTGCACGTGTGCATTACCAGCTTCTTAGAGAATACTGAGAAACATCAATAGCCAAGAGATCACACATTAAATACAGACATTACACTTCAACTGACATGCTTGTGAACACTTCACAGTGAAGTAACATAGACGTCAGGGCTATCAAGCTAACATAAAGAGCTGAGAACAGATATTGATTCCTTTCTCCTAGATACTTGTCTTCATATTTTGTATGCTCTCCTGTTTTTTAGTGTAGGCGACCTGAATGTTGCATCCCTTTACAGGGAGGCCATTACAGCAAAGCATGATTTAGGTTATTCTTTTATCCATTTATTAAGGACAGTGCACATTAATAAACATATCTGTAGATATGCCAGTGTTAGCCAACAGACTCATTTTTATCTGGATTCCTTGGGTAAGATTTATTTTTAAGTAGTGCATTTGTGTGGGTACAATACATAAAGAGTTATATGTATCCATTTGTGATGAATTTACAGAAATGTATGTATATGATCTTGATAAACTTTATTATCAGTCTAACTCCAATTGGATTGTTCTGTCTTGATTTGTTTTTATTCTGATAATAACATTCAAATTGCAATTTTGATAGAGATTACTTGGAAATTGTTATAAAAGCAGCAGAATTTTTGCATATTTCTGAAAATGAACTCAGAGGGTTTTGCATCTGAACTCCTCACATGGATCATTAGTGCTATTATCCTTGTCACTGTATAGTTCAACCAACACTTTTTTTAAAAGTCCCCTTGAGTCATAGAAGGAAAGTTTCAAATGAATAAATTTGGTTTCCTTGAACAGATACAATGATGCATGAAGAATGTTAACCTGTAAATTAAATTTTTTTTTTTTTTTTTTTTTTTTTTTTTTCAGTATACTTGTTGTGACCTTTAGCAGCGTGCTTAAAGGTAGCCCCAGAGCATTTAAAACTATTATTGCCCCAACCATATAAACTGCACTTAATTACGAATTCAGCTTGAATTCCCCGGTGTTATCATCAGTGGACCCCAACTCCTTATCACTTCATGGCAGTCTTGGCCATAAATATTTACCAGGGAAACAGGCTCAGGAATACAAATTCAAAGGGATCTCTAAGCAGCAGCAGAGAGTAGTGTGTGTGTGTGTGTGTGTGTGTGTGTGTGTATGTGTGTGTGTGTGTATTGCCACTGAGTTTAGGATTAACATGAATCAAATTAACACCATAGGCATTTCCACTTGTTCTGTAATCATACTCCCCATGTTCCGGTTGAATGTACAAACAGCTTGTGGACGGCACAAGTTATTTGATTTGGTTTGTTTTCTTTGTTTATTTGCTATGTTTTGTTTTTGTGTAGTTTTGTTTCTTTTGAGAGATGTAAGACACAAATTGTTTAGATTTGTTGTTTAGAGTGACCTGGTAAACCATCTGTGAAACGCAGTGATGAGAAAAAGAGGTTGAGGTATGAAGAAGAGGAATAAACTACTTGAAAACAAACAGGTGTAACATCAGCATCAACATCAGTTCAGATGCATGTTTTCAGTCAAGTAAAAGTATGTGTACCGCTTAGAATGATCTGGTGTTCTGTGTTAACTGGTCTGTAAATGTGATCTGATCTTTATGTAACTCACCAATATGACTAAACACAATGTGATGTGTTGAAGCTAGTACCACAAAAGAAATAATCTGCCTGAAGGTTTAAGTCCATCATAAGTGACCATCACCCACAGAGATACATAGAAAACAATTTACACCAGACATCGTTAGAATTTGCCTGGGTTCAGCCCTGGCTTGAGTTCGTTCCTGTGAAAAGAAGGTCAACAAGAGATGGAATCTGAAGGTTTCAACTACTTTCCCACAGATATTTTGGGCATTTAATGAATGTTTTGAATAAATACAATCATTTCTTTTGCTGTGTTAGCTTCAGCACATCGTGTTCAGTCATACCGGTGAGTGACTTGAAGATCAAATCACATTACTGACCAATTAATGCAGAAACGAAAACGAAAAAGAAAAACAAAACGAAATCACTGTAAGGGGTTCACATAATACCCCATAACACCCCTCTCAGGCTAATTACAGAGAACTTTTTAATAGTTGTTGTTGAAGTGCATTTCAGTCCCACCATGACCCTGAGAAGCTCGCTGTTGCCTTGCTCACCAGTAGAGTGCTGTGTTTGGAGTGGTTCTAAAGTACAGAATAGGGGTGGTATTTTGAAAGCTCTGCTTCATGGATGAGGAAGGATGGGTAAGAATTACTTTCCGGCATTTAAATGGTCATTATGTTTTAAGTGTGCATGTCATTATGTTGGGATGAAAATGAAATGGATGCATTTACTTGTGCTTGTGTATGATAAACTACACTTTGAATTGCAGATGTGCCTCCTGCCGAGTGAGAAGTTTTTCATCATAAATTGTCTCCCTGAAAAAGAGTGCTGTTATCTTATCATTGTTTTGTTTTACATGGTGTTCTACATTGTGTTATTTCATTTTTTGCTGGGTTCAGATGTCATAATGTCCAAGATGTAAAAGTAGTCGTCAGAGAAGGTGAATAGATTATCCAGGTCTTGTTGAGAAGATTTACATCATCTCTGCTAGCACTCTCCCTTTATGTACAGGTGGTAGGTTTGGTCAGTGGGTTCACCCTGTGAATGAAGTTAGCCATAAAAAGGAAGTAATGTTCCTGGCTGGTGCTCACCTGCTGAGCTAATTTGAGCAATAATTTTCCCTTTAAGATGCAATAAACCTGGTGAAATGCAAGCTCAAGATCTATCAAGAGGATGCTAATGCTACATCATTTATTCATTCATTCATTCACTAGTTGGCCCATCAGATTGCATGATATTGAGCCCTGAGGAGAAGCATGTTTGACTTGCTAGCTAGCCATGGTCCTGGGATGCCAACAGCAGAGATCACGTGCTAGTGATGTTCCCTGACCCCACTGTGACTATGGAGGAAATTAGCTTAGTTCTACCAATGAAATGGAGGAGATAAAGAGAAGAAAAGTGAGGTTTAAAACGTCAGAGCACATGAAGTAGTGGGCAGGTAAGGAGTGTTAAATCTCCTACGGATGGAAGTGGGTGGAGTGATCAATCGACTCAATGGGCTTCTCCCGAACTATGTTTGAGAGGCAACATTAATTGTGCCACTAATTTACTTATTATTAATTATTAGATAGCACATACCAATAATACATACATGTTATTCTGCTGTCAGTGAGTTCATTTTTATGAGCTCTTCACAACCATCAGATCTGATCCTGGTGTCTTGAACCACCAGGATTTCCAACTATCTTGACAAGATAGACTGTGACTTAGGCCAAAGACTCTTTAGCCATTTCTAATGAAATATTTTACACAGATGCTTAATTTCACAGTTTTTTGACTGTATGAGGGTCAGTCACTAAGAGCTCACACCCACAGCACATATTTAACATGCATTGTGACTATGAGGTTTAATCTTTTCAGTGCTCAGCATCTCAGATATGCATGTGGACCGCATGTCACATCTGAGTGAGCAACACTGATCCGAGTATCACTGCCACGTCGTAACTGAGAGTGGGGTTGGTAAGGGTATACCCACGGATGTGGTTAGACTGTAAGTGCAAGACCTGATGCTAACCAGCTAATCACGTTTAAAGACATAAGATTGTGTTTTTCTTCTGTGATTTGTTTTGATTATTATCTACTCAACTAAAAATAGTTCCAATCTTGGGCCCAATCCTATTTCTTCCCCCTTCACACCAGCACTAGTTTCAAGTGCCCTTCAAAGTTGTGATACTTGTGCTAATGTAAACAACATTAAATTCATCCTAATTGTTGAAAAAAAAATTGGTGGCCTCTCAAAGCACTCTTAGCATATTTGTCTATTGTGTGCGATTTTCTACAAATTCCTTTGTATGCGTGTAACGAATGCCAGCTAGACAAGCTGCATTCGTAGACTTTAAGAGCCTGCTAGTCATTTGACTCTGAACTCCTGATCCAAAGCCGGGCTGGACTGTGAAGGATGACCTGTGTTACGGTGGAGCCGTGACCCAGGTGGGAGGGAGGTTTAACAGAGTGAGTGTAACGGATGCTGGCTAGGTGCACATGTAGAATGTTAGTGAACCTCCCTTCTGGCAAGTCCAGGCCTAGACTGCACAGGATAACCTCTGTTACACGTACATCAAATCCTGACAGATTTTTTTTTTTAATTTTGTGAAAGTACACTTTTTTTGGCCAACATCTTTCTTCTTCCAACTGTTTTCTAGGCTCGCTTGCTATACGTTAAAGGTAATTTTATCTCGCACTTCATTCACAGTCGGAACCTGACCTCCTTTCAATTTCAATTTTAAGAGTGATTTGCAGGTTTAAAAAGCACTTGCCCTTGCTCTTAAAGAATTGGGACACCTACTCTTACATGAGAACACATAATTTCGATGAGTGGATGAAATGGGACAGGGCCTTATCGTGCATTCATGTCCAAAATAACACTCAAAATGTGGGGTTGGGAAATATCATCCATCCATCAGACATTAATAAAAAGTTTGATATAGTTCCAATAAAATGCCCAAAGTTTCAGGGGAAGTCTGTTCAGCAACTACACCTAGTACTCATTTGCATATACTGTATAGTTCTTGGCCTACCCGAGCAACAGCATCCTCCTTCTGATCAACATGCACTCCTGTAAATTGAAACCAGGAGAGAATGACGGGCCAAATCAAAGGGGTGCAGACAGACAGTGAGGTGATCATTATCGCCACCTCCCTCTTTCTCTCTCCTCACCATGATTTAAAAGTGAATGACAATGTCTCACCCCGAGACCTATCCATCAGCCTGCGTCAATGCACGGAGCGCAGAGTCTCCACCTCTTGCAATTGCTTCTGTCTATTTCTTGTTTTTCTTACAGACAATTCCATTTAGATGTTGTCAAGATAGCCTCACCTTACATCCCCTGTTTTGTTTCCAGAAGGTAAGGAGAAAGGCTGTTCTTCCCCCCCTTCCTCTCGCCTTCCATGAAAATCACTTTGAGATAATCAGAGGGTAATGATGAAAAAAGCATAACAACAGATCACCAAGAGGCAGGACACAAACAGAAGTTCAAAGCAAGTGAAATAAAGAACTTTCTCTCTCTATCTCACCCACTATTTGAATCTGTGTGTGTGTGTAGCTATATGCGTGTAGAGGAGGGGTTGGTAATATAACTGATGTTGTTTTTATAGTGTTTAAAGAGTAAGATGACGAGATGACTCTAGTGGGTGTCAGGCTGAATGCTTGAAGGAAATGACTATTATCACCCAATTTACATGCAATCAGTATGGTAATTGAGGCAGTCATACATATCATACCTGCAAATGATAATAGCAATGCTAAATAATGAAAAATATTGTTCCGCTTGTCACTGAGTTCATTGGGTAAGGATTGTGAAAAATGTTGTAGGGAAAGCCTTTTGGCACAAGTGGAAGAAATTCTACCATGCTGGGATGAAACTCTTAGTATGGAGAGCAGGGCATCTGTGCAGCCAGTGTAGTAATCTCTTGAAATCAGAAGAACAGCGCCATTGAACTGTTGCATCATATTTTTTAAAGCTGTATATCATCTTTTCCATTCCAGTAGATCTTTCAGTCATCAAACATTTTCAAAGTAGTAGTAAGTTTGCCTACAGTCATGGCTTCTAGCCATGGACATCTAGCCTTTTAGTGCTCTATAGGATACTGCTATCTCAAAGACTGAAGAAATTAATCTATAAATAACATGCCGAGTATTTACTTTGGATTTACTGTGGACTCTGTGGATTTACTGTGTCATACAATTCCAGAATACATTCCAGAATACATTCCAGAATGTAACCTTGGTCTGCCACATTATGGAATTTTGAGTTTGAAATAGTGCTCTTCTAATTTCAGTAATATGGGAATGAGTCATCATATATCACAAATTGCAGAAATGAAATCCAAGTTTTAATAGTGCTAGAATTTCAGTCATGTGGATTCATGTGACTGCTATAGTCCTGCAAGTCAACTGATCTCAGGATGTCCAGCAGCATTTTGGCAAAAGGTAGCCTGACAAGCTAGACTGTAACATAAAAATGTATAGCCTGGACATGACCAATAGACAGGACTCAATCCTAGGGGAGGAATCAGTGGTTGTGTTTCAAACTGCCTCTGCACGCAATAGGATAGCGCTATGACCAATCAGAGCAACGTCGGCAAAACAGCAAAAATGTCCTACTTTGAAACAATCGGCATGAACACAATCACACACATATACATGGCATCTCTCTCAGGAGTGCCTTTTTCTGTGAACTTTCAAAGAAAAAGCACTAGTCTAACTCTTCCAAAGTCGATGCCAAAGCCAATTCATACACCCGCTGCTCCTTGGCCACAGCCTTAGTTGTTTTGCACTGTCACAGCCCTGTCGTCATTGTGCTAACGACAGCGCTGTGACAGTGAAAAACAACTACTACAAAGATAGAGCGTGTTATTTGTCAGACAAAACCTGGGAGGAGAGCTACTGAGGCCCTATGACTCATAGATAGTCATAGCAGCTGAGCAAAACTATTTGCTACCGCTAAGGTACGTCTAGATTCCTAGGTAAGGCAAATTGCACAATGACCTGACTTTTGACTTAAATTATGAGTCTTGAGTGGAGCATTACAGCTTGAATGAATGAATTCATCTGTCCATTTCTTTGTACATTTTCCATCTCATAGAGGGTGTTGCTGTGCTGATGCCCTCGCACTAAAACCCATCAACTTCTGTTGAAATATCCTATTGTATGATTAGCAAAACAATTATGTTATAAGATATCGAGATAACAAGACATGATATTGCAACATTTTGTATGAGAAAGTATGAGAAAGGCTTAATTCTCATGTCAAAATGCTGTCTGTTTACATAATTTCTCAGCTCCTAACTCTGAAGTGGAGCTTATTGATCGCATATGAGATTCATCCTGCATTACACTGATAAGGATCACATCTTATTGTGAAAGGCAACTCTGTCCTGTCCCAGAGAGACAGGCTTTCAGTGGTGTCTCTCCATGACTGTGTCCCCCATCACTTCTGATCAGAGAGAAGGATAAGTGTGGGAGATTAAAGTGTCTCTGGTGAGCTCTTGTCTAGCATGCGCTCTCTCTGCAGGTGGCTAATTGAATGGCGTGTAAGATGAGGTGGAGAGAGTAGAGACGGGCAAGTCAGAGATGCGTGCAGAGCGAGGGAGGGAAGGAGGGGAAGAGAAGAGAGAACGAGCGAGAGAAAGCGGAGGCAACAAATATGTACGACTTCTCTCTGTGCCATCTGGAGTGCTTTTGAAGAGCAGTCTCAAACCTGAACAGCATTTGTCTGTGATTGAGGCATAGCGTGTGTTGAGGGGTGGTGTGACTGGGGAGGTTGGGGGAGAGTGTGCATGACCACGCTAACGTGTGTGATGAATCTGAAGTGCACGTGACCACTCCCAAGGTGACAGTTTTCAGGGAAAGCTCGGCATCTCTCTCTCTCTCTCTCTCTCTCTCTCTCTCTCTGTGTCATGAACACAATCACACACATATTCCAAGAGGCTGTCTGGAAGAGTGTGCTGTGAGCTGGGTGTGCTGCGTATTGTGAAGTAGTGGGTTCTGGCTAAGCACCTGTGTACCAGTGTGAACACACCTTTCACAGCATCCACACTGCCTGCAGGTGAACATCCCCAAGGAGGAGTTTTGTAGAGAATTTGTAAAGACACAGACAGATAGACCCATTACTGAAAGTGTGCGGTTGAAGGGTGGAGGTGTAAGGAGAAATTAGAATCTTTCATTTAATATAGAGGCGACAGATGTTTCCCTTCTCGACAAGAACCTTCTGTGCCAATCAATAATGCAATTTCATTTTGACACTCACTGCTGATTTGCCGCATATGCTACATATGCAGCTGTAGCCTAAATAAAAGCATTAGAGACAACAGAAAAGGTCATTCTAAGTTTTAAAGTTCTCAGATAACTATAAGTTGCCCAATTAAGATGTTGTTTTTGCTGAGAATTGCTGTGCGAGTGAGCAGCTGTTCACTTGTATTGCGACCACAACAGCTTGTACAGTGTGACATCTAACCCTTTCCACAGTCTGTCTTCATTTACGAAAAACGCTCCTTCCTTCCATGCTCTCCCATGACCTCTATTCCAGAAATGATTATGCCTATATTCCAGCGTTGCTATTCTGCAAGCCTCCCCTCATATTGAATTGCAGAGTGATGACAACAGTTCAATAAAAAAATAATAATGGGATCTTGGATGATGACCTAAATTTACTGAGGGAGGTCAACCTCATTGTCCCTTGTCCTGTTTTCAAAGTTAAATCCAGACACGGGGAGCTGAGTGTTACCCAACGATGCAAAGGACAGAAGGTTTTCGAGTCATTATTTCTCAGCTGTTTGCAAAGTTGACAGGCCAGTGGCTGCCACACTGTGTGTGTGTGTGTGTGTCAGGGAGAAGGGGTGTGTGTGTGGGTAGATATTCATGTCTGTGTGTGTGTGTGTGTGTGTGTGTCTCACCCCTGCCATCACTTTACCCTTTTCCTTGCTCCCACATCTGTCTGATGATGAATGGCCGAGCAGCAGCCTGTAAGGGGGCTGATTAGGACCAGAGGTGCCACAGGCATAGATGAGAGGCGTTGGCCTTTGAGCCATGGAAGAGAGCAGTGAGGCGGTGTTTACTTCAAAGTTGTGGAAACTGTGTGTGTTGTCACACGCTCTTTGACTAATTGTCTGAACTGTGTGTCATGTGATATAATTAGAATTGTCATTTATTTACTGTTCCTAATTTTCTCTCTCTCCCTCTCTGACATACACACACACACACACACCCACACACACACACATACACACACACACACACACACATCTGCAAACTCTCTCTCTGATTTTGGCTCCCCATTCTTTATTCCTCAGCTCAAAGAGTCATTGTCCCACAGACCAAGAGTTTAGCATGGCCGGTGAAGCTGTCACCAAAGATCCTTCATTAAAACGAATGGGTTTGACTTGCAATGACTTGCGATGTGCACTGTACAAATGACCCTCAGATTAGGCATACCCCAGTAAGCACGGTGTCTTGCAAACAGTTATTAGTCTCTTGTCAACATGCCTCACGATAGTGATCCTTCCCAATTAACCTGCCACTGGCCTCGCCAGGGGAAGGTGATTATAGAGAACTCTGGACAAATGAAAATGACCTCACCTGAGCAACCACCCTGCCCGCAGTGCCCACAGTGCCACCTGGCCTTTCCTAATGCCACATACTGCCTCACCAGTCGCCAATCTCCAGTCACCACCAACACAGCACGGGTACCTTCAATGTGGGCATGTGGGCGAGGAAGGACGTGTTTCCATTCATTTGTCTAGTTATATTTTGCCTTCCTGAAAGCCAAACTAGATGCTGTCTGTCATGTGTGTAATAGTAAGAAAGGGTAAAAAAGGATGTTGAATCAGTCGATCTGAAATTGTGGGTATATGTACCCGTTTATTGCAATTTAAGATTATGAATTACATGGGTAATGTTTGTAGATCAAGTTCAAATGCATTATGATGCAGCTTTGTGAAAGGTCACATGCTTGAGTTGCAAACCTGCACACCTGTCATTGATGATAAAGGACTACCATGGAACAACAGGAGAAGATTGGGGAAGCGAAAGGTCGCCTACTGCTGTCATTTGCAAGGCTGCAATCTTAGCATTTATATGGGTAGGGGCATTGATCTACTACCACCACTACCCACAGCCTGTGAACACACAAAAAATCCTGTCACTCAGAGTGCGATTTCGTAAGGGATAACGGCCGACGAGTTCAATCAGTTCAGTGGGTTGCCTCCGCCGAGTCATTATTTCCATCAAACTGGTCACCTCGAAGGCCAAAGGTTATCCCACTTATCTCCCGTTTGCATTTCGGATATAGTTTTATCTATCACTTTCTTTATATTTAGGAATCATGTGCATGAACTACAGAAAATAGCCTATTATAGCTACTATTAAAGGGGGAAAGTACAGTGTGAAATTCTTTTCTACGGTTGTTTTGGTTACCAGTCAAAAGCGCATTGATATGGAACGGTGATTAAAATTTTTCGGATCTACTTCAAAGGTAGCCAGTTATACAAAGTTAATTCCGACCTCATCAGCCAATCAGAAAAGAGAATCCCATTGTTAAGGGAGATAATATAAAGTATCATTGCTAATCATTCCATCATTATCTTGGTCATTACTACTTCACTTAATGGCAGAACTACTGCTAACGATGTTTGCAACAACGCTGTCTAGAAACGCGCACTTGGTTGGCCATGTATTAGCAAGGCATGATCTGTCATGTTACATTTCTTTTCCCTGTAGTATCTATAAAGCAAATTCTCTCCACTGAAATGGGATCTGGGTGAATTTTGTTCATTCAGTGGCAAAACAGTTTTTTTTCCTCAAGGTTTTTCTGTCACCCTGTCAGTAACACCAGGTGATCCTTCGCTCTTTGTAACAAACAGAGTCTGTGGGTAAAGATTAGCTAAGCCACATTGTTGTGGAGCCTCAATCTAAAACTGCTTACCCATACAATATGCTTTTGTAGAGAACGGAAGACGAATGCAGTCGATTTAGTCCAACTTTTTTGCACAGTGACTTTTGAGACATACACACCGAAACAGTGCCAAGAGTAAGTGACAAGAAGTGATTCATCATGAAACATGAGGTTGACAGCTTTGCTCCCACCCCACCCCCCTTTTCCATTTCTTCATGCTTTCATTTTTCCCCTTGTCTCTGGTGGAAAAGCAGTATGCTCATTCAAAGCTCTATGGATACAGGAACTGGATCGCTGTCGTTTCAACAATGCGCTTTTGATGCTCTCTTCCTTTTTTTTTTGTTAAACGAAAGGACCTAAAATAAAGATCTGTGCTTTGGCCTTTATGACAGTACGTGCTCGGTTAGCCAACCAATAATTAAAAGCATCTCTGAGCCTGATCACCTCCGCCCCCACCCACCCAGAGGCCCATCAGTCAGCCTAATGAGCTCATCTAGGTCCTCTTTGTCAAGACACCTTTCTGATCTCAACTAAAATACACCCACTCCACTGGTCATTATAGTCTCTAAATGCCTGTAATGCTTAAGTTGATCCTCAAACTGCCTAGATGGTGGAATGCAATATATCCTGTCTCCCGCCATCGATCGTGTCCTGTTTTTAAATTGCTGCAAATGGCACAGAGGCTCGAAACATCAGCAGTGCACAAGTGACCACTTTCGATCGCTGCAGTCTCTCAAGTATTTCAGTTCTTATGGGGTTTTTGACTGTTTGTTTGTGGTGTTTGTGTCTCTTCAAAGAAAGGGATTTGCATGTAGTTTAGGGAAACGTTTTTCCTGTGGAATGTGGGATTTAGTCAGGTTTTTTAATGATTTATCTATTCACTTGTTGGCTTGAAAGAGTGTTTTCGTATTGTGAACTTGAAAATAATGTATTGTTGAAAGGACCACTCTGCATATTCAGACTTAAGCACAGCCATTTCAACTAGTGCATCACTCGGGTTTCCATTCTAAATCTTTTAAAAAGATAACACTCAAATTCATAAGCCTCCAAGGGAACCATGCAAAATATTAGTCATCACAGCTCAAATGTTTGCAAATGCTTGCTGTGTGCCCAAGGCAATAAAAATCCAGAGCGAATCATTATTTCATGTGGCTAGACTTGGATAGTCTGTTACGCCACATTCCCTGTATCGCACAATGAGATGCACTAGTTTATGGAATGAGACAGAAACAGCAATTTCGCAGGAATTTTTTTTTTGTTATACTATGTATA
This sequence comes from Tenualosa ilisha, assembly GCA_015244755.2. Lineage (NCBI taxonomy): Eukaryota > Metazoa > Chordata > Actinopteri > Clupeiformes > Clupeidae > Tenualosa > Tenualosa ilisha. Next base: position 1,210,693 of record PYXC01000813.1, read on the forward strand.
CTCATGATGTATACATAGTCAGTACATAGTCAGCAATTTGAAATGCCATTTTTTTGTGCCATTTCAATTCACACCATGTTTTTTTTCTTTCAAGTCCACAGGATCCAAATCCTGAGCATGACTCAGCCTAGAGATCAGAGTTCCCCCTTTATTGCCATAGTAGCCTATAGCCTGGTCGACCAGACTCTTTCACATCGTTTCACTTTGTGCAAAAAGCCTGGTTCATTTCAAAGGATGAAAGTGTAGTAGTTTAATAAAAAAAGTGCAGTATAGAAAGAGAGTGGGAGGTGCATTGTAGGAGCATTCCTGGTATTCAGAAAGGAGATATTCTAGGAAGAGCTGGGTCTTCAAGAATTTCTTGAAGGTGGAGAGGGTATCTGTTGCTTTGGTAGCACAGGTCATTCCACTAGCATGGAACAACACATGAGAAGAGTCTGGATTGTGTAGTTGCTTGTTCACATCTGCTTCCAATCTGCTTATACAATACCATAACATTATAACACGTCATACAGTAAGTTGTGCCTATGCTCTCTGTCTCGTTCTCACTCTCTTTCAAATGTATGTTTATTTGTGTGCCTGTGAGTGTGTGTGTGTGTGTGTGTGTGTGTGTGTGTGTGTGTGTGTGTGTGTGTGTGCGTGCATGTGTTTGTGTGTGTGTTTTAATATGCAGCATGCGTAAATGTGTGTGTCTATTATTTACTACTGTCAACAAAGTCATATGAATAAATGTTTGTGATCATTACATGTATATTATTCTGAATTGTGTGTGTGTGCGAGAGAGAGAAACAGAGAGAGAGAGAGAGAAAAAGAGAGAGGGAGAGAGAAAGCATTTGATTAAATTTAGCCTCTAGACCCAGGAGCTCTAAGCTTTTCTTCCATCCTGAAGGAAAGTGAATGTGTCCACTGAGGCACTTATGCATAAGCTCAAATCGCATTGGACAAGAAGATGGGAGAGAGGACCAAAAGAAAGATGCTCAACTTGAGATGAGACGAAACGATGAAGGGGATGGAAACGACTAGAAGCTGGCTGTCAGGCTGAGAGGCGTGGGGGGCGATTTAATAACCTGGTACAAAGCCTATCCCTCCAGCAAGCCCAATCTTTAATTACATCGCATGATCGGAGACGCATGGCCCGATATTAGCTCGCCAACCTTGATACAAATCATTGTCTGACAGAGCAATTGGAACATTTAAGGGGGGATCAGCATAAGGTGGGGAGTGTTTGGGACTGGAGACGAGAGAAGGAGGAGGTTGGGGATGTCAGGGGTGGGGGGAGTGGGAGGTTGGTGGATGTGAAAGAAAATGTAAGAGGGGGATGTCTGAGGCCATTGAGTTGGAAATGAATGGAGACAAGAGTGGGAATGGATAGTTAAGGGACAGGAAGCAGCCATGGAGGTGATTATTGTGATCTCGTTTTCGTGATTTAGGGCTCCTCCGACCGCATAATGTAATGCGGGGAATTCATCAGCGTGCTGCCATGAGACAGGAGGCGAGGCACGCTGCAGCTTTCAGGGAACTCTAATCGGAGGTCTCAGAACTTTATGCCCCCACCCCTTCGCCCAGCCCCTAAGTGCTACCACATGGATGGTGATTTTTATCACAGCATTACTGCACTGTTAATTTGCTTTATGATTCTGTGTGTGTGTGTGTGTGTGTGTGTGTGTGTGTGCATACACGTGTGTTTGCGTGTGTGTGTCTGTGTGTGTGTGTGTGTGTGTGTGTGTGTGTGTGTGTGTGTGTGTGCGTACACGTGTGTTTGTGTGTGTGTGTGTGTGTGTGTGTGTGTGTGTGTGTGTGTGTGTGTGTGTGTGCATACACGTGTGTTTGTGTTTGTGTGTGTGTGTGTGTGTGAGTGAGTGTGACCATAATTGTATGGTTAATCTTTAATGACATTTTCTGGTTTTGCTCATTTTACTTCTCTGTCCCTCTCTGTCTCTGTGTCTCTCTCTGTCTCTCTCTCTCTAACCCACCCCTATCTGTCTCAATATCCTTCTATTAGACAAACACACACACACACACACACACACACACACACACACACACACGGACTGAATGACAAGCTGTGTTTAAAGCTCTTCATGCAGTTGGTGATTTAATGAGGAGTATGTCACTATGACTGTCCTGGTAGGCCCATATGCAATGGAGGCATTAACAGAGATATAATTATGATTCATCACCATTCATTCAACAGCTGCCCATGGGACTTTAATGATTTATTTATTTATTTATTTATTTATTTTCATTAATCCCCTGTAATTTCCCCTGTGCTGCCTCAAGAGAAGAGAACTCCATTGAGGTTCATGCAGTTGAGTCTTTTCAAAGTATCAGGAAAAAGTTGCTCCACTTGCTTGCCTAGGCCTTGAGTTACCTCTATTTGGCAAACTGTGTTCTTTGGAGCCCTTGGCTATGCTCCTATATCCCTGTGGATGGCTATGACTGCTGGATGAGGTTATTTCACTGGATGGAGGGATGAGGATGAAGTTATTAATTTCCTGATATGGGTGATGGTTGCGCAGGTGGTAGAGATGACGTTTGGCAACCGGAGTGTTGCAGGTTCAAGCTCCACTATGCCTCACCTTATTGAAGTGTCCTTGAGCATGATATCAATTGCACCAAATTGGCACCTTGCATGCCCCTCAACCCCTGCACTGAGGTGTGAATGTAAGGCATGTACTCTGTAAAGCACTTTGAGTATTCGTAGGAGTAGAAAAGCACTATATAAATGCATTTACCATATTGATCTCCCAGAATCTGAATGCATACAGTTGTTAGTTCTCATCTAAGCTATCGGTGTAATTAATTATGATTTTCCTGTTGTTCATGTTGATATGATTTGTATAAGAATGAAGGGCAAAGGACAAAAATACCGTGAAAGTAATAAGCTCGAATTTCCAGCTGTTTCTATTCAAGAGGGGCTGGCCATCTTCACACACAGGGGACGTCTGCTTAGAGAAGACACAGATTCCTTTCAAGGGTCTGACTCAGTGAGTGTGATAGTCATGATCATTCATCATGTAGATAAACAGTCACATGTCTAGCAGTGGACCACAGCATTGGCTGATCTTGTTGCGCTCAATAGATCATGTGGGCGCTTTGTGGAACACTCACGTACAGTGTGTTTACATGAACTAAGAGATAACTGAATCACTGCTTTAGTCCGAGTTCACTAAAATCGAACTTTTAAAACGCATGTAAACACCTGAAATCGAACAGAACTGGACTTCTTATTGTCCGATCAACACACCCAAGTTGAAAGTTGAATAATTCAGCATGTAGCCGGAATCTCTGATTGGCAAGATGTCCTGTGTGAACTCAGACAGTCTGCAAAAGAAATCAGAGGGACAAACCTATGAACAGAAAGTGCCCACCCTATATCAACACCTGTTTATTTTTGGTTATGACCAGTGCATATATGCTTTGCTATGACATTATCCTCTGTTAAAAGCCTTTCATATAAAGCATGTGAAATGTGAGCAAGAAAGACATAAAGCAAGAGGGGAAAAAGCATCCAGACAATAAAGACAGCAAGAGAGAGAGAGAGAGAGAGAGAGAGAAAGAGAGAAATTTAGGAAGGTGGACAGAGAGCTTAAAATGAATAACAATAACTGGCCGGACCAGAATTTCAGCTGTAATCACATCCAGACAAAGGAGCCATTCTGTTAACATGGGCTCTGCAGGAGTCCCAGAATAAAACCTAAAAATTGAAAATCACTGAAAGTAGAACGTAGTCATTTTTTGCATAAAGTACTCTTATCTTCCCTTTGTGCTGTGCAGACCAGCTTCTTCCCCCAAAATATCCTAGTGTGCCATCACGTTATTGGACATGCATTAAATTGAGGGTGACGTCGCTGATTCTAATTCCCTCATTTATTTCTGTCAAATTTAGTGAATGGTTTCTCATGGTAAGCAGTCAGAATACATTATATACACAGAAAGACTATGTTACTCATGCATTCTCCTGACTCAAAACTATTGCAGTAAATCAGTTGTTCTTTAAGGGGAAGAATCTGATCGGTCAGACTGAGCGCTAACAACCTAGCCAAAATGAAAGATTTATCTTTAAAGTCATAGCTCTATAAACCTGTCACAGTCTTGCAGATACCCTGGCTGAACATTCAGCATTTTATGCAAATTGTGTCATCAAAGCCCTCGGCATTTGTAAAAATTCTGCTGTCAGTACATGGGAACTGACACTGACAATAGGAGACTGCATTCCTGTGCTGATTTCAATGTGTTGTTCATCTTCCCCCTCAGACATTTTCAGATGGCATAACTTGAGGACATACAGTAGACAATCTCAAAGACTCTCAAAGAACGCCCCAAAAGTTAAATCCAGATAAATCCACACCAACATTATTATGTGCAAATGTCAGTGTGAGAGAGGATACCGAAAGAGTTTTTTAGGACGAGTTCCTCTTCTGTGACCAGAGTGACATCTAGTGGTGAGTTATTTTAATGGTCATGCATGGAGGGAGTGTAGAACGCTGGAATGATGAAGATGCTATTGGTGATGATGGATGGGAGTTGACAATGCAGTTTCCAGCATTTACCTTATGTGGAATGACAATGTTCAAACAGTTAAATTATAAACATTGCCTCTGACCTCTTAATAACCTTTATCTTAAGCAGTCCCTAAATATAATAAGCAATAACACAAAACCTTGTCCATAACCGGAGCCTAAAGCTTACTTTGCAAAATTCTTGCCCAATAATGGTTATTGCTAAATCTCCACCCAATTACCATTAGGCTATCAACAGACAGCTTAAAAGGCTCATATTTCATTCTCTTTCTGACTGATGAAAGTTTATGAAATCCTAGCCCTAATTTTGAACCCAATTACCTGATCAGCATTTGAGGGTCTGTCAGCTGACAGCTTGTCAGAAAAAGTCTCATATTTTATTCTTTTCTGACTGTTTGATGAAAGTTGTGTAAAGGGGTAGGGGTGGGGGCATTACACATCCTGGCACTTTACTGAATTTCTCAATAGAGCTGATGAAAGCTATATGTAAATTGAAAGTTACAAGCACTAGTATAGAGGGTTTTGTTGTGTTAAACACAGTGGTGTTTGAAATGTCACTGTTTGATACAGAAAGTAACATACTTTTAATTCCATAATAGACTATATGCTTTAGTGTGGCAGTGTATAACTGCAGTACATGATCAACATTACCCTAATTACTGTTTAAGCATAAAATGCTATAGGACAACCATGCTGAAATTTTGTTGTATTATTTATTTAGAAATTTTGAGTGCAAGTGCCTACTTGCAATAAAAAGACATTTCCTGTATTTTGTACATACAGTAGCTTCCACATTTATTTAAAGGAAGGAAGTTATGCTAAGTCATCCTGCATAGTAAGGCTCCATGAACTAGAAACAAACTAACAAAACAGCTTATCCACTGGTGGAGGAGAAAATCGAGGGCCAGGGTGAGGTGGGGCACTGAGGAGTGCACCGAGCTGTCTTGTTCAGAAATTCTCCAGTGGTCTTTAGTTTAAAGGAGTTGTTTTGGACTAAAGCATCTGCTAATGAACTTCATGCAAGCTTAAATAAATTGACATCCAGCATTATTTGCTTTGTCTTCAAGTTCTACCATTACATGGACCAGTAGCTTAAATGACTCGTGCAAAGAAAATACTGTGGTACTGTGCAAAAGAGTATGGTGAATCGACGAGAGGAGCTGTTAAGATGATGGAGTGTGTGTCAAAAATACGTAGGCAGCATGGAAATATGATGAACATGTGTTCACGTTCATTCAAATAGGCTACTCGACTGTCTACACCTAAGCAGAAAACGTCCGTGACTTTTGCAATCTGCTGTAGCAGGCCAGTTTACAAGCGACCTGCGTATTTGACATGCACCCAGCAGCGCTCCTTTGCATAAGGAGCACACAAGTGCGATAAACAAACTAGCAGACCTAAACTGTGAAGAAGACTGGAAGCCTGTGCCTGACATTATTCTGTTAAAGAGTAACTATAGTATATAGACTATTTACAGTACAAATAAAATATGGGCCAAGCCTATGAGCGCGTTGAGCCTACGAGAAAGTTTACAATAGCACTAAATGATCAAATCAACGCGACTAAATATTTAACTTAACATAAGGGCAGTATTTTCCCAGTAAACTAATCTACAGTTTATTCATGACAAGCAGCCTATGGTTGATGCCTGTTGGTTCCTATCCAAAAAAGTGTCTTCCAGTTTTGATGTAGGCCTATTTTAAAACGTCTTAAAGACACAGGCGTCTATTTTTCTGTCTGCTATCACAGAGTAATGATTGAATGAATCTGAATTTGCACACCGAATGTTAATATGAATGATTAAATGTGTTTATGCCAGTTAATAAGATGCTATTAGTTTCAAATTATTTAGAAAATAGTACTTCTATCAATCACTAAATCAATCAATCAATAGGCCTGTTAAATCCAAAATTAAATAGACATGTCTGTCACTGTCTCTATTACACATAGGAATCAGCTTCAAAGCTTTAGGTGAGGTAGGCTTCGTGACGGTCTCTCAATATGTTTGAATTCATCAAGGCATTTGTGTGTAAGGATGCACAGCGTCATATCCCATGTCATGTTAGGCTATCTTGGAAAATTTGTAGGCTATGAAGGCTTTTCGGTCTGAAATGGGAAGCCTAAGATCATGCATGCATCATACTGATAGCCTATTATAGCCACGCAATCATACAGGCTTTTTTAAAAAAAAAAAATTGGAGTTTGTGTGGTTTGGGGTATGTGTGTGTGGGGGGGGAGGGGGGTGCAGTTGATGGTTGATGGAATAAGATGACATAGGCAATTAGTTCTGCTTCTGTGGACAAACGGATAAAATTTAAGTCTTGGAGTTCATGTACTTTTGCATCGAGTAAGCCGTGTCAGGTGTTTTCCACAAAAAGCTGAGTTATCTGGGTACTATGACATAATTTGACTCGGGAACCAAATGCAAATACAGTTGAGCCCACAAGTGCCAGTCTGATAAAGGCCCTGTTTACATGTATGTAGATATTTTTATCCGTTTATTTTTTCAATTGCATTTATACATATCCAGTGGAGTCCAGAAAATACAGCGTTTTATAAAATCTCTACTTTAGAGGCCATTTTAAAAAATATCCATTTCAGGTGACTAAAAATCTGTTTATGTGTAAATGAGGATCCCAAATGGATAAAAAGTATCTGTTTATAAAATTCTCTAGACATGTGTAAACAGGGCCAAAGAGATCATCCACCGCTCAGTGTAGGCCTACCAAACCAAAAACCCATATTTCCAAAGCCTGACACTAGCCATGTCTGTCCGAGGCTATTTTCTGTTCCATATTATTACTATTAATGTTTTGGGTTTTACACTTTTTAACTTATGGTGTTTCACAAATTTCACATATGGTATTACTGTTATAAAATCTTGGCTTGGATTTTTCAGTCAGGCAGGCAGTGTGTGTGTGTGTGTTTGTGTGTGTGTATGACACATTCACATAACTCTATGAGGACATCAGTGTGAGCAGACAAACTTAAGACTGATTGTGAGAAGGCTGGCTGAGGGTAGAGGCTAGTAATATCTATATTTAGGTGATGAGAGGTACAGATGGAGAGATTCTAGAACTAATCGCAAGTAAATTAGTGTGTACGTGCAAACTTATTACCAGTGTGCAAGTGTTGCAATGTACTTGCAAGTTTGGGAGCTTAGTCAGCATTTCTGTTGAGCCAGAGCAAATGACTGAGAGAGCACATGAAAAGAACTCAAACTCAGGATACCAGTGTGAGTTTTATTTGTTTAGCAGTAGTACAAATCAACATATATCCAAATATATTTCTTATGCTCCTGTGCAGAAAAGGCATCTTTTCCCTTCTGAGAGGACCCTGTTCCAGGAGGGTGGCAAGCTAGTCGGAGGTGTTAACAGGCCGCTGAAGAGAGTGACACGCTGAAGCTGATGTTCCGGAGCTGATCACAGGAATTCTTGCGTGCCAGTGATATGTGATGTCACAAGCCAGCCAAGCAGCCAGCTGACTGCATGATGCTCACTGTAACAGCAGAGAGAAAAATCCCTAACAGATCGCTCTAAATGCGTTAACGTTTGGTGGGAGACAGAATCCTTGTCTTTCACTTTCTTTCTGTTTGTTTTTTCTGCCATGAAATCAATTCTTCTCGTACAAATTTGTCTCTGCTCCCACAAACTTCAGTCATGGGCCAAAGACAAACACCTAGGATCTCTGGCATACACTCTACCAAATACTTCACTTAAAAATACGATAAAAAGACAACACTCTTACTTTCAACAAAACCTGTTAACAATGCATTACACACAAAATCATTTGGCGCATTTTCTATGGTGCCCTCTATGCAGTATCAATGTGTTAGTGTCTTAAAGTTCATACTGGAGAAAAATAAAGCAGGTGACACAGTGACAGCCCACCCTACAAATTTTATGCTATCAAAATGTTTTATGCACCATTTTCCTTCTGGTGCCACATTCAGCTAAAATAGAATTGGAGTTTTTCCCACTGATAATGCAGTGGAACTTCAGAGTCTCATCGGCCTGTATGAACCAAGGTACACATGTGAGTAGTAACAATCAGCTCTGCTATTTTATTGATTGTTTAATTACATTTTTTTTTCTTTTTTACAGAAAACTGCATGAGACACCCCTCCCCTTGGTTTGTGTGTAACATAATCAGTGCAAGACGGTCAGTGACATCATTTTTAATGACATGATCTCAGTCAGTGACATCATCAGTGCAGATCATTCAGTCATTCACTTCTTCCCTCCCAAGGCCCACACAACGGGCAGTGACATCATCAATCCGTTGGCCAATCAGCTTCTTATGCGTCAATGGCCCAATTGGGGTTGTACAACCCTGCAAAGCCTACAAACCAGACTTTTAAGCAGTTCACTCCAGGAATCCATTTTACAGATACAAATTTCAAACTCCTCTAGCACTTCTCTAGATAAAATCATCTCAAGGCTTTCATCACTAAACGTGCTTTGAGTCGCACATGCATTAAAAGCTGCATATAACCATCCCAGAAGAGTGCTGCATGGAAACCGAGGATGTCCATGTCTCTGCAGATAAATTACCCCTCATAGACTTTATCCTGTGCACAAATAGCAGAGACCACCACAAAAAGGGGCCCATTTGACAAGAGAGAGATACTGAGAGAGTACCTCTTAGGCGAGTTTAAACCAGAGACTGCCACCCATGACATGGAGCTAACCAGCTCTCAAAGAACACAGGCTAAAAAAAGGCAACTACACAGTCAGAGGAACTGGCCTTTCCCATCTACTTCTGATAAAAAACATGACATATTTCAAACATGTCATAATAACAATAATAACAATAATGACTACCATAACACTCTCAAAACATTCATACAGAAACAAGCACGCAAACACATAGTATAAACACACAACCACATGCAATGTGCTCAGACAGAGGCGATCGCATGACACGTCGCACTGTGGATGTGGATGCTCAGAAAGAGTCGGGTGTGAGTAGCAGAGGCAATCACATGAGACGCACACCAGGTGAGAGTACCCGTGCCCAGACAACTGGAGAGACGTCAGTGATACACACGGAGGCGTTGACATCATGGAACATGAGAAGGCAGAGGCCAAAAGCTGCAGCCCTTTGAGTACAGGCCACTGTTTGAGAGAGGCATTAGTTATGCTAGGGCATAGAGGAGCATCAGGGTCCATTACATCAAACACATACTCAACAGTTTAACAACTTGCCTTGTATGTACATATTGAATACGGATTGTTTTCGACAAACAACTTAACCATGTGAGATACAATGACAATGACATCATCATATCACATCATCCCTGTTCTTAGGTCAACTGATGTGACACATAGCCTATTATTTTGAGTACAAACATAGTATTTCATGTAACAATCAATTTGTGTATATGAATAATATATGAGGTAAATCTACTTTCTTTACATAAAATAACAATATTATTCATGAGGAACTGTAACAAAATCATGCACTTCAAGCATTAACAATGGTCAAAATTTTGGTACAACCATTAGAAGGCATACACAGCAAACAGATAGAAATAACTTCATACCAACTTTCGTATTAAAAAAATGCATCTTAAAAAATCTGATTCTTGGTGACTTTTTGAGGATGGTGCATCAGTGATAATTAACAGTTTCACTTTTAGTGACTGACTTTGGCAAGCCTGTGTCAACATGACCGGTTCAACAACCACTTCAAACGAAGACCTCTTAACTGCTGCAGTCTGGAATGATTGGCTTCATAATAGAGACCATTTACGGCAGTGTTAGACAAAACCACACAAATTCTTACAGACTGCATATTTGCAAAGGCAGTCATGACCATTGCATAATGCAGGCATGTCAACCACCAGGATTCTCAAGGCTCAGCCACACCTCATGACACCTGAAGAGTGCCTTTGTAGAAGGAAACACACAGATACACACCACAAGGAACACTGTCTGGGCTTGGCATCTTCTGCATGGTGCTATGACTGGGTTATTACAATATTGGTCAATACACAGTAACACAGAGTGCATTCAATACTTCTCAGGGTTGACGTCCATCTAGTTAAACCCATAAAATGTTAGTTGAGACACAACATACAGTAGCTGAATCAAGATGCAGTTTTGGCAAGCCACAGAAGAACACAACCAAACAAAATTCACAAATAAAAAATGGAGTACTTTAGAACAGAAATGCCACCATATTCAAGTTTTTTGTTGGTTTTACCCCAAAGGGTGATACTGTCATCCTTCCAGTGTTCTTCCTTCCGCTTTTGTCGCTTAGTCTGCCTTCTCCTGTAGTTGCACACGCACTCGATTGCGCACGATAAAGGCCGTAAGTGCACTGCAGCATGCCATGAATATGAATATCGCCACAGCGTCATGAGCCACGTCGCTCGAGTGCAGGCGCTCATACAGCGGCCGCCGCTCCAAGTAGTCCAGTCGCACGGCCTCGATCTGCACCAGCGTACAGAGCACCAGGCACACGTGAAAAATCTGGTGGCCTTGGCCAATAAAATCGCAGCGACCGCGCAGAAAGCGCTCGGGGTGCGGGTATGAGAAGAAGTAGGCGCTCACCAGGAAGAAGGCCACCTGGTAGCGATGGAGGGAGACGGCTACGTCGGAGCAACCTTGCTGGTAACAGCTGTAGATACGGTGAAACACAGGGCTAATGTCCAGGCAGTAGGCCAGGCCCGAGGGCACCACCTGGAAGAGCTTGTGCGCATACTTGGGCACCCACGGGCTGGCATATTTGCCATAGCAGCAGCCGGCACATGACAGCCACGCCAGGAAGGCGGCAGTGGGGAGGAAGAAGCTACCAACGCGCCGGTGCCACGACTCCTCGATAACATAGTAGAAGTGAACAAGTGCGCTGCCGTACTGGTAGGTGGCCACGCCCACATAGTCCAGGAAGTAAAAGGTGTAGTGCGAGAGCTCGGACTTGGCAGAGAGCAGGTGCGCCACAGCACTGAAGGCCAGGTAGGTGAAGGCGGCCAGCAGCACAATGAAAAGGGGCAGAGCATGAGGGTCGCGCAGGAAGTCCACCGACTCAGACAGCTCCTGGAACTTGACCAGCACAACCAGGGCAGCCAGCAGGTGCGTCCACACGTTCAACGTCTCATTGTGGCGTTGGAACAGGGACAGGAAGTAGTACCGCCAGTTCTGGTCCGGTAGCCGGTAGCCAGTGAGGATGTCTGGCTCACGGAACACCCAGGGTACGTCGTTCAGCGTCACAGTGCACGGCAGTGTTGGGAAGGCTGATTCCAAGAACTGAGGAATCTGTCTGAGTTGCTGGGCATTGATGAACAGACGACCAATCTGCTCCATGACTACTGTCGCCATGGTGAATTGAGGATGGATGAGCAGAGTGCTCTAGAATCTACTGTTTGGAGGAGAGATGGAAAATGATTAGCAATTTTAGCAGAGAGTATGAATTAAAGAATTCACTGTGCTGTAATGTATACAGTATAAATAGGTTAGGTTTGATCTTTACATCTCAGTGTAGAAAACATGCTGGACATTTTCAGGGTACATATTACACGTTAATAGTCAGTACAACAAAAATGTACCCATGAAAGAGGAGATGCCGTGGTCTAAACCCTAACCTATCATGCTATTCTGAGGACCCAACTTATTCCATTCGCTTAAACAATGAATGGGGAAGGGTTACATAACGCGAGTATCATCGTCCTGACAGCTTCCTCGACATCCGGACACAGGCAATGCCTTGCAATGGAATATTCCCGCTCGTAAGCAGCTACTAGGATAAAACGATTCGAAAAGGCCATCATGAAGACGCCGGGGCGGTAAAAGCGCGTGAATTATTTAGCGAAGGCATAAAGGCATGCGACAGGGAGACAGTGTAATCCGCACCCTCGTGTCTCTCCATGTGTAGGCTAGCCTACCAATAAAGCACGAATCGCTTAGACTTCCTTTGTCAGAAATAATATCCAGAATGACAAAATAGTCACATTAGCATGCAAGAGTAAGTTTGTAACTTAGATGTAACTTAAAAACATTTAACGTTACGCATACGGTGATATTGATGGCCAATTCCAAGATAACGTTGCCCCTTGCAGGCCGACGCCCATTATCGACGCATTCTACTCAGGAAAAACAGCAGAAAAGCCTGTCTGCAAGAGTGATAGGTAACAAACAGTCCGCGTTTAAAACGCTAAATTGGGTCAACCTACATGTGCGTTAAACGTCTAGGCACACGTTCCAGACAGCTAATTTTTCGCCGGTGTCTTACTGACATCCGCGTTGCGGTGCGCTCATTAAAAAAACCCACCTGTGAAGCAATGAACGTCAAATATTTCAAAAATTTATCGTTGAGATAACTTCCTCTCAGATTTTCAGTGCATTGAGAAAGTGTCGCTTGATACGAAGAGACACATTTTTAAAGAAGGAAGAGATGTTCCGACCTAGGGCGAGTCGCTTCGCCAATTCCAGCAGAATCTGTATGTGCTGTCAGGATACGCCTCCGGTAGTTGATAGGCAGGATGTTTATCCAATCCGCAGCCGATCCTGGCACATCATCCTAAGCGTATCTCTGTCAGTTGTCCAATCGTTAAAGCCGTTTAGCTCTAATTTATGGCATTCTACATAGACTGCATCCCATTCAGAGGTCTGGCCTCTGCGTGTGCCGAAGTCATTTATACCTTTAAGAATCACCAAAACACAAAAATACTTGTAGTATAAGCTCATGTATAAAATTGTAAAAAAAGAAATAAAGAAAATATTTTCAAATCATAACATGCACAACCTAGTCTCCAAGCTTTCGCACTTTAAAAAGAGAGACAGGGATAGGCTACAGACGTTAATTTACTGGTAAAAAAAAGATTGACTTTTCATTTTTTTATTTTGGGGTTGTAACATAACAAGTGAATTATCACTATTAGTGAATACGCTATAGGCAGGTGTGTGATCAAATGTCTATAGGCAAAGGTATGCTCTCTATAACAACTACATACAAACCATCAACAGGCCAACTGGAATGCAGTTACTTTCACTACATACCCACCATAACATGTGTAGCTTAATCATATAGGCCCAGTTAGGTACAGTTCTGTAACAACAGAGCTCACTTGTTGATATGCTCACACTGCTTGGTTTAAGTGCAGTGTTACAACAAAACAGGACTGCAAAACAGGATTGCAATATAGGATTGGCCCAGATTGACAAAACATTGCATGACCTAGTGGAAGATTTGGCTAACCAGCAGTTGTTCTTGCTTCATATATTGTTTTCCCTGAACAATATTTTTAAGGACATATCAAAAAATGCTATGTCTCTTCATAAGATTATAATTTTTAATGTAGAGAACCTAAGAGTAGAGAATTTTGTGAAATCCATATTGTGCAAAATATATTTTTTTAAAAACTTGTCGTTGTCATTGCTCTTGTGCATTGTTCTTATCAGCCTGTATGCCTTCTGCTTCACACGGTCTGAAGTCATAGGCATTCTCTCTTCCCACACAGAAGCTGAGAGCACAAAGTGTCTTTGTGCCAATGAGGTTGCAGTGTCTGAAAGTCAGTCATTGTGTTTGTAGGCCGTTTAAAGTGCTGAGACTTGTTTACTCTGTCCCTTGGGAGATAATGTCACTCTCCCATGCACCAGCAGACAGAATTTCAAGAAACTGCATTCACTTACATTAAAATTTATGAGGTGACTTATCATAAGCATGGTGTGCATCAACGGACTACTGTGTCTTCACCACCATCGTGTATTGCAGTAGTAATATATCACTTACATTATGACAAGGGTCCTGAAAAACCTGCTTCCAGGGTTAACTGTATAGCAGTCAGAGGGAAAAAAGTGCCAATAACTGTACATGCCAAAGTACAGACTGACTCACACACAAATAATGCTCCCTGTTGACCCATAAAAACATCACTGTTGAATTGTTGGATCCTGATGACCATGTGTGTCTTTGTTTTTTTATTACACATTCAGTTTACACAGATCTACAGTGCTTTCATTAGGAGCCTACACAGAGAGAAAACTGCGCCCTCAGGGGTTGTATGTTGCATTACACCTTTTCAACTGACCTCTTTATGCAACTGTTGTAAATGTGTTCATCCTCGGTGAGCACTCAGCCTTTGTAATAGCCTTTACATTTTTGACAATGATCATGTTACTGGCATACATAGGCTACATATATACTTACATACATACATACATACATACATTCTTACATACATACATGAAACATTGGTACATAGCCAACCTCACATCAATCTCAGTTCCTGATTTTGCATCTAGTGGCTGGTGTTACAATACAGTTGCTTTGCATGCATTTCACTACAGTTCCCGTCAGCTGGTCAGGTGTCAGTTACAGTATTACACCACTAGATGGCAGTAGATGTCAAAAATCCACTCTACTCACTGCTAGATCACAGTGCATAATGTGAGTAGACTTCAAAGAACTCAGAATACCTCTGAGGATTTGCAAACTGGACTGATAATCTACCTGATAGACTTACATGAGTTAGTTTAAAGTCCAGCTGCCAAAAAAATATGCCCTTTGTGATCATGTTTTCCTAACAGTTGAAATTAACATTCCAAATATCCCAAAAGATGGCATGCCACAAGTATTTTTCGGTGTATGCCAGTTTGATGACACTGTGTTCCAGAAATTGTGCATTTTTTCATACTCAGTTACTCTGCAAATATGGCTAATTATTCATCTGAGGTTAAATGTTTTTACACTTCAATACTGTTTTTCTAATGTTCACATAATTTATCTAAGGTGTTGTCCCAGCCCCAGTTTTTGTCTAAATATTTATCATTAAGAGACAACTGAACAAGAGTCATTGCATCCACTCAGAGATATTTTAATGTGTAGCTGTAGCTGTAAAACAGCTAAAGTGATTTGGAAAAACATAATGTAAATGCTACCACCTAAAGTATACCAGGCAAAAAATGCACCCTCCTAGTACCAGGTTAGCCCCCCTTTTCAGAATTGGCTAAATTCTTAATTCCATGGATTCGAGGCGCAGAAAACATTCCTCAGAGATTCTGGTACGACGCATGCCTATGTCTATGCCTATGCCCAGTCGGTTTACACCAAATCCAACTGGCTGATGGGGTGTTCTTCTAATGTAGCCTATTTAAATGTTAAGTGTATTGTATGTCCAGAGATACTCTTCAGCATATCTTGGTCATAACCAGTAGTAATTTGAGTTAAAATTCTTTTATTATCAGCATGAACCAGTTGGGCTTATCTCCACTGACCTCTGGAATCAACATGGCATTTTTGCCCAGAGTGCTGCTGCTCATTAGATGTTTCCCTTCTTCCTATCATTCTGTTTATAAGGCATGAACAACTCAAAGTCATTCCCTGTTTATAAGGCATGAACAACTCTCTAACATAGTTTAGATGTTTCTGAATACTGAAACCCACCAGGCTACCACCAATATGCTATTCATTGTTCATTTAAATCACTTTTTCTTCTGCATTCTGATGTTTGACTTCAAATTTAGCAGATTGTCTTGAACACATCTAAAAAAATTTTTTGAGGGGTCTGCCATATGATTATATAATTGCTTTTTGCAGGTATACCAAAAAAATAGTTGAGGAGCTGATCTATAAACGACACAAAATATCTGTTCTGTTTCAGATCAAATTTAATGGCTACGATCCCACACAGTGTTTCTGCAGTTTGAACAACTTAAACTTAATTTAAGACCTTTTTATGATCATTATGATTGAAATTTAAGACCAATATGACACTCTTTCCGACATAGAATTTGCATAGGTTTGTGGAATTTGAAGGATGTACTTTTAAATCATGCTATCGACTACAGCTACCAACTTCACACAAACAAAAATGTCCACTTTCCCTCAAATAGAAGACCCACTTCAAGCAAGCGGCATGGTCCACACGAAATGCACTGTAGTGGTTCATCTGCAGTAATAATTTCACAACTCAGACCAATTTAAGACCCAAAACTAAATGCATTTTAGACCTATTGCACAATATGTAATCATCTTTAAGACTTTAAGGCCTTAAAACCATATTTTTAAGCTGTCGTGCAAACCCTGCCCACAATTCCAGGCATTTTAGGACAATTTAGGCCTTAAATATCAGACTTTTTAAGGATCTGCAAGGTCCCTATAATTCACACAGCAAATGATGGAAGGACAAAATAAATCTTAATTTTATAAGAATACATCACACACACAAAGGCATTGTTTTGTGCAATAAGTGGTTTCTCATGGTCACTAACTTTTAAACAAATTAGGGAAATTGTAGACACTCCTGTTGTCTTTCCTCTCTTTTTTTTTAACCAATGAGTGATGTCCAGTTTCCAGTACCTGAAGGGTTACGGATAGCTGATTGTTCACTACAAAGTTAAGCTGAGTCAAATGCTGTCTAGAAGCACACACAATAATAAAAAGACTAAAGAGAAATTATAAGAGCATAAACTAACTGTGCAACTTTATTAAGCTCAAAGAACAGCAGTTTTGTCATACACAAGTACAAGTTATACTGCAAAAAGCGAAGGGAAACAGTGGAGGCCTAAGTTCAAGACTGAAGCATGCTCTTTTGAACAGCTAAAACCATCACTTGTTAGAGATCAACTTGCAACTGAGTACTGGTGGCTCTTGAAGTGGGCCACAAAAAATAACAGTGATAATGCCATACAGAATACAAGCACCTCGGTAAAAATATGAGTAATTCTTTCTTTTTTTGCTGGGGGAGAGGAGGATTATCTTTTTCTTCTGTTAGCAAGGAACAAAACATATAAACAAAATATACACACACAAATAATACACACAACTTAACAGAAAAAAAATAAATCTTTGGATACGTACAAAAACCCATTATACCCCCACCTAAAAATCTGAGAAAACAGAGAAAACGAACAACTTAGTTCTCCTCTTCTTTCGTCTCCTTCTTCTGACGAACCTCCTCCAGCTTCTTGTCCTGAAACACAGAAATGAATGGTACCGAGGTTACACCAAACAGTGTAGCATACGCGTAGTGTAGTTGGTTGTTCAGTACTCATTAAACTAGCTGCCAATTGCAGTCACCAAGAATGTGATTCATGGTGAGTCATGTTTCATCCATTTCAACCACAAACATAAAACCATAAGATCTAAGCAGGAACATTTTTCCCTAAATAGTACGGTAGTGGCTATTACCTTTTCCTTAAACTTCTCATTCATCTCGGCCATCCGTGCTGCCCGGTTCTCTTTGTTGGCCTCCATCTTCTGATTGAGTTTCTCCTCTGCCATCTTGCTGAAGTTGTTGTTCTCCTCCTGAGCTTTCTGAAGCACCTCCTTCTCATGTTCTCGCTTCTCTGCCAGTTGCTTCAGCAGGTCAGCTTCGTGGTTCTTCATGGCCAGGTACACACACACACACACACACACACACACACACAATGACATTAAAGCCATTAGATCTACGGGTACACACTGCATACTAGTAAAAGTTCAAAATCCATTAGTCAGAAGCATGCAAAACAATACATTGTCCTTTTGCACATGGCACAAGAGGAGTGTTGCAGTCTGACGTGTCCCAGGCTGGGCAAACCTCTCAGGCTCATCCTCCTTGTGTGTTCCCTCCTACTTACCCCTCTCCCTATTTTATTCCAACTGGTCACTATGTGCCTATATGTATATTATTGCCTATATTAGGTGCCTAAAGGTATATGGTAGTCCCTTGTGCAATATGTGCCCACATATTTTTGATTTGTCTATTGTATTTATTTTGTTGTATATTGTATTATATGTATATTACAACATGTTTATATGTTAGGTGTACAGAGAGCTAACATCTACTGGAGTCAAATTCTTTGTATATGTAAATATACTTGGCCAATAAAGCTGATTCTGATTCTGACAAGTTTATTTTTATATGATGCATATACTGTGTGTTTGTTAGTGTGTGTGTGTGTATTATATATGCTGAGCTACCTTACGTCTCTCTTCTGCAGCATCCAGTTTCCTCTGGATCTCCTCTAGTGACACATCTTTCTTTTTTGGAGTGGAGAGTGGAAACTCGCCCTTAGTGTCAGGGGCAGTGGGGCTCAAAATGACCTCAAACGCTTGGCCTGAAGCACGCTTGTCCAACTCCTTCACCTGAATATCTATGCAGAGTGACAAGGTGTACCAGATCAGGTCAGACAATGCAACTTTTTGGCTCTCTGGAGTTATCCATCAATATCTGGTTAGTTCATGATTACAATCCATGCTCACCTCCAGAGGAAGCCATTGTTGATCAGTTAGGTTTGTGTGATTACCTATAAAATGATGGACAAATGATGGAAGTCAAGCGCAGTTCATCACACATTCTTAATTACAAAACCCTCCCTGCATGATTCTAACAGTTTGCCTGGCACAATGTCAGACCAGCGCAAGCATCTGGTTGGTTGTTCTGGTTCACTACCGCCCTCTTGCGACCTCTTTTTCATACAACATTCTGCACCTGTCTTTGTTTACTATTTGGCGAGATGGATGTCTGGAATAGCATCATGTTGTGCTGATTTCACATCACCAGTGATGAAGAGGCAACGGGCAAGTCGAAGAAAAGGAGCAATTTTCACAACGTTGACGTTAACGTCCGTCACACCGGAGTCAAATATCAATCCATTTCATCGAAAGCATTCAGACACCGAGGAAACTTGATTTGTCTTTACATTCATTAGGCCGTGTTTAGTATTGAAATTAAACAAAAGTAACAGAAGCAACCACAAAGAGTATAAATCTTGATGGTACGTTTTAAAACATCGATGAGTGAAATGTAGGCCAGTCAGTAAAAGAAGTGCCATCTTGCGTTGTTTAGGAATGGGTGTCGCCGAACAGTCGACTGCATGCTCACAATGAACTCCACAGACGTTATTCAATTAAATTTTGATGTTTACCCAAATCAAGATTGAAATGACACTACCATAATCGCATTAATTTACCGAATTTCCAACGTTAAGATCATGATATTGTTAGACTTCTCGATGGGCAATATGCACCAGGATTCTGGCATTAACGTTACAGTCAAGCGCAAAAATATCTATAATATTTGACAACTATCCGATTTAATACATATAGAAATAATACGCGAGTGATGAAAAATTACAAATTATATTTAGTGTGAGATGACATTCGTGAATTAACATAACATAGACAAAGACCGGTGAATGGTAGTAGACGACAACATTAACAAAGACATCGGCATGACCAGGCTGCGCTAGATTCAGTGACATAAAGGACATTAGCTAGTTGATTGCCTAATCATTTCACAACTACCACAGCATTAATGTGTTTAGGTAGTAAGGTAGCCTAATGATAATTAAACTGACATTACTTGCAATGGCAATGCCCACCTGTCGGTTTAAACTCTTCGGACTCTGGACCTACCGTCAAGCTGCCACCCACTGCAGACAATAGAGACTGAGCGAAGATCACACCCATCCCATGGTTATAATGTAGGATAACGTTATTTCTTACTAGTTTGACATTAATCTAATCAGTTAGGCTACATAAAGGTAAATTAACATGAAACGCAACAATTTCACGAAATTAAATGTTAACGTCGTCGTTATCTAATGTAAAATAGCTTTTACGGTTAAGACAATGTGAATTACTAGGTGTTAATCTGTATTATTAAATTTACGTTACTTTTTGTTCCAGATTATTGTCCAGGAGGCTAATGCATCTTCAGCTAACGTTAACTCGTTTATGTGAACCGTTTATGTGGCGGATAGCTGCGGTATTAATGTTGCATTTTATGTGGAATCGTCAGGTCACATATCTTCATCACTAATTTAACAAAACACTAAAAGTGGTCAACACACAAATACGCCCGCCATTACATTATCTAGCCACCAGATCAGCCAACTTGATTGAATCCACTGAACACACATTTAAATAATCGGGCAACAGAAACAATTGAAAATAAAATCAAGCGTTTAAAATTCTAAAAGGAAAAATGCTGTCATTTGTTTGCAATATTATGACAATTTCAAAAAAGTTGAAACCAGTGTTGAGATCATTATACCACCCCATCTCTTCTTTCAAAATTTGTTATCCTCACCTTCTGAATGAGAACTGACAGCACCACACCTCGACGCTTTCCCAGCTTGCCTCTCCACCTCAAATTTGGCAGTTCGCGCAAAAAAGGACCAAGGACGCAACGTCACACACACCTCTTGGATGTGATTGGCTAACCTTAACCAATCCAATGCGATCATTATTTGAATGCTGGGAAATATAGTTTGTGATGGTTAACGTGATGAAAACAAAACAAAATTAAGGCAATGTGATTACATAAAATAATATACATAATTTAGCCTCTGTCCATTATGAACTTTTACAGATGAGTTAATCATTTTGTTACATAGATCCACCAGTTCTAGGTTAGGATAGGCCTATATACTGATTTGCACTCAGATATTTTCGTCCAATTTGTTTGCCATTCCAAACTGTGTATCTAATTTATGCAGGCCTGCGTAGTGATTGGATATTTGGATATGTTACTGAAAATTGTATATGCATATCAGTGGTTGATCAAATGCTATTGATGTAAGGCGAGCAGGCCCAAATACCAAAAATAAAATGTTATGTTAGGGAACAAGTCAGCCAAGCAATTGAATAGCACTTTGTACTTTGAACAATAAACTGGAAATATGAGGAATTCTGCATTTTAGGACTGAATGGTGAATACTACAGCACATGACAACCTCTGTAATGAATTAAAGTAGTCTAACCCCTTTTCCTTAAATATGATGGTTGAACTGGATCCATATTTTGATGATGTGAAGTATGCATATGTATCCAGTGAATTTTGCATGTTTGGCCCGCAATGTTGGAAATATTCTTTTAATGAATCCTCAGAGCTACATTTTGTTGACATATATTGACAGACATAGCTCATTTAACCAGATGTATAATGAGTTTTAATGAGAAATATTCTGTTTGGGTTAAAAGCAACAAAAATTCTACTGAAGGCATCCTAAAATATAGGATTGTCAAACTCAAAGCTAACATTGTGCTGATGCGTCTCCCACTGGAGATTGACCTAGATATTGTTGTTTTAGTTGGAGATGCTCATGACCACTTCAAAGGAACATTGCAGTAGGCTATCTCATCAATGATTTATACTAAACATTTTTCAAGCAATATAAAACATGTAGAATAGTGAACTATCTATCATGAAATATCTATCATTCAACAAGGTGAAAGTAATCCAGCAGCAGTAATCCACAATTTTTCATTTGTGATAGTGGTAAGAGTTGGAGGCTATTCGTTCCTCAAATGATTTGATCAAAAAAAGGCTGCTGGTTATAGGCTGTGTGGCCTCCAGTAGCTTGTGACATCATAATGGGTGACATCACAGTGTTATGTAACGGATCTCCTCTCTAGATCTTGCATGAAGCGTCTGTGCTCTCCTGTAAGAAACATGTGCCCATAACCCTCTGCAGACCACAATATATGCTCACATGGTGTGCACATGCTCCCCACACATTTTCATTCACTCTTTTACTCTCTCACTCTCTCTCTCTCTATCTCTCTCTTGCTCTCTCTTACACACACACACACTCTCTCTCTCTTTCTCAGATAGGCTCTTGCATATACGCTATCATATTACCCTTGTGAAACAAGAGCGTACTTGCTGACCATATACTGGCATTTTGTTTGCTAGCCCAGTGTCCATCATCTGTCCAGACTGTTGGGCAGAGGCCTGAGTGTCCATCATCTGTCCAGACTGCTGGGCAAGGCCTGAGTGTCCATCATCTGTCCAGACTGCTGGGCAGGGGCCTGAGTGTCCAGCTTGACATACACCTTATTCATTCTGCAAATGCTCACTCCTTTCATTAAAGGAGAAATCCGGGTGAATCAGTCCATAGCCCTGTTGTTCGAGGCTACCGAGTGCTGTCAGTAGGAAAAATAATGAGAAAACATAGACCGAATAGTGAACCGGCAGCTCATTAACTCAATGGGCCACAAAACCTCATTTTCAGTTTCATTTTCCTATGCCCCATTTAATTTAAGTTAGCTGTTGGTTTGCTGTTTAGTCCATGTTGTAATTTTTTTGGTTATTTTTCCCATTTTTCCCATTCCCACAAACAGCAGAACTATGGATTGATAGGCACCGCATTTCTCCTTTAAGGACAGATGATATTTTGCAGTGCCATGACAGGCACATGCAAGTTTAGCAAATAGTGTGCAAAAGAATAAATTATAGTTTATCGTTCAGTCATTTTATTTTTAGATTTCTTAGTTTTCCATTGAGCATTAGTTTGTGTCCACACACACACACACATACACACACACACACACAGAGAGAGAGAGAGAGAGACCCCTTCATTATACATACATAACGATGCTTTGTTGTACCTATGCTTTGCTGTCTAAACCATTTTGTGCCATACACAAAATAAACAAGAGTCAGTTTGGAGCTAATAGCATTCCTCCTCAGCCATGTTGCCATTAGGGAGTTAATATAGCATAACCCATCAGCAATCTATCTCAACTCATTAATACTCTTCCTTGAGCATATATGGTTCACTGTGTCCATTAAGATGAAAGGGGTGTGATTAATTATGAATGAACAAGACTTTTGCCATAAAGAGAATTAACAAGGACCCAGACAATATTCAGGGATTGCAATGACTGCTAAAGACACTAAATCCATAGAAGGTGATGAGATAACAGTAAGTCAAGCAAACATCATCTTACAGTGTTTTTCGACTGCTTACACACATTTTACATATCACACTTGAATCTGAAACCTGTCACTGAGACACCATAACTCCATAACACAGAATTAGAATTAACTAGAATTAACTAATTCTCAACCTTTGACATAGTTTTCAATTTTGTGAAATCCCTTTGGCAAAACACAGCACACAACTCCATACCTAACACACAGAAATTTGCCGGGAAGTAGCTTGTTTTCTGTTATCACACACAATCTGTCACATATTACACACTTATTCATCTTTGCTTCATACTCATTCCCTCCTCATGTATACAAACATTCACAGCTTTACTGAACACCAACCAATCACTGTCATATGATTTTTTGTTTCTGTGGAAATATATTTGGGTAAATATATACATGTATATATATCTGTGTTTGCAATATTGCTTGCATGTTTACTGTGTACTTTCAGCTTCTCCCTTCAGGTTATACAAACTGATAAGGCAGAAGTTTTTTAAGTTTGGGGTATAATCGTGTGTACAAGATATATACATGAATGTAATATTATGATAAAAATGTCTATAATGTAAGACTAAAGTTTGCATTTGAGATGTGTTTATTATACTTTGGATACAATGTTTCATTCTGCAGGAGATGTGAGGCATTTGGCATTTGGCATTAGGCATTTGGTGTAAAGTTTTGGGGAAAAAAAGACACAGAGCTTTGAAAATGTGTGTAAGCAGTTGAAAAAAGATTGCAATGTCTGTGGGAGTTATGTTGCTTTTCTGTATGAATTTTGAGCCCCCCGGCCCCATTTTACATCTCTACTCTCACAACATGCAAACAATAACTGAATATGAGCTGAGCTGATGAGTGACCTTTCCAAGTCCCTGTCCTGTTTTAAGTTGGGGCATTGCTCTTGATTTTCAGACAACTCAATGACCTCCCTGTACCCACACCCCACACTCATCCTCTCCCCGAAATTGCTTTCTTTCACTGTGCCCTTGAGGGATGGGTTTACCAAGAACCCTGCTGTGACTGTAGATCAGCACTTAACTGCCTCTCCAGCCGACCACTGCTGCTCTTCTCTCACAATCCTGTTAGCAAACATTCATGGCTTGCATAATATGCATACACATGCTGTGTATGTCTCCCGTCCTGAACGAACACAGCTGAGTCTCTTGGCACTGCTGCCACTGCTTAGGCCAATATGGGAATAGTGCGCATTTATACACATAAACATATGTATACTGTACACACATAGGATACATAGGCCTACATACATACATACATACATACATACATAGGAACATGACCAAAAGGCTTATATTCACATACACTACAGTGTACTTCTATGGATGCTGAGCTAAAAAACATCTGCAGATGGCCATAGTCACCTCCACTAATCATACGTCCTGATACTCCAGAAACTGTTTGTGTTTTGGTTTGGTTTTGTTTGTGTTTATATTAAAGTAAAGAGTTTCAGACACTACTTTTTCATTAGATTTTTTCTTTTCACTTCAGTTGGTTTCAGACAGGTTTCTTGTGATAGGACCGTTGCCTGAGAGTAAGACTAGTGAGAGGGTTTTTGTACGCCTTACTGTCAAAAAAGAATACAAACCTGATGAAGTGGTAAGACAAGAAAGAGACAAAGACGAGAAAGACAGACAGAAAATTCTGACACTCTCAGGCATTCTGTCTTTTCATTAATTTGCATCCTTGCCATTGTCCTGGTGGAAAAATACCAGCATCTCCTTGGAGGAAGCGATGAAAAGGGTGACCGTTGCTCTGCTGTGAGAGCTGTAATCCTGGCAGCCGCCTCGCTCGGGTGGCACAATGGAGAATCAGATATCAGCTGCCCGAGCTCCGTGGCCCGCCAACACTAGGACAAAAGATCTGATTATAACAGCCTGATCGAAA
Source organism: Tenualosa ilisha (assembly GCA_015244755.2). Classification (NCBI taxonomy): domain Eukaryota; kingdom Metazoa; phylum Chordata; class Actinopteri; order Clupeiformes; family Clupeidae; genus Tenualosa; species Tenualosa ilisha. The sequence continues at coordinate 1,235,761 of PYXC01000813.1, forward strand.
AAAAGAGCACGCTGAAAAAACGGGCAGTGGGTCATGAGAATTGGGGATTGTTCAGTTAGATCTATCTCTTTATCTGGCATCCAAACAGCACGATTTTAGTTAGGCATTCCATTGCCACTCCGTGGACTACTTGATACACCGTTGGTCCATTAGAGGACGGAGACTAAGGGTTTATGTGAGGACAGAAGAAGGCAAAATCTAAATGAGTTCTAAATGTGTAGCAGCGTCAAAGTTTGTGATTGCTGCAGTTAACTGCACTAAGAAACATCCTAAAAGTCTTTTTTAATGGCTCTGCATGTAGGGGGAATCTGCCAGGCACTTGTTTATTAGGTGGGTCCTGCATGGCTTTCCCTGTCACATCTGCAGACTCAGAGAACTTTCTGTCTGTGTGGCAGTGCAATCGTTTGACATAGGTGTAGACGGGTCCAGTGTGTGTGTGTGTGTCTTTCTGTGTGTGTTGTGTGTGTTCTATGCGCATACCACATAGAATGTTTGCCTGTAAATATGTGCATGCCTGTATATTTGTGCGTGCACATGTGGTGCATTTGTGCCTGTTTGTATGTGTGGATATACACATGCATGTGTGTGTGTGTGTATGTGTGTGTGTGTGTGTGTGTGTGTGTGTGTGTGTGTGTGAGAGAGAGAGAGAGAGAGAGAGAGAGAGAGCGCGAGAGAGAGGGAAACACATCCCTAAGGGTGACAAGCTCAAACAAGGGCTCTCTGACAAGCCAAGTAGAGATTGCTTTCCAGCATTTCACTTACCACTGTCTTTAAATAAAACATGACCATTATGTAAGCTTTCCCCTTCTAAAACAGAGTAATACGACTCCATGTGAATTTCTGCCTTGTCCATTTTCCCCGTTCAGATTTTCTTTTTCTTCTTGAGCCCGTTTCAATTTTTCTCTTACATTTACTTTAGCCTTGATTTTTCAACCATTTCTTCAAACATCTCTCGCTCCGCTCTGTGAAGGCGTTGATTAATAAAATCAGGCTAACAGTGCTAAAAATGGCACAGCAAACATAAGCATGCCAGTAGACGGCCTTCCCTGTCTCACTCTTTCTTTACTCACACTGTCTGCCCAGCTCTGTTGGAATCGGCCAGCCATGCTGGCACGTTCAGGGGCATGTGCGGCACGTCAGCGTGTCTGTGCCCACCTCAACAACCCCCCCACCCCCATCCCCACCCCCACCCACCATGCCTACCCCATCTCTGCCTCTGCCATCCCCCAGCCGTGCCAGCATTCCCCTTGGCATTCTCATTATTTTTTTCTGATAGGACCCGATCAATGTGTAATCACAAGCGTCGCTGCACCGATGTGTTTGGCTAGTTTCTCTGACCATCCATGGCATGCCCCAGAACATTGAAAATATTGAATGAAGCGTGGTCCCTTTTCCTTAACAAGGACACCACAGTTTCAACCCCCTGAGGCTAAGCTAGCATAGTTACACTGGTACTCACAGGCAAAAGCCTGAGTCTGCACTGAAAAGGTCAGCTTTCATTGGAATGTGCTTCTGGGTGTCTAGCTTTTATATTGTTTTTATTTCACCAACACACTGCAATGCATTGTATGTCATTTTGCATGATTAGTGCAGTAGCATGACCAAGTGCTCTGTTACAAACACAAACTGGTCACAGTTCTCATTGCAGGCTGACAGGGATTTTTGTCTCTATCTAGGGTTATGGATTTGTATTATTTTTATCCATGAGACAGTCATCAGCTTATGCACGGGCTCCTCCACCCTCCCGTCCCTGTGCCCACCCGCGCCTCTCTCCCCTAGTCCAGTTTTCCCCTCATCCTGCTGTGGAGATGGGAAGGCATTCTCGTGCAGTCTCTGCCAATCAACCTTGAAGGCGGCTGTGCTGCCAACAAACATTAACCTCGACTTCTGCATGCTGAATAGGCCTGAGAGGACAACTGCCGTCTCTGCTGGTTTGAAAAGGAGCAACGTCACGTTGCAACGGCAGAGCATTTTTCAAGGACTGGGACTATCTGTTTTTTTTACCCAAAAGATCGGTTACCCTAGTAACTTGCTGCTTAGCAACCATGTCAGTGTGGTCGCCATTGCTGTACAGTGTCTGGCCAATGGCATGCCAGGAGGGTGGGAACAATCATCTAGATATTTTGGGTAAGATCAGTGAACTCCATCACCCCTACATCCTCTGCTCATCTTTCCTTAAACCTCTCATCATAGCCATGATTGATTTCCATGATAACAACATAGTAAGACGACACACTGGGTTAATATGCATATAACAGTCATTTGCTAGTGCAGCCCTGGCATCTCCTCAGATCATATTAAAGGAATATTCTGGCACAGTTCAATCCATAGCCCTGTTGTTCAAGGTCACCAAGTTCTGCCATCGAAAGAATGAGAAAATCTGGTACAACATAGACCCAATAGCAGAATCAGAATCAAGTATACTTACACATACAAGGAATACTTACACATTCAAGGTGTTAACTCTCTGTACATACAACAAATAGACAAATATATACAACAAACAGACAATCATACAACAAATACATTGCGAACCAGCAGCTAATGCTGACTGACAGGGGCAAGCAAAATGAATCCCATATCCGTTAGCGCCAGCTGCCGGTTCACTGTTCGGTTTGTGTTTATCCATTTGCCCCATTATTTTTTTTTCTAGAATATCCTTTTAATGGACACACATCTACAGTATGAGTGAGTAGGTGATCAAATGGGCATAGTTTTAACTTGAAATCTCAGATTTCTCAAAATCTCAAGCTTGGTCTTTGAATGTACAATGTACATGGTTTGATTCAGTTGATTTGATTCTCAGAGCACTCCAAAATGATTCAGGTCCTTCAGATTTCAAAATAGTTCTACTTATGTGAATCTGATATCTTAATTTGTTAGGAAGCGTTCTTGTAACAGGAGGCCATAATGGCCGCTCATGAATCAGTCTGTAGATAAGGACATAAGCCAACTGCATCCATACCGCTGAAATCAATACACCACACCACAGCCTCCAAGAGAGAAGTTCAGATTTAGGCCCAGCAGAAAAAGATAGGCCATGGAACAATAGCATGCAGTCATGTAAGGCCAACCAGAGGAAGAAACTCTTCATTATTTTGGTGCTACTTTATCCCACGACACAAAGATAACCCAGCGCTTTGGGCACATGCTCATTTGTTTTCTCTAATAGTTCTCCATTAACCTGATACACTGTGCATCTCTCAGCTGTAGTTCATGTCTGTTGGTGGAAAACTGTGAGCTACTGCAGTGTTTGTGATGCAGGAAGTCAAAGATACAGATAGACAACTGTTTCAGAGGCTTCTTACCCTGATTAAAGCCCTGCCACTCTGTAATCATGTGCAATGCTGACGATTGAGACTCAGCACACACTGACATTATAATGAAGTCAGACAGTGAAAGGTTGCCCTAGTCATAGGGCTACTTAAGGCATTACTTTTGAATTTTGAATTTGCCTTCAAAATATCCTCTAGTGTGTCTGTTCATACACAGACAGATGTTTTTAAAACCAAGGTGTCAAGATTGAGTTTTTCCAAGCTGGGTCACTATGTGGTAAGATAATCAACTAAAATATTATGGTGAAACAGTATCCATCTGAACTTTTTTCATTTTAATCAAATGAACTACATAAAAAAGACTTTCAGAGTTTACATGCTGCCTAACTTGACATACTGATAATGAAATGTTCCAACCTCCGCAATCTCTGGGATGAGCGGACCCTCTCATCCCAGCCTCTGACATATTACAACTGACAGGATGCGAAGAATGCTGTGAATATTTCAGTAGTGAACAAATGTGCTCCTGAGGTGTATCAGGCGAGGTGATGAGATTGAATAGAATGACTGTGGTGAGAAGCAATCTCACACCATTAGTACCACTGTACCACTGCTGTTGGGTCATATCCTAAAGTCTTCACAGTGAGATGTACTGTAATTGTGTAAAACTTAGCTATGTAGGGAACATCTTTCTACACAATGTGGCTATTTTCATTGATCTGTATGCATTCTTTTGTCGAAACAGTGCTTAAATCTGAATACAAAGACATTGTAATCAACAGTGCCATCTGTGCCATCAGGACTGCAATAAGGATTCTGATATTGTTTACCCACCACACTCCCTTTTATGGAAGTCAGAAGTCTGACCACCCTGGGATTTGGTGTTATTTATTGTTAGGGCTCCACCTGGTGTCATGAAGAGAACATTGCCTCACTGACTGTTTCATCAGTGCGATTTTTCATAGCAATTCAGTTAAAGGAGTGAAAATTAGTGGTTGCTTTATGTATGTTGCATACGTTGTTTCATATGTGTTGTCCCTATAATAAATAAGTGAAATGAAGTTTACCCTGAGTAGCATGAAGTCATTTTAACTTAACTATTGTCGTGGTTGGACAACTGCAGGCTATGCTCCACACATCATACAGAACTGGACCACAATGTAAATCATCATTTGGATTGATTTATTAACGTCTCAGTATTGAGACACTACTATTCTTTTTAACAGAACATGAGACAGAAGCCATATCATCTCTTTGGCACATCAAAAAAAAGTTTATCTTTATACACCATCATTTGATGATAAACTACTGGGAAATTCACAGGACTTTCATCAAAAAATCAGTGAAAACTAGGGGGGTATACAGAGCAGATCCTACAAATCCATGCAATTTCAAGGACAGTAGATATCTGCACATATATTTTATATTTAGAATTGTTTTTTATTTCTCTGTTTCTGAAATGTTTCTCTCTTAAGTCCCACAACACTTACAGCCATCATCAGCAGAAGAGTGCAAATGACAAGTTGTGTTAGTGTGCAAATATCAAAACAGAGCAAGGGATGTTTGTGGACATCCAATGTCCGATGTCCACCATGATGTACACCTGCATGTGTGTGACATCACTACATGAAAGACCTGACACTCGTGTGTACGAATGTCTGTGGTACTGTCATACAGTGTATGCACAAAAAATACTACCACTGGTTCAAATTACAGAGGAAATTCCCTTGTGGATATGAGGTGCAAAGGACTGCTTCAAACACACACACACACACACACACACACACACACCACACACACACACACACCACTGTTTTTATGTGGAAAAACACAAATGCACAATGACACATCTCCACATGAATTTGCTTCAAGAACAATGTGCTTTGTGGTTTTGCAGATGAGGACATTATAATGTTAAAGACATCGCTTTGGTGACCTCGGAGTAGGCCACAAAGCCAGAGGAGCCCCAGCATCAGCCAGGCAGTTAAAACCAATTTTGGGATGATGAGTTTTAAAAATTTGGTCAATAGGATATTCCACTGGGTTATTCCAGCAAGATGAGATGATGCTACATATACTGCCTAAAAAATGCACATGACATACACACAAAAACCCACAGTCACACACTTTCTCTTCTTGCTGGTCTGAAATATACAGAACATACCAATGACCCATCGTAACATTGAGACGCCATCCTCAGTGTTGATATGTCTGTAAGACTGCATATTAAAAGTGTTTTCTTGCTTATTCACAGCCCCCTTAAAACAGTCCAAGAAGTCCATAACACCATGATTCAATGCCTGGTACAAAAATTCAACATAAATAAAGATTTCTTTTTAACCAAATAAAAATGATTAAAACTGCTATTCGCAGGTACCTCACATTTTGGTATATCTTTATATGTTTAAAAAAAAAGTTTAAAAAAAAATCTAATCTTCTCCTCTCGCTAATTTCATAAAAGAAGCTTCTCATCTTTGGACTGAAAGCAGTGTTCCTCTCCTTCCCTTGTCAATGTCCTCCCCTCCTGTTCACTCGTCTGACCCTCCACACTAGCAGTCATGGCTAGGAGTCGCACACACGCTTGCATTTGCTACAAGAGGCTGTCTGGACAAAGCTTCCACATCAGTCTGCCCTACATCTCCTCTCCCCAGTGTCGATCTCTCAACGCTCTGAAGTCTCCATGGCACTGCCTTTGGCCAGGGGTGGTCCGGGCAGGAGGGCAGATGCTCTATGAACCCTCCTGACCCGTGCTGCTATCTGTGGAGATGGGAGGGTCCTCTGCGCTAGGGGACTGAGCCCCACCTGGTCCATCTGGAAGGGACACACACACAACCACACACACACACACACACACACACACAGACAAATGGGCAGAAGATAAACTACAACTGTGATTCACTGATTCACTGTTATTGTAAGCAGTGGTGGAAAAGTGTCTATGAAAGAAAGATTGTACGATTCTTTGACTATATTTACAAATACTAGACAAACAAAATATATGAAATCATTTTAAATTTGTAGGTATACTTACATTATGAAAAAAGACACATTTTAAAATACAGAGCTACACATTGAGCTAGGATGAGACGCAGGTGTGTGGCCAAGTGAATAAGCATATACAAGCAACTTGACTTGATTGCCGATTGTCACTCTAGCAGTACAGACAGTATAACAAGAATAAAAAATATTAAAGTTAAAGACCCAAAGCCTTAATATGAAAGAGATAAACATATACAATGGGAAGGTGACATACCAGTGACTGTCAGCTGGGCTAGTTTGAGGGGTAGGTCTGTCGGGCTGACACCTGCCGGGGAGCCCAGGATGTCAGGGAGGGCGTTGCGACGCCCGGAGCGGCCAGATGAGGCAAAGTCCAGCATCAGCTCCACCTCCGTCATGTCTCAGCCAATCACCTGCCTGCTGGGAATCAAAATTTAGGGTATCAGTAACAGAAATTCCAAAAAGCCTTCCATTTGAACTATCTGTAGGCTATGTGAAGTTTTTTTTTTTTTAATTTATTGTAACATCTTTTTTATAGGGGTGAAGCAGGATTAGATTAGAAGCATTACTATTGCAGCAAAATTACAAAAATCCAAAAATAAACAAAACATTAATATTAAAGTCCTTGGTAATGGGTCTGTTAATACCATGTAACATCATCAGGCATTCAATTTAAAATGATGGAAGTTATCAACCTTACACCTTAATTACTGTCATCCACATGGGGGAGCTGTGTGAACAAGCTTTTACACTTCAGAATGATCCAACTAAGTTGCAAGTTTTTCCTGTATTACACACAGATAAAGATACTGGTTTGAGTCGTGTATCATTCTCCCTATTACAAGTTTGTAACTTGTAACTTGACCTCAAACCTCAGGGAAAAAAAAGCTTGCATAGGATTCCTTTAACACTCTGCTATCTTTACTCTCTTACACATAATGGCTGCTTAAGTCACCACAGTAACAAAAGTTTGAAACCACTACCAGAAGGTTTAGGAGAAGGACTGTGGGAGTGTCACATTAAGTCACAATACAAACTTTTCAATTGTCTTTCATATCAGCGTATGAAAGCTTGACTCTGGTCTGCATGAAGGAGGATTCCCCCCCCCATAAACCAAAACACGGAACTTATGAACATTTGTGCCTCTCGCTCTGCTTGTACGCTCTCTGACTTTGCCTCTACCGCAAAACATTTTTTAAGCACCTCTCTAGCACTGGAGGTAATTTCTAACAGCCCTGAATACTGGGAAGAGCACATTTAATTTCATGACAACTGAGCTATTAGATGATGGAGCAGCAAGTATTAACACCAACAAACCCCTTTCCAATCAATTTCATCATGTGCTGATTTCACAGAATGGTCTAATTTAAGATATATCTGCCTATCTGTGCAAAATGCACAAGCTTCTTGTCTTTTTGTTAGCTCTGCTCACACTCAATGAGATAAACTGATTTATTGACAAATTACAGTAAAGAACTGTCATCTCCAGTTTACTGCCTGACTACTCACTTTACACAATTCATTCCATTCTGCCCAGTGAACAGAAATAAACAGCATTGCCTTCATTTCATTTGGCTAGTCAATAGCACCCGGAGGCAAGGATCTGCTGCTGATTGATTAGGAGAGACCAGAAGACTCGCTCTGATATTATTATAGATACACATCTGCCATCCTTTTGCAGAGATGGACCTTGCAAATTTCCACAAATGCAAATAAGCACCTGCAAATACATGCAAAAATTTTCCTGTTTCTCATTTCCAGAGAAACAAAGGGATAAATGAAGGGTCAGGTCAGAAGGGCAATCTTGTGTCACAGTAATAAGCAGTAGTAACTCACAAGTCAGGTTTCTTTGTGCCTACAAACAACACTGCACTATCCACTCTCTGCAACAGCTCTCTCCCTGTTTCAGTTGCTGGCTATCTGGCTATATATTCCCTTAGCAGATAGCTCCTATGTGAGAGCAAGTCTCTGTTCCATTACTCTTCGACTTATCTTCCTCCTGCAGGGCTGTAGAAACAAACTCACAAGTAAAAATTATCACTTTAAGACATGGTTGATAGCTCTAGTATTCAATGTATATCCACATTATGTTGGATGCTCTTGGATATAAGGGATCAGTCATCATTATAAGCAAGGTTAATCCAGGCACTCCAAATACGATGAGGAAGGATAGGGTGTAGATTAAAAAGCCTTCATAGCTGGCTATTTCATATTAAAAAGCAAACATATTTCGACCCATCACCAGGTCTTTATCTGGACATGGTAATTCCACTTACGAGCACATGGCATCAGGAGGGAGGTTTGCTAACGCTCATACTCCACAGCAGGTGACCAGCTGGCTACCCACACAGATGCATAAGCATTGATTTGAATTTCACCAATCACTGAGCAAAAAAGGAGAGCACTTGCTAAGGAATTGCTGGAGTTGGAATAAATGTAGGTAGGCTTTGTGTCATACAGTACATCTAGACATTGAGTAGAGTTTTGATTCTCAGGAAGCTGGACGTCTGGTCCATAATTTGATAGATAAATAAATAAAACAGCTAGTGTGCACACATTTCTAAACCTTATGGGTATAGCTATGCATGCAGTGTATAATTTCAGTCTGCGACTGATCATTCCATACACATGGTAATTAAGCTGTTTAGTGGAAGTGAAGATGGTTTCCATGGAAACGCGGCTGGTTTGATCTGTGCTGAGGTAGGAATTAACCTATGTTAGCATTCCCACAGCCCTGACATGCCTCTCTGTTTCGTTCCCTTCACCTTCCCTTCCGCCCCCTTCTCTCTCTCTTTTTATCAGGCAGTGCTGGGAGCTCACAGTGACAGCCGTGGCAGAGCTGGGTGATTGCAGAGAGGGGCTTAGAGGAAGCTCTGGCTGCCTCTCCTCGGCTCTGCGGACACTGGCTCTGTAATCCATATTGAATGAAGGTAGAGGATTACGTGCAAAAAAAAGAACCCTGAGGAGAAGCTACATTCCTACCAGTTCTACCTTTTAAACCAATCCATTCTCCACTCTTGCTTTCTTTATGTCATCTTCCCACATATATTGATAAATGGACCATTACTTCTGATGCCTAAATGTGTCTGTCTGTCTGTCTATCCATGTATCCATCGGCTACTTTTCCTGTTTTTTTGTTATGCCCATTTTCCTCTCAAAACTGCACTGACCGTACTGACCTGACCTGACCTTCATTTCAGATGGACATTGGCAGCAAATGTTTCTACTGTAGTCTGTAGTCAGCATCACAGTGAGTCAGTCTGTTTGTCACAGAGGACAGTCTGTCAGATATACAGAAAAAAGCTGGTGAGATCAGCACTGTCATCCTCGATTAAAAATTTAATACACACGAAGCACAGGGCATATCTGAGCTGGGAGGCTGAAGGGATGGGTCAGGCTTATGCAGAGGTTGAATTCAATTTTATAGCCACGTGTGTTAGTGTGTGTGTGTGTGTGTTTGTGTGTGTGTGCGCCTTATAATTCTTAATCTAAGCATGAGAGATTAAGAAAAAGAAGACTGATCTTTTCTGTGTTCCAAACACATCCTATGTACTGTACAGAAAAGACCTGAGTTTCACTACTTGTAATTCTCATATGGTGCTAGTCTGACAACTACTCAGGGCCCATTACAGATGTGCCAAAGAAATGTATAATTCTAGTCTTAAAGACATGCAAGGTATTTCATGTTCCACTAGTCTGTGATCAGTACTTGAAAGAGCATTAAGAATATTACAAAATATTAATTTTAAGAAGTTATATTTTATTAAATGTTCCTTTTTTCCAGTCAGCAAAGTCTGCATTCATTTGAGAATGATCATAAAAGACGTACAATACAAACCACAGATGTCCTCCCAAAGGAACAACCTGGCAACCTGGCACCTAACATATCTATAAAAATGCTTCATGTACTTTGGAAATAAATATCTGCATACACAGTATAAAAATGCACAGTATAGCTAATCAGTTCAGCAGACACTACATCCTTTGAATTACACATAAAAAGGCCTTAAAACAAAGTGTATTATAGATCCAGATCTTCAAACTTAAGATATGGTTGCTTGTATATTATATGTTTGGGGTATTTACTATAGAAAGAACACTGATATAGAGCTCATGTTTTCCCTGTTCAAAATTAGACCACACACCTACATTTGATCACAGCATCAGAGTTTTTGAAATGTCTTAGCACAGCCAGCTACTGTTGGCGCCTGGTTCGCAAAAGCTCTGATGAAAGGATTGCATAAGAGCTGGGGACTAAGACTGACTCTGTAAGACAGTGTAAGCAAACAGAGAAACTGCCCTGAAGGACCAGATTTTCCAAGACAACTGACTATACCACTCAAGCTGACTTTTGAGTTCATATCTAATAACAGCACATTAAAGACATCCTGGCTGTGCGATGTGGTCATAACTCAGCCTCCGCAAGCTCCTAAGTAAATCGAGATAACGTTAGCCCTGTTGTTCATTCTTTAACGTGGACTAATCCAGATGGATGGCAACACCAAAGGCCTTTTAGATTTGTTGCTTTTTGTAAACAGCAGGCATTTTGAAGTACTTTCCAGATTTAATTAAACGTAATTGTCTTAATGTCAATTTCAAATTTGGGCCAACTCAAAAATATATTTTCATATTCAAATATCCTGAGGTGAGTAATTAAACAGATTAACAAATTAAACACAGATTATGGCTACCCTATTCAAACCCTACAGTCAGATTTGACAACATGCGCAATGCATGCATCATCTGAAGCTAGTATTACAGAGTTTTTATAATTTCTCACCAAATGTGTTGCAGTACCCGCGTTAAAACTGGGTCACTAAACCCAAACAACTGGCTGTGTCCATTGTCACCGGTTTTATGATGGGCCTAGTCTGAGCCCTTTCTGGACAAAAATGCGGACCGTGTGTCTTTATCGCATTGTTACGTGCTGTCCTTTAAGTTAATATTTTTGATAATAGAGTACACAGTTAAGAAAGTAATACCATATGACGAGCGACATGAAATGTAATTAAGATGACAGGACGAACCATTTCAATGTAGGCTATTAATGTTAAAAATCTGACCACCTAGCTGACAAATCCCTGGTGGGTTAACATACAACTCTTTTTTATGTTATGGAATGAATCAGCGGAGAGCGCGAATGCGGTAGCACTCCTGCAGGTCATTACAATTTACAGCAGAATCAGGTAAATGAAAAAAAAAAACACTTACCAGAGATTGTGAATCAATGGCTGTAGTTACCCGTCTCACTCCAATATGAACATATTCTGAGTGTACCGGGCAGGTAGGCTACCCTTCGTATCACCCTACAGGCGGCTGACTTCTCCTCACGACATCCTGACTACGGCTAATTTCGAAAGACCGTGTTTTTAAGCGAAATAGAGCGGACGGGGTACCAGACATTGGACGGTACCACTATAGGAACGCACGGGGGTGCCCATTCTCTCTGCTGGCAGAAAATCATGAAGTGCGTAAAAATAACCTTATTTGCACATTTTTGTTTCGTGTAGCCTACGCAATTATAGACCATTCTTCATATGACTCGTATTCTCTGTATCCCAGGTGATGCTGTAGCCTACAGTTTTGATACGTGCCCATAAGTCATTTGTAAAACTATGCGTATTGCATGTTTTACTTACAGAGAACAGAGAGCAAGAAGGCCTTCTCTGGAAGAGAAGAAGGAAAGGAACAAAGAAAGTAGTCGAAAAGAGTGTCTGTCTTATTCTTAAACTTGTCAATTGACATAAATCAATACCAACTTCCTTAACTAGCCTGAAATTGCTCAGCCTGCCAGTTCAGTGGACAAGAAATGCGAATTGGAATTACTATACAGCCTACAATGTTATTTGTTTATAACTATATGATACTATTACCACAAAACCATGGTCAATCTGTTGCCAACATTACAGGAATTAATTCAAACATAATCAATTCATAACAGTGTGAAGTGTTGCTTACTAAGAAATACATACTGTACATTAAAGTTAGGTCAACATATACTGTACATGCTGTTGATCATCAGGATCCAGAATGTTGTTAATTCACGATAACATGCTTTAGAAATCTGATATGTTCTCTCTACTGTTCTGATATGCTTCCGAAAAATATATCTTGGGCAAAAACAGACAGGCTCAGGCTAGGCCTAGTCCTTATCTTGGATGCCCTGAAGTAGGTTAGTGAGATAAGGCAATGAAGACTGACCTTTGTTTGTTATAAAGGAATAACAAATAGGTCGTTTAGTTTGGCCTACTTACAGGCCAGCCTGCTTGCATTGTGATGGCAAGACATAGCAGTCAGAGAATGAATGCATGAATGAATGAATGAATGAATGAGACGGAATGTCCAGAGGTGGCCTAGAAGAACTGACATTTCTTCTTTTAATTCTTCTTCTTCCTCCAGTTGAGGGCGCTGAAATTTTGCCGACTGTACAGTAGCAACTATATTATTTTAGTATTTGGGCTACTGTCACTGTGTTTTTTTTTGTTTTTTTTTAGAAAGCTGTGAGAAATACAGAACCTCAAACATAAAACAGTGTAGTAATATTTACATACTGTGCTGGAGATCATTTATGAATATGAAAATAATGCCTTGGTGACGTCCATTCAAGTCACGTGACTCATGCTTACACATACACAGAGCAGCTGGTATCAAACCTCAGATACCTGACGGTCGGTCGCTGTTTTAGTTTTACCCTGACTGTTTGGAACATACTGATCGAATTCATTCGAAGATGGGGGCATGCATGGCTTTATGTTCCCTTGCCAGCTGTGTAAGTTTAAGTGACATTTTATCTATTTATGTAGCTAAGTTGTTTTTTTTATGGTTGCGGATAGCTAACGTTAACTAACCAATGTAGGCGGCTGTTAGCTAGGTTAGCTATGCTAGTCAGTGTAGTAGCCAACTTATGAGGTTGTTAGTTTGTCCTTTACGTCCTAGTTTCTTTTTGTACTTGAGATAATTATCTAATGCCAATCTAATTTCAGGTTGTCGATGATCAGAGAGTATCATAACGAAACGAAACTCACTTGATCTGACTAGCACGTTGTAAATCATTCGTAACGTGAACTTGTCTAGATATATTTGTCTTATTTTCACATTCAGAAAATAAATCCTTTTAAATTCTAAGTCATGGGCGAGAACCACTTGAGGTAGATATACACATAACATCAATTCCGCTCTGCAAACTAAGAGCTACCAAGTGAACTGTAATGTCTGGTAATTGCGATAGTTAGCCAGCAGGATATTAAGCAGGTTGTTAAACTAATCGTGATCACCAAATTCCTACTCAGAAAATCAAAATCAGCACAGTAACGAGTCGATAGCTGAAGAATTTCCATGTTGAAGTCAGGAGGTTATGTTATGCTTTAACATAGAAGTGTGAAGCTTTATGTTCGATTTGACAGGTTTAGGATATTGAGGGCCTGTCACATTATCAAAGATTATGGCTAGGTGGATGCACTGAATCTAACTCTTGATGATGAGTGGTATTTTTAGTAAAATGAAACTTAGAACTTGGCCCTGAGCCCTTTTCGTTTTTCAGCAGCCTTCAGCCTCTGTCATATTCTTTGAAAAGAGGGCAGGCATGATAGTTGGCATGCTACCTTTGTCATCATAAAACAGGAAAGGTCAGACAGTACAGGAAGTATTTTGAGACCTAGATCCATAAATAGGTCATAAACAGGAAGTTTAGTTGCATGCTTCAAATTACTACCAAAAATGTAGGCTACCTGCGATCTTTCATAAGCAGCAAGAACCCACAAGGGTGCCAGACTATGGTTTGTCATCTCAATGAAATCCTGCAGTTCTGAAAATATGTGTTGTCATGGAGATGATGGTGATGTATTGTTCATTTCAGTGAAATGTGTAGGCGATCAGCATTCATAAGGCTACTGGAGCAATGCAGCTCAAATTCATTTTAGTCCCCATGCTAAAGCATTTGCTTTCCTCCCTTGGGTCTGGTTTTTATTTCTCTCCGATATGTTTGTTTGTCTCTCTCTCTCTCCCCATCTCTCTCCTTCCTCACGGTTATTATTCTGCAGTTCAATCTTAACTAAACTGTCTTTTTGCATCTCATCATCTGTGTTTTAAATCCTCACTGCCCTGCCCTGTCCTCCTGTCTGATGTGTCTGTCCATGTCCCCCGTACCCATCTTGTCCCCTCCTGTCTCTGCCTGTTGCTGTAGGCCTCATGTCTGTGCGGTTCGGCGCCGTGCCTGCTGTGTGGTTGTTGCCCCTCCTCCAACAGCTCCACCATCACACGGCTGGTCTTCTCCTTCTTTCTGCTCCTGGGGACACTTGTTTCCATCATCATGATTCTGCCTGGCATGGAGACTGAGCTGCAGAAGGTTAGAATCCTCTCCCCTCCCTCCTTCTTGCGTGTGTGCGTGTGCGTGTGCGTGCATGCGTGCGTGTGTGCACAAGGGAGCACTCTGTCTTAGACAGGGTTCAGGCTAGCCTTGTTGCTGTTGTTTGTTATGTGCAAGACTTGCATTATGTGAAGCGTTTGTGTTTTTTTCTGTATTGTAATCTCAACTCATTCACAATAATCCAGCACTTGAACTAGATGGGATCTTCCTTTGCAAATAGAGTTTGCACTTGTTGACTTAGTTCCTGTCCTTTGCAGATTCCAGGTTTTTGTCAAGGAGGCACATCAAAACCTGGTGTTGAAAATAAGGTGAACTGTGATGTCATTGTGGGCTACAAGTCGGTGTACAGAATGTGCTTTGCCATGGCTTGCTTCTTCTTCTTCTTCTCTGTCCTCATGATCCGGGTACGCAGCAGTAAAGACCCCCGCGCTGTCATCCAAAATGGGTAAGCCAAGTGGCTGCAGAATTCTCACTGCACAGATGTCCTGAATATTTTTAGGTTACTCTGGCACGGTTCAGGCATGGCCGAGGCCATTTGTGATTTATATATAATTATTGAAATAACATAATTATATACAATAGTTTTGAATATTTTTTGATAACTTAAGGCAAATAAAGTTTCTTTGCTTTAAGCCCTGTAACAATAGTAGGTTGGTCTTAAAATGTCTTATTTGCCCTAAATTTTACGTAAATGTCAAAATTTTGTCTTGACCTGAACAGATTTTGGTTCTTCAAGTTCCTGCTGCTGGTCGGAATCACTGTTGGCGCTTTCTTCATCCCTGATGGAACCTTCCACAATGGTGTGAGCACTTAAAAATGACTGGCTAAACATTTATCTTTTACGCTGAAGCCATCTACTAGAGATAGAATTTGAATCATGAAGCCAAAAACAGTGATGTGCTAAAAGATCAACAATGTCAGCAAATCCAGAAGCCCGTACTTACAACACAAACTCTGTTCAGAGTACAGTAATAAGAATGGAAAACAATGAAAGCAGTAACATTTATTTAGACTACTTTAGTAAATGAGTAACAAGGCACTGTCTGGGCACCAGGAGCTTATAGTCCACAACCCAAGATTAATGATCACAGGAACAGGCTGTTCACAAAGGAATGTATGCAGTAGCAAGGTAATGAATGCATTAATTTCGAATGGATTTTCCGAAGCATAAATTGACGAGCTCTGTTGAAATAAGGGCTATTTTGTTCCCCCTCCATGAATTCGGTGTGCAAAAATAGTTTGATTGCAATATGATTACATAAGTCTCTACTGGAGAGCTTTCTGTAATAGCACACTTATTTCACTACGTGGGCGACATAATTGAATTATTTGCAAGTCTTCATTTCCTGGTTATAAAAAAAGGATGTGTAATTTCTTTTTGATGTGCAGTTTTAATAGAAGCAGTTGTGTAATGCATGAAGGAAATGCGGTAGAAATCCCCATGCTTTTGTGTTGAACCCGGCTGTCATGTGGAAGCTTTTCGCACAAGACTGTGAAGAAGCCAAACCTCTCCCACCTCATTTTAAGAACCATTCCACCCACACAATATTGAGAGTTGAAATGTTCAAGAATTGGGTCATAAGATTATAAGAGTAAAGTTCTTGTTTTATTCAAAAAAATGTTAAGTGATTCACACTTTTAGAGTTTTCATTTGTTGGACTTTAGCGCAGGGGTTGGTTTCCCAAAAGTATTGTGCTAACTAAGTTTGCAACTTTGTTGGTTGCTATGCAATTGCACATTGCCATCCAACTAAGTTGCAAACTGTTTAGCAACTATGCTTTTGGGAAACAGGCACTAGATCAGTAATTGCCTGTTATCAATTCTTAACGGTGTCTCTTTTTATCCCTTTCTGGCTATCTGTCTCTCTGTTTCTTTCTCTTTCTCTCTCTTTCCCTTGCTCCTTCACTGTCTGGGTGTGCAGTGTGGTTCTACTTTGGTATCGTGGGTTCCTTCATGTTCATCCTCATCCAGCTGATCCTACTAATAGACTTTGCTCACTCTTGGAATGAGATCTGGGTGCGCAACGCAGAGGAGAGTGGCAAGGGCTGGTATGCAGGTACGTGCTGTCATCTGATGCACAACAGCAATGTCTGTCATAAGTCATAATGCACCTGATCATATCCCAAATTTATGGTAATTGTTATGTCTTTAAGCCACACTAGTTTTATCATTGTATGTAAAATAGTGTCTCTCTCAAAGCAGACACCAAAATAATTTCTATGCACAAAAAAATTTGCCTTGCAGTTTCAGTGAATAGGTAATGTATTCTTCTCATCTCTTAGAGACTAGAAGTAATACCATACCAATATTTAACAAGATATTTCTCCTGCACCTCCTTAGGTTGATATTTTCTTTGCTTCAAAAAAAAATGCTGCTGTAAATCATTTACATCAAATCATTTATGCCTGCAAGGAAGTCTCTTTGTAGTTGCAATTTTGAACTGAGCTTCAAGTAAACCCAAAGGCATTTTGACCTCTGCTGCTCATTTTGCACTGAAGGGAGATGGCCAAAACACAATTGTCTCCTCATCTCTCTGCTCCTCTTCCTCTCTTTCTCACTTGCTCTCCTCTGGATCTCTTCCACAGGTCTCCTCTTCTTCACTGTGCTCCACTATGCGCTGTCTTTTGCCGCGGTGGTGCTCTTCTATCTCTACTACACCAAGTCTGACGACTGCACTGAGCACAAAGTCTTCATCAGCCTCAACCTCATCTTCAGCGTCGCCGTATCCATCATCTCCATCCTGCCCAAAGTTCAGGTAGTACCTCTGGCGTCTGCTCTTCACCTCAGGCCTCACTTTCCTTCACCATGAAGTGCTGCCACGTTAGCGACAGAGAAAAAGTGTGCCTTGTCTCATCATCTCCACTTTCCAAAACATTTTAAGGTTGAAGCGAACCTTTTTTTGAGAGGAACCATAGATTGTTTGGTAATGAATTGTAATTTAGTGGGATGTATTATATGGTGTGCCAGACTTGGTGGCGGTATTAACTAAGGGGTGGCAGTGCCCCAGCGTGTGGTCAGCTCCTCTGCAGTACAACAGTTCCTACTCAAGATCACCGCTAGTGGTCCCTCTTTCACATGCCATTGAGAATGCATAGTGGACAGGGGTGCGTTTTTCGCACAACTACGAATTTTGGCATTGAACCACCATAGTACCATGTACCATGTTTGAACTACATAGCAACTCAAATCCGACTGTTTCCAAAAAGTCGTCGACCAACGTCGTACCATGGAAGTTGGTCTGAACCACCTTTGTTCCTACTACTATTTTTCCTGCTGTTTCAGAAGGGTTTGGAGAGTACTCGGACGCAAGCGCGGCTGGAAGCATGCCAACACCGCAAACCACTTTGTGTTAAAATTCAGTCACGCAAATTGAGTAATTGAGTATTGGTAATGACAAGATTAAATTAATTCATATGCCAATGGTGGCGTAGTCCAGTTTCACATTCATGAAATAGAAGAGATATTAACAATAGCAAATGAATTTAGCAGGTAGCTTATCTAGATACAAAAAAGCTGATTGCTCAAGATTGGAGGCAATAAAGGTGGTCCAGGGGATTTCAGCCATGACTTCAAATGACAGCGCTGTCCTTCAAAGACAACAAATATGTCCGAAGTGGGTAAATGGACAGGGCCACAGTATCGCACATTGTCACTGCTTATAGGCAACGTCATCTCTGAAACTGAATGTCAACCGATTAATAGCAACAACAGCCTTACAAGTAACTAACCTATCTAATATCTTAATTTAAATGACTAATTATCACTACCCGGTCACTTCCTCCCAATCAAAACCCATCAGACATTCACTCTCGGTAACACAAGTAGGAAAGGGAGACGCACTGACACCATGCGCACTAACACACACAGTGTTCCCACACACAGTTCTGTGTGCACCACCATTCATCCACTTATGCCACTTAAAATCTCCTACACTGGCATTCCGGACTCCTACTGGATCTGCTGCATCGTATTTGAATGATCTAATCCAGCCTTATACTCCTTCCAGACCACTTTGCTCTTCTATTGAGTGTTTGCTGTGTCGACTGACAAAAAATGCCAATAGGTTTCAATCAAGATTTTCTTTTGTCATACTTCAGTGGTGGAATTAATTTGATACAGTCATATGTTCCACTGACAGCTTAGAGGTTTTTAAAAGACTCATCACTTTACTTTACTTAGGTTAGTTGATTAATTGTCTACCATGTTAGTTATTATCACCTATGTTTTTGTAATTTGTTTGTTAATTTAGGCATTTTTGACTTTGGCTTACCTGGAGTCTGCATTGTGGGACATAGGTTGAGCTGAGCCACAAAATCAGAATAAATTTAGATTCAATTATTAAACTATTTGAGTAAATATTTTAGAGTAAACCTTATTAAACCTCTTATTTTTGTCATTTTTGGCTTGTTGCCATACCTAGAGTCTGCTTTACGGGACATGGGTGTAGCTGAGCCTTCAAAGGGCTATCTGCCATATTTATTTATTTATTTAAATGTGTGATGTTAATCATCTGTTATGTAGTATATTACATTATTTTTTTTCTTTCTAAAATATTAACAGCCTTGCATTATATAAAAAAAAATGTTACTGTTATCTAGTATTATTATAGTATGATATGCGATATGATATGCTTTAAGGCCTATTAGATTTTATATATACATATTTTTTTTGTCAGGTCTTTGTTAATGTATGATCTGTATTGTACGTCACTTTGAATAAAAGTCTGCAAAAAAAACCATAAACATAAAATAGTTCCCATAAATGGATTAATTGACAGTGTCTGTCTGTCTTTGTCTGTCTGTCTGTCTGTCTGTCTGTCTGTCTGTCTGTGTTTGTTCTCAACAGGACAACTCCCCTCAGAGTGGCCTCCTACAGTCCTCCATCATTACCCTCTACACCATGTATGTTACCTGGTCAGCCATGACCAACAACCCCAGTGAGTTTCCTCCTCCCTCATACACACACAACCTCTTCCTCACACACACCTCTCCTCCTTTTTCTCATGCACACACGCACACCCTCTTCCACACACACACACACACACACACGCGCGCGCACGCATATGCACACACCTCCTCTTCCTTACTCACCCACACATCTTCCTTACACAAACACTAACATACCTCTTCCTCACACACACTCACACCTCCTCTTCCCCTCTTTCATACACACACACACACACAGACACACACACCTCTTTCTCACACATTGTATGTCTCCCTCTTCCTCAATCTCTTTCTTGTTTCTCACTAATTTAAACTCACGGCAGTCGGCCATGTCAATCTGGTAAGTGTTGGTCAGTCTGGTCAGTGTGTGCGTGTGCGTGTATGTGTGTGTGTGTATGTAGTAAGCTGCTTGCTTCTGCCGATACTGTATGTGCACAGAGACCTTGAAGAATGGTCATTTTGCTCGAGAGTTGTATTTCTCTAATTTTTGGAATGCGTGACTCATTTCCATGCATTCCCACTGATTTTTCAAGGTCTCAGTCTGTGATGTGCAAGGTTGTTACATAAGTGGTTGTTAGCTATGCTTGTGTTGAGTTTGACACGGCAAAGATGTTGCTGGATTGTGCCTTTCCTTCCCAGTACAGTTTCATCCAACTTATACTTTATCAGACTTCATTATCAGACTGTTGGTTATCTGACATAGTAAAAACTAACCTGCTTTTGCTAGTTAATTGCATTTATGTTGCTAGGTAAATGCGAGTGGTGTCTTACATAAGTGTGGTACCTGAGCTGTGTGTGTGTGTGTGTGTGTGTTTATGCTTTTCAGACCGTGAATGCAACCCAAGCCTGCTGAGCCTGGTGTCTAATGTGAGTGCCACAGAAGCCCACCCCACTAGCGCCCCTGGACAAGTGCAGTGGTGGGACGCACAGGGCATTGTGGGACTGGTCATCTTCCTCTTCTGCACACTCTACGCAAGGTAAGCCCATACTCTTCTTGTATGAGAGGGTAAAATGGACAGACTGGACTAAACTTGCTGTACATATGCAGATAAGCTCTCTCTGTCACACCTCACATACACACACTCACACTCACACAAGCACACAATATGCAAGCACAAAAAGGTTCCTATACATTAACGTGTGCACAATGACACATCGTCATTGGACGTGCACGAACACTCTCACTCTCCTGTCTCCACACACACCCTTGTGTGCATGCAAGCACCTAAAATGCATTCGCAAGCATGTTGCAGGTCCCCGTGTGTACTAGACCCAAGCCAAAAAGAAAACTTACTTGTTGGTTCTGAAGAATGTTTCCCATGTTAACTAATAGAATACTGTCTGAGCATGTCCCTCTCTGTTACATGTTTTTGTGTCTGTGCATGGACTGTCTGTGCAGGTGATGCAACTTGTGTGCATGCATGCATGTATGTGTGAGTTTTCGCATTCATTTGTATGTGCATTTATTTGTGTTTGTTTTTGCATGTACGTTTGTGTGGGCGCATGTGTATTTGCATATGTTTATGTAACTCACTTTGTGTGTGTGTGTGTGTGTGTGTGTGTGTGTGTGTGTGTTACTGCAGCATCCGTTCTTCCAGCAACGCTCAAGTGAATAAGCTGATGCAGACAGAGGAGGGCCAGGGCTCGGGCGGCGAGGGCCAGGTGGGCGAGGATGGCCTGATGCGCGCGGTGGACAACGAGGAGGAGGCTGTCACCTACAGTTACTCCTTCTTCCACTTTCACCTCTGCCTTGCCTCCCTCTACATCATGATGACCCTCACCAACTGGTACAGGTGAGGCCTACATACATAATACATGGAGAGAGAATGAGGGAGAAAAATGACCAGAAAGGGAGAGAGGGGGAAAAAGACAGATTGCACATGCAGCGATTAAAAAGAATAGCTACAGATAGAATGATGGAAGAATAAATGGATAGAGTGAGGGTGATACATAGTTAGATGATGACACAAGCGAGTACAGCACAGTGGATCCGTCATTTGTTTCTCTCTGTGGAGATGATTTGGTTATTATGCTTTTTTTTTTTTTACTTGTTTTGGCGTTTCCTCATTCAACCTTCTGGCTCAAAAGTGGTTTGGGGATAACAAAATTTTTTTTTTCACCCTTGTTGCTGTGTTTGCGTTAATGTCGTTGCTATGTTTGGGAGGTTGTCGAAGCAACATAACATTCCCAGGCCAAACATTGGAACTGACAAGTCCTAAAGATGTGACTTGTGCTGTAACGGAGTCACTTTTCACCTGATGTTTATTCCTTTCACTTCCTGTTCCTGTAACTGCCATCTCCACACCCTTTGGCTTGTCTGCCTCTGTTTTCTATCCGTTCTATTTTCTATCCGTTCCTACTTCCCACTTGTTTTCTTTCTCTTTGTTTTTTTCACATGTTCACTGTCACTACACTCCTAACTTTTTCCACATTTTTTTTTTTACATTTATTTTTGTTCATTTTTCTCATTCATCCATTACTCTCTGCTCTCTCTCTGCCTCTCTGTGTCCCCATCTTCATGCCTTTTTCTCCATCACTTTTCCTCTCTGTCCATCTTTTCATCTCCGTCTCTATCCTCCCCTCCACTCCACATCTCTAACATGACCCCCCTCCCCCCTTTCACTCTCACTCTCAAATTCTATTCCAAAGGAGCTTTATTGGCATGACTCATTGAAGCAGTGAAACAGTGTTGCCACAGCTGACATACAATTTCAACATTCAACTGTTTCAATATGTGTCTGTGGAGAAACCAGACGAAGGGAAGAAAAGAAAAGTGGAATCTTGTAATCTTAAACTTGAAAATATCTAAATTAACCTAAGCGCTACTTCTCTCTCTCTAACTCTCTCTCTCCCTCGCTCTCTCTCTTTCTCTCTCTCTTCCTCTCTCTCAGTCCGGACACAAAGACCCATGTGATGCAGAGCAGCATGCCAGCCGTGTGGGTGAAGATCTGCTCCAGCTGGCTGGGCCTCACTCTGTACCTGTGGACGCTCATCGCCCCGCTGCTCTTCCCTGACCGCGACTTCAGCTGAGCAACATGCCTATTTACTCTGTGTGTGTGTGTGTGTGTGTGTGTGTCTGTGTGTGTGTGTAGAGAGAGAGACATGTGGTGCTATGGCACCTCTAACGTAATAACACTAGTTGTTTCAAAAAAGGGTACTTTTCTTGGTCTTCTGTCAGCCATTTAGGAATGATGTCTTGTCAGAATGAAAAGCATTTCATCCCATGTTATTGCAGTCAGTATGATTAGTATTGGGTCCCATTTATTTTCTACACCTGGAAAATGTGTAGGCCTCTTGAGAACATGATTGTTTGTAGCATTCTTCTTCTGTCTTTACTTTAAGGTGCACAGGTGCTGGAAAGTTGTTTTGTTTTTCTGGTATTTTAATCTGTCTTGTAAAGCCACTTTAGAGAGTTGCTACAAAGCTTGCAATGACAGTCTTCACAGACAACAGGTAACTTTAGACACTGTTAGATCCTTTGACCACGACTCAGTCATAGCCACGGTACTACACAAATATGCATTCAACTGCTGCTACTAAACCTAACTAGCTACCTGAAGCATTCTGGTTCTCTCTCTTGGTCTGTATAGAAATCTCATCTCCTAATTTTTCCATGCAGCTCATAGCCACAGCATTTCAACCAATTTGGTATTTTCTGTAAATCAGTTCTCTTGTCAGAATGCCATTGTCTCTGTGTAGGCCTGTTTACTGTGTTGAAGTAGCACATAGGAAATCCCCTGGGGTGACCTTGGAGGGGGAGAGTCGCCCCAACCTTAGCCCCACCCCAACGCCCTCTCCTGTCCCCATCTCCCCTGGGGCACCCCTGGGGGGGTTCTGTTTTGTAAGGGTTGTTTTTTCACCCCTGCTCCGTCCAGTCCTGCTCCCCTCATGGATACTTGCAGTGTGTGTGTGTGTGTGTGTGTGTGTGCGTGCGTGTGTGTGTGTCTGCGTGTGCGTGCGTGTGTGTGTGACACAGAGATAAGAGCTAGCATGACACACCCTGTCCTCCTCACTGCACAGCACTTTGAGGCTCGTCGGAGGGAGGGAGAGAAAAGCGGGTGATGGAGACAAAAAGAGAGATGGGAGAGAAAGAATGGAGGATGGATTGAGAAGATGATGAGATAAAGAGGTCACACGGAAAGGCTGTGTTTGTGTATGTGTGTGTTCTGTTGAGGGGTGTGCGAGAGGGGGAAGAGAAGCCAAGGTCAATCCTAAATGTGTGTTGAACCTGACTGTGTGCGCACGTGTGTATGTGTGTGTGTGTGTGTTTGCAGACAAATGAGAAATGAGCCAAGGCCAGTCCTAAATCTTGGGAGCTTTACATTTCATCTCTTAAGCTTTACATTTCATCTCCCCTATTCATCTCCCATGTGAAAAGTGTGGTGTGTGTGTGTGTGTTGTGTGGTGTGTGTGTGTGTGTGTGTGTGTGTGTGTGTGTGAAAGGGCCAGCACTCATTCAGAAATGCTGGGATGCATGGGAGCATCACCAGAGCAGAATGACTGTGTGTGTGTGTGTGTGTGTGTACAGCAGCAATGGTTGAATGGTAAAGGGAACAAGAAAGCAGTTGTATAAATTTAGAGGCAATCAGACTTTAAAATGTATGGTGGTCATAATAAATGTTTCTGATCGGTTGGTTGGTGTGAAATGATTGCATACATAGTTATTTTAATGTGTCGTCTATAATTTGAGATTAAGACACAGTGCACTACTTTATAAAGAAAATTGAATCGTATGTCGTATTTTATGCTACTAGTCATTTTTATGTTGCCTACTAATGATGAGTCACGCCATTTCCCATTTCATGCCTTTATGTTTTATGTTGTTTGATTTTCTAAAGGATGTAAAAAATGTCTTCATGATTTAGTTTTTAATATCATCAGTTTTAAACAGGAAAAAATAGTGATCTATTGATGTTTACAATGTTTAATTTATATATGTATGGACAATATGAAGGTGCATTATAAAGTAACCCAGTATACACGGCCTCAATAGCACTGTACTGAAGAGATGCAACAGAAGCATGTCTGAGTATTTCGGTTACATGAAGAGTGTTGTGACATTGACAGACATTGATCATGACTTTTTGTCACATAAGCATGTAAGCACTATCAAGTGGTAACCATCAGCAACAGCAGCAAGTAACGTTATATGTGACGGAATATAGCAGTGAACAGTGTTGTTGATATTATTGCAAGTGCCTTCTTTGATAAAATCGTGCATCAATAAAAATGACTTCATCCAATTTGTCTTTATTTACTGTCATTTTGTAAACAACGTCTGAATATTTGGACTGTGGTCAAGATTGCAACGATAAAAGTAAAAGCCTTCACATCGGCTTGTTCACCCAACTGATTTTGTGTGTGTGTGTGTGTGTGCGCATGCGTGCATGCCTTTTTGTCTGTGCATGTATAATAAGTTAGATATGTTTGGTACGTCTTTTCTGAATTGTCCACTAGGTGGAAGTGATGTTCTTCCCATGATAAGATCATAATTGATGTGGTAGGACAAGGAGTGGCCTCTGCCTGTGAAGCATTTACCCCTTACTGTAGTCAACTCAAGCATGTTAGTGGTGTGATCAGATCCATTTCAGCCTGCTCACGCCCCTCTTAGCTGATGCTGCTGAGCTTTAATCACTGACATTTTAGCTTTCTCTTTTGTGCTTACCAGGAATGTACATTATGTACATGCAGTAGAATGGTATTATTCACTACTTGCCTTTAATATTTCAAGTGAATTTAATTAATTGAAAACAATCAAGCTCTTTTTCGCTGCTTTGGTTGCACTAGTGTGCCTACCTTAGTCATTTAGATGCACCAGCACATGGTTACATAATTAAGATGCACCTGAAAAGTTTAAACAACACAATTGCAGGCGTCAGAGGTCGGGAATTAAAATAGTATGGACATCGTTGTAGAAATCTATGGACATCCTTAATGTAGTTATTAGTACTAAGAAGTGATATATTTACATATATAGCATTTTTATAGCATATTTAGCATTTTATTTTATTTAGCATATTTATTTATTTGTGTCCATACGATTTGTTAGGCAAGTCACTTTCAAATTTTAGGTGCACCAGTACCAGTACAACCAATAAATATTTTTATCCACTTCACTTCACTTCAGTATTCATAATGACTTCACTTGGACAGATTTTTGTTTACACATGCACCCTTTATTGGCTGCAACCCTGGCCTCTGCATATTCCTAATCATAGCTTCATTATTGAAACAAAAAGTGTCGTTATTTTGTTGAATGTGTGGTCTTTTTGTTTACCTTGTCTTATTATCATAATATTTTTTTCTCCATATATTTATGCATCCAGGAATTGCTCTGTGTTGTTATATAAACCCCAAGTACCCTTGAAATGCTGAAGGCCGCTGGGCGCGCCAATCGGCGTGTTCCAGATGTATTACAGGAAAGTGAGGAATGCCTTGCCAGTTAGGGCCAGTGGAAAAATGAGAGCAGGGGGTTAGTCATACCGACTCCAGCGACGAGCCAGTTTGATGGAGAGCAGAGTCTTTTAATGATTTCTCGGGCATCATAATAACTGTGCATAAGTGTGTGTGTGGGTGTGTGTGTGTGAGTGAATGTGAATTTCCAGACTCCCTCATCTAACATTTTGGCTATGGCTATGCTTGCATCCCCCCATCCCCCTCCACCATACACACACACACACACACACACACACACACACACACACACACACACACACCTCAACACTCAGCCCCCACCCTAGGCTCCTTGTGCATGAAAACCATTAGTCATTTACGAGCAATTACTACGCTCACAACTGTGCACCCTGGCCGGATCTTGAGCTGGAGCAAGAGAGAATTTTCCATCGCCTGTGCCGGCAGAGACAAACACAAGGGGGGGTGCGCGGAGAGGTAGGGGGTGTATTGGGGTGGGGTGGGGGGCTTAGGGCAGGTTCTCTGCTCGTGTTCCAGAAGACTCATACAAACGAGAGGAGGGGGAGGGAATGGGCCAGAGAATAGAGGAAATGTGTGTGTGTGTGTATGTGTGTTTTGTGGAGTGGAGAACTCGAGAAGGGTGTGGACCACTGAGGTGCCCCAAGGAAGGGTGAAGGAATCCTTCCTACCGGCCCCATAAATACTGGCATGGCTATGTGCTATGTGGCTGCTGCTGGCTTCACTGATCAGGCTCTTCTTTGTGTGGCTGTGGGCAGGTTTATCAGCTGTGCCTCACCAGAACACCATTACTAGTGAGCCTGTGGTGGTCTGGCTATTTCATTATTGTTCACCTCAGGATCCTCCGTGGGCCAAAATGAGCATTTTCAACAGGTGATATCTAGATGGAGGATTTACTTGGTATCTTACATAATATGCTTCCTGTCATCACACTGTTAGTTACCAGCAGAGATTTAAACAGGGCTGCATCATAATTTTTTTTTCATTAGTGGCATAGTTGTGTACAGCAATACCAAGGATCTGGCTGTTGACTTGAGTATCTTATTTTAGCATTTGGTGTTGGGCAAGACACATTTAACGGGGCTGCACTTAGTTAATTAGCTATCACTGCCTGCAAGCAGTAACTGTATGTTATGACCATGGCATAATCACAAACACATGAAGCCGGAGAGTCCTCTTTAGCCTGTTGCCTGTTTCACCGTTTTGTTTTTGTACCCCCCTTAATGCCAGGTTGAAGACAGTCTGGCCAAAATTGTTGGTTTGCAATGAGTTTGAGCCAGTGCAGAGGGTGGTGAAAGCTTAAAACAGAAAGTTCATGGATGGGTTTTCTCTCTGAGCCATTGTACTGTTTTAAAAAAAGACAAAATCCTTTCTCTTTTTTTTAGGGATTTGAATGTTTGCTTCTGTGAGCCGTTGTGACACTGAGGGAATCCCTTGGGTGCACTGACCTTGCATGAACGAGCACAGAAGGGAGGTTGGCGGGGAGTGTATGGCTTGGACAGTTGTCACATCTACAGGTCAGTCTATCCAGTGCAGTGACTTAGACCTTGAGACCTTTGATCAGATTGCTAATTGATGAACTCCACTGTCCTTGTACCATTTGGCTCTTGCTTACTGATTGCACCTTTACCTCATATGAACAACAATCTTGCATTCCTAGTTCTTATTGAAGGTTTAAAAGGTTTAGCACTACATTATTTGGATATGTTGACTGTATTTTCTTTTTGCGTTCTTTGTTTTCCTCATGCTTTTGTCCTCCTTGCTCCCTGTTGTGCTGTCTAAAGTTCTGTTATTTCTTTCTTGCCTTGCTGGCACATGGTGGACTGTTGACTTTGGCTTTCCCTCTCTGGCAGAGCAGAAGGCTTGGCATAATGTGCGTGACCTAATTTGCCCAGTTTGTGCAGTTGTGGATGGCAAGACTTTTGCCTCCTGTCCCCCGTCCCTCGTCCCCCGCTGCCCCCATCCCTCATCCCCCCCTTGCTTGCCTGTCAGAGTTCAAGAGCATTGTGACATCGCTAACTGTAGCATAGCGAAGAGCTTCCAGGAACTGGAGGAAGGTTCCAGGCGTGTGGTGCTGGCAAACCACAGCGAGACAACCACACAGGCTCAGGACTAAAGGAAATAGGCATTTAGGTGTATGGAGTGGTTTTTGCCAGGGCATACACTTTGGTAACTTTCCACGCTTTAACTAGGCCCTTAGTGTTGGCAGGGACACTGACCTTTGTGAAAGGCTGCTTTACAAGTTTGCTTTCAGGGTTTAAGCGAAGTAAACACAGAATCGATTGGTTTGATAGGTTGGTATACACACGTTACAAATGCTATTGGTGTGTAAAAGACATTTACACTGACATTAGACTATCACTTCTGAAGTATAACCCACCACCTTCCCCTCTCAAATATGCTATATATCTCACATACACACACACACACACATACACACTCACACAAACACATAAAGAACTTTAGTGGTTTGCTTCTGTCTGTGTTTTTATAATCTCTTGCTTATAATTTTTTCACTGCGTCTGGCCAGATGTTCTTTGAGGCGTGTAAAAATAACCATGTCCTCAAGCACTTTGAAAACAATCTGCTCTAATGTGTCTACCATCTCCTTTTTTCTCTCTCAGTCTCTTTTATACTCTCTCTCACTCTCGCTCTCTCTCTCGAATGCTTTTTCCATTTACCTGCAGGAAAAATGTACCCACTCAGGCTGTCATTATTCAGATTAACATTGTGTCTGACTGATGAAATATACATTAGCAATAATAACAGACTTGCAACCAAGGAGACAGACATACAAAATGAACTCCCACTCAGTTCAGTTCTACTTTCACTGAATGCATTTTTTACTCTTTCTTTCCCTTTTCCCTTTCTTCCCTTGTTTCTCTGGCTCCTTCAATGCAGATGTTCTCTCATTCTCTTCTAGCCTGATTGAACCCCCCCCAACACACACACACACACACACACACACACACACTTTCTTTCTCACTCACCTCTGGTCACCTCTCCTATTCCCTGTGTTTCTCCTGCCAACACCAACATCCCTACAAATGCACACACACTAACACACAAATTCACATCCACACATGCACACTCTATCTTATGCACGCACACACACACACACACACATACACTTTTACTGATATACTATCTCTCTTTACATACACACTCTCTCTTTCTTTCTCTTACACACACACACACACACACACACACACACACACACACACACCCTCGCTATCAGACTGGCCTGGCCAGAACAATGAACAAGGGAGAATCACATAAACAGACCGGTCTTGCCCGCTGCCACCCAAACACTGCTGGCTGACTCAGCGCTACTGCAGCGGGGTTGGGTTACCCCTGCCTGCCTGGGTCCTGCCCCTGTGCCATCCGCAGGCTTCCTCCACCACCACCCAGGCATGCAAACTCGTGCTTGGGCTCTCCAGGGAGTCTCTCTCTCTCTCTCTCTTTCTCTCTGTCTCTCTCTCTCTCTCTTTCTCATGACTCTTTCATATCCACCAACATTACTGTTACATACATGAGAATATTTCCAAAATAAAACCCTGTCTTGCATCGGGTATGGTTTGTACACCTACTGAACGTTTTATCTGAATTCAGTGTGTTTCTTTTGTGTTTACCTCAGCAATACTTGATGTGCTCCATGACCGATCTTGCAAATTTCCAAGACATTGAAAAGTATTCACCGCTAGGAGATAGAACTGAGCTTTTGGAGATTGTGTCTTCTGCCTATGCCACAGTCTGCTCAGTGTAGCCTTCCATTGGATTTAGTCTTAAAAGAGAAATCTGGTGTAAATCAATTAATAGCCCTGGTGTTCAAGGAAAAAATAACTTGAAAGTTTGATAGAACACAGGCCAAATAGCGAACTGACAACTAATGTTAACCAAATAGGGCATAGGAAAATGAAAGTGAAAATGAGGCTTTATGCACCATTTGGCGAGTGTTACCTGACAATTCGCTATTTGGTCTATGTTGTATCAAAATTTCCCCATTATTTTCCTACCGACAGCACTAGGGAATTTCGAACAACATTATGGATGGATTCACACTGGATTTCCCCTTTAATGTCATAATACAATGTGGGTCAATCCAATTGGATCAGGCTAATAGCTCACATGATGACAGAAATCATAACTAGTTTTATAAACTCAAACTAAAGGGGAATGTTATGACCCATAACCTGTGCCAATGTAAGCATAGCTGTTTGACCTTCCACCTTATGCCTAATCTTAAACTTTCACAGACGTGTTCAAACAGACATACAAAGACGTGTAATGTGTGTGATGTATAATTTGTATAATGTAATGTGTGCAGTGAATTGATAGCCAACCTTGCCTTTAGCACTTCACTGGTATGCCATGCAATGCATTATGGGATAGGTAACTGCTGCCCATGTTTGGAGGTGGCAGAAAGAGCCCTCTGAGAATGGCTCCATCTTAGCGATGGCGTAATTACAGTGACTTGCACCACTTTGCCAGCGCCCCTGTCACCTCGGCTAGTCACCCACCCATGAGATCAAGGACTGGACGGAAATGGCAGCTTTAAGACGCGATGCTGGAACTCATTCAACTGCTCATGTGGGGCTTGGAGTCACTGAGGTGGCCCTGCTTTGGGAACTTCACTTCCTTTTGTGTTCCTTCGAGCATTGGGTCGTTAGAAATCTTTTTTTGGAATTCTTGGAGAATTGGCTTGGAGAAAACACGGAAAGAGGAACCATAAATCGCATACGGACTCATCATTTCCATCATCAAAATGAGGCTGTGGAAACCCCAGCTGCCTCACAGCTCCATCTCCCACATGAAAATGCTCATCTAAATTTACAAGCCCAGACACCAACCCCGCCAAAAACCTCGCTCTAATTGCGAAATGACTAAAAATGCCTGTCAGTGGCGTAATTGTGTTTTTAGTGAGGGGTCCGGGCACATTGGATTATTCGGTGAGAGCAGAAAGGCAAATTGAGTTTGGTGCTGGCTGGCACATGTGCACTGGGAAACAATTATCCAGCATTAGCAGGCAATTAGGCTCGGCGAGGCACAAAGAGGCTAGTTTTGGTGCCGGGGCGATGGGGGGTAGGAGCTGCTGATGCCTTCACTGCCGAGCCAAATGCCCACCCCATGCCCTAGTTAAGCAAAGTCACTCCCACACAGGCCACTGCTGGGACTTCACGGCTTGACCTCTTCATTCAGGAATGCATTAGAAAGAGACCTGGGGCCACTGGGGCCCTTTAACGTGAGGGTGATTGTGGCTATAATGTTAGATTTACAGGTACACAACCTGAATTAAGGCTTGTTGTTCACACTTGTGGTTCTAACTTGAATAATAATAATATTGAACGCAGGCCCACAGGGTTGTGGTCTGTGTGTGTGTGTGGGTGTGTGCGCGCAGTTGTTTTCTTGCCATTGTTTTGCTCAGGGACCTCCTTGGAGGTAATAGGGAATTGGATCCCTGCTTAATTTTTTTTTTTTTAACACTCTCTACTGGAATCATACAGTTGAAAAAATCCTTGTCACGTTACAGTTATGCCATTGGCAATCTACTATGATGTTTTAACTTCCGAATATTTTAGGGGACCTTTTGGATTGCCTAGCTCTCAATATTCTTCTATTTTAAACAATTCTCATAGAATATTATATTACATGCTTTCTCTTACTCTCTCTCTTTTCTTACTCCATCCATTTCTTACCATCTCATTTCTTCTCTCTTGCTGTCTCTTGCTTTGCTTCCTCTCCTGTTCAGCCTCCCTCCCTGTCCGTCCCAGAGTGTGTGTGTGTGTGGGTGTGTGTGTGTGTGTGTATACGTGTGCGTGTTTGTGGGCGCGTGTGTGCATGCGTGTGTTTTCGTGTGTGTGTGTGTGTCTGTGTGTGTGTGCGTGCGTGCGTGCTGAAAGCAGGCTCTGTTGGCTCCAGAGGCAGGAGAGCAGCTAATGTAGTTATATAACAGCCAGCACAGCCGTCGTCTGCTCACAGAGGAACATGCAGGCAGCGCGCTTACATAAGCCTGTTAGGATCATATTGTCGCCGCGTGGAGCGCTTACACTGAAGTGTGTCCTGCTGTTGCTCTCGCATTCTCTTTTTTTTTCCCCTTCCCTCCCTCCCTCCCTCCCTCCCTGCATTTCTCTCTCTTTCTCTCACTCACTCATTTTCCTACTCATGCTGTTTTTCCTCTCTCCATTCTCTCCATATTTTTTGCCTTTCTCTCTCAATGAAGGAGCTCCGGTTGTCTCGTCCCTTAGGAGATGAAACTTATCACACAAACAAAGCCAGACAGTGGTGCATTCTGGGGTAGATCTGGTGTAGATCTGGCATAGGTTTGGCACAGAATAACAACAATGCCAAATCAAGTCTCCTGTTAGCTACAGTCAGGACGCAAAAGATTCCTCCCTTCCTTTCAACTGCAACGGTTGAAGACGCAAGACTTCACAAATTAATTAATTAATAATATGACAGATTGATGAGCTGTCAGTTTACAGTACATACATACGTACTTACACACACACACAAATACACTAACCACACTCTGAGAAACCTAAATGTCACACCCAGCATGACCCCCACTCTGGCTCAACTGTGTAGCAGGGGCTGCCCCCTTCGCCTGTACTGCAGGGCACCAGCACCAGAGCAGCGCTCGGTGACAGCCGCTGCTGATGACTCACCACCTGGGTGCCAGGTGAACTTCAGTGCTCTGAGTTTTCAGTGGCGAGCAAGAGGGCCCTCCAGGGTGCTGTCTGCTCTGGCTTCAGTCACAGGTGCAGCGGCCCATGCCAACAGACAGGCTGGGTAGGAGAATAGAGAAACAGGGTGGGTACTGTATTGCCATTCTGAAACATTCAGTAAAGGTCAGTGTTCAAGTGATTGGTATTATGATATGTAAACAATCACCCTGCATTTATGAATTATAGGGTATAAACACACAAAAAGTAAAAAGTAGCATAGCATGAAGTGTGTGTATGTGTGTGTGATGGTTTATCTACAAGTTGTCTGTTACAAATTAAACCTTAATCCCTTAAATATGACATTTGCACATGTAGTAAGTTAACCCTCATGTACGTAGAGGGTTTTACATGTATTCATTTCTACCTGATGCAGCTTGTCATTTTTGACCACTGTAAGAGAGGTGTAAGAGAGAGGATATGAGGTGGAGGGAAAACATCAGGAAATGACTAATATAGGAATCAAGTTTTCCACAGACTTTTGGTGAATGCATGTAATATAATATTTATAATGTGTCTATATAATAACAATCTATCCTGACAGACTATATTGCTTGTTTCCATTAATATCATGCATTGCTAGGACCTTCCATGGCACCCTCACCCCAGAGAGACATGTAATTGAATTTGAGTCCATGCTTAAGGTTAACCCTTCTAATGGTTCCCCCGTGGCCCTTGCTTTGTACAACTATTAGTGCTGTGGTAAGTGATTTACCCAGACCCTGGACTCAAGCGTAGGGTGGGTGGGGGTGGTGGGAGATCTGACTCAGTGAAGTAGAATCAGCTGATGCCAGCACTCCCACCACCCCCCCACCCCCTTCCCAGATAATCTTAAATGAAAGTGCTGGAACTGGTGTCCGGCTGCCCGTAATCTCTGTCCATTTGACGCTTTACCCATATGTTTGTGAAAAAAGCAAACTCATTCCTGCTGCAGCCTTCCAGTGCCCACCATATGCTCCTAAAATGTAATTTTCAAGGAGTAACAACAATACACAAAACTGATGTTTCTTTCCAACTATTGCTTTAACTTTAGAAACACTACATGGGCAACTGCACAAGTATTTTCTGTCTCGTACTATATAATCAGTAGCCTACATGTCTGTTGATACATTACACCCTGTTGCTGTTTGGTTATGCATTAATGCTCGATCATATAATAGTGGTTTGAGGACATAATGTGCTTAAGAATTACTTCCTGAATGCAAGAAACGAATGGTTATAAAAATACAGCAGTTTTAATTTTTTGGAATGTTCCATGACGTCACTATGTTATTTCTTTCTGATGAGAAGGGGGGGTATTAAAAATGTAACGTTTAACTAACCAATGGACGATAATACGTGCAAGCATCTCATAATTATTAACCACCTCCCTTATTGCGTTCGACGCCACTGGAAGGAGGTGGAGAGGGGGCGGGGCCTTGGGGCGTCTCGTGCTGGGTGGTGCGGCGCGAAGTGTTTGCGTAGCGCGAGACGGTGTTTTTGTTGTGCTGAACAGCTGAACGCAGGACTGCAGCTCCAGTTTGACAGGGGAGAGGGAAAGCCCCGGTCGCCCGCTCGCTCGCTCTCGGGTAGTGCAACAGTGGAACGGACACCCCACACGCAGACATCGCGTGCGCGGAGACATGCCGATTGCAGTTGGTGCTCGCTCTACGGACTAGGAATTGCAGCTCCCTCATCACTGTCAGGTAAAGTTACAGCTTGATACTTGCAGAGAGGTGAAGTTGTGACACTGTCACTAACAAGCTTATACCCTTCTTTTGTGCGTAAATATAATGTAAGGAAACAACGTCTGTCGAATCCGCTTGACTCATTTGGCTGGCAGAAACGGGGAGTGGATATAGAGTGTTGCCTTCTCGGCGAATAAGGCAGGAAAACGTGAAGTTCCATTGAACACCATTATCGGCTCACAGTATGATCTTGATTCTGCTGATCATTACAGCTCGTGATGGCATAACCATAACCGGAAGACTAGCTTACTGCATTCAGTTTGTATATCGGCTGTTTTGTTGAAGACATTTTACTTCCTGGAAACGGTTATATTTTCCCCATATCTCCCCTAATCTGTTCATCCATTGCGATAATGGTAAATTGTTACATACTGTAGTCATAGAGGACACTCGTCGATATTTTACAATTGCTTTGGTGTTACGCAGGATGCAGGTGGGGCACGCGACTTTTTATCTTTTCATTTTCTCGTGTAATGTTAGATTTTGCATTAGGCAAGGTCGACTATCCTGTATGCAAGGAGTTTCCAGTTGAAATCTTGCAGTGGTCACCGAACCAAGAGAAAGAATGAATGTCATCTCACCAGGACTCCGTGTCACAATGTATCATTTTACGACATTTTTATGTTAAAGTGAACCAGCAAGGAAAAGTGCATTGAATCACGTTTCTGTTTTGACGGAGGACTGATACATTCACAGTCAAGGGACAAGAGCTCATGTGTCCGCCATAAAAAAGGCTTTCTATTGCGCATCTGCGTTTTTCTTAATCTGGATCAAAACATGATTTGATAGTGCGTTAGTGCCGTGAATTAAAATATAATATTAATTAAAAGTTCAGTTGTGCTGTTTATTACATAGCCTACCTGTAATGAAATTCATATTGAAAATCAGGCATTCACTTTCCGTGTGTTCCGAAAAGTATCTCACAGTGAGCGATTATGTCATCCTGATCTGAAGTCCATGAATAGTTTTTTGGCATAGTATTTTTTTCTTCTGTAATTAAGTGTAACAAACACACACATACACACACACACAGAGAGAGAGAGAGAGAACGTAAGAGAAAAGTATTTTAAGATTGAGTTGGCATCCCTTGCAGTGAAGGGAAATCTTATCACTGCACCAGTACATAACTGATTGACGAAAAGAAACGGTTAGATTTTTTTCAACCGAGACTGTGTATGTAGGCCTATGAATTAACTATAAAACAACTTCTTATTTAGTCTATGGTACTTTAAAGTTGCCTTATAGTTTAAGATGAAGTTGAGAAGATGCACAGGCTCCAGTAGGCGTACTCATCTGAATTTAAACTGGTAACAGTTGAAAATTTTGTGTCACATAGGGAGCAGGTGAATTTCTTTCATTAGCATAACCATTTTTTGGAAATCAGTGACATTACCTGTAAGTACTACTCAGTGCCCAAGCCCAAGTGAATTATGTATGAAGCCCTTTTAACCACCAGTCAACAAATCATTATTTTTTATCATAGAAGGCTTTTATTATGATGCTGTAGGCTATAAAATGTGATGCTGTTGGATAGGATTGGCAAAGGGGCATGTTAGGATAAACACCCCTGTTTGTGGTTTTCCTGACAGTACAGTTGTTCTAGACTTGACCCTTGATGGTAACAAAAGTTTCACAGTCTGCATTTCTGACTCAGCTCAACAGTCACAAAACTCTCTCACACAAATATTTACATTAGATAATACAAATCTGTGTGCTGTCCAAGTTCTTTATGCAACCGCTGGCTTGTCACCCCATCTTAAATTGTGGGCTTGGCAGCAGAACGCAGTCAAAAGTTTACCTTGTGATCTTACAGGTCCTCTTTCAGTTTCATTGCATAAAGTTATGTTAAATTCTAGCTGCAGCTCTACTTGCAGTGAAATGATTCACATTTAGTTTAAATGGTCTCTAAAAGCCACCCATAAATTTAGAAACTGTACTTATAACTGTTACAGAGAGCAAATAGAGGGTTTTCAGGGGTAGATCTTATCCGTATCTGAAACTTTCAAGAGTTTTAACCCTCCCATCTTCAAAGAGGTAAAACCCCCAAACAAGTAAACATAAAAAAACACATACAAGTGCTTACACACACACAAACATTCTCCCATAAGGCTTGGGAAGATTGGAGCTTAGCACTTTTTACTCAGTGAGAAATTGCACGAGTAGGCCTAAACGTGGCAGCCAACCTGGGATGACATGAGTGGCAGCTCCAGGAATTACATCTACATGTTGAGTTGTATGCATTTTATTACACTGTGTACAGTACACTCACTATTTCTGGAGACCTGAACACACACACACACACACACACACACACCACCTTAAACCTCACTAGTGTCTCCTGTAGTGGTGTTCCCGGCTGCTGTTGCATTGGTGTTGCATCCACGATCACATTTTGCCATGTAAATTCAATCTCGGTCCAAATTGGACCATCAGCATTGACACTTCTCCCAAATTAAACTTATCTGTGTGTGTGTGTGTGAGAGAGAGAGAGGGTGTGCGTGTGGGGCGTCTGGAGTGATGGCAGTGCGGCAGTGATTTATCAGTAAATTTGTACCTGATGCGAGTATCTCCCAGAGAAGGTGACATTTAGAGCCTCCACTGATAGAAGTTTCTGCTTAACCTGAGGTCACCCTGAGACCCATGGAGCTCGCCAGGGAGTTGTACTCTCCAAGTGGTTGGGGTCTGTATTTGTGTTTGTGTGTGTATTGGGTGGAGTCCTCATGAAGGTTTGTATATGTGTGTGTGTGTTTGTGGTGGGGGAGAGTGTTCATGAAGGTTTGTATGTGTGTGTACTGGGGGGGGGGGAGTGTCTATGAAGGTTTGAATGTGTGTGCGTGTTTGTGTGTGTGTTTGTATGTTTTTATGTGTGTATGAGTGTGTGTATGGGGGATGTAATAAGGAGAGGTGGTGGAGGTCATAAGCAGATATGTAGCTTAGCAGCACGTAGTAGCGAAGAAGCAGAGAAGGGGGGAAAGAGAGTAAGAGCGTGAAAGAGGGAAGTAGAGAGAGAGAATGAGAGGCAGAGAGAGGGAGATACAGAGGGAGACTGGCTATCTGATGACCACCTGTGGTTGTGCTGGCATTGCCTCAGCCTCAGCCTTTGGAGAAGTTGCACTGCATGTTCCAGTTTTATTTTATGTGGTTGGAAACCATCACAGAGATGTTTTAAATCATAAAGGTCAGCAGGTTTGCCCAAGATTCTTCAAACCTGCAGTCAAGCCCTTTGGTAACAAGTAAACTGCTTTGGTAACAAGTTAAACTGGCATATATGTTCTAAATTGTGAATTTTTGAGTCCAAGTAAATTGTGTCTGTTTCACTATCTATCTAATGTAACTTTTGTTAAAGCACTGCTGAGAATTTGGCCCTCTCGCCATGAAAGGGTGATTAGACATGGCTCTTGTTTGTGGTTGACGGGATAAGAATGGTGTGTTCCAAATTAGGTTTTTGAGTAACTTTCCATATTTATAGTATGTACAATAATGTCAAGCTTATTCAAGCCACATGGGTTACCCAGATAGTGTTCTCTCATGGTGCTCAAATATTCTCTCGGAGGTTGAACTATTTCGACACGCATTCCCTGAATCTGGCATAGAAATAAACACAGACACAATTGCTTTGTTTTTGTGTAGGTTGAAACAAGTTTACTTGAGGACACTGCTCATTCTGCACTGTCGTAACACACATTTGAATTGTCTGTTGACTTAAGCAAACTTCATTGTGCTCCTCACTCTTTTCTAACAGTGTATAGTGGAAAACATCACAATTTCCACAGTCTAAGGTGATATTTATTTAATGTGAAAGATAATTTTCCTCTCTGGTGGACATGTATTCATTTATTCATCTGTTGGACATTTATGTATTATTCTGTTTGATTCTAAATCTATGCTATTCTGTTCTATTCTATTCTGTACTATTGTATGTGTTGTTGGCTGTAATCTGATTGCATCTTGCAATCTTGGGAGAGTTTTGGGAGAGTGTGAATATCCACTTTGTTATGGGAGTGGAGCAAGGTTGTTGTGGTGCATCATTGGCCTATGTGAAGTGTATTGCTGTCGGTGTGTGTGTGTGTGTGTGTGTGTCTGTGTGTGTGTGTGTGTGTGTGTGTTGGTGTCAGACGGGCTTCGGCAAAGGCCAGATGGATGAGAAGGCTCTGTGCCAATTAGCAAGGAGCCCTCTCAACACCTTACATCCTCCCCTACTGTTGTCTCCATGTCATCCCCCCCATACTACACACACACACACACACACGAATAGACACATGGTTTATGTGTCCATATACACATCCATAACAGTGCATCGTTTCTGTCTCTAGTTCCTGTATCTCCTCCATCCACTCACTATTTTTTGACTCGCCCAATGAGCACCTCTCAGCACTTGGTGCTGTTCCTGTTGTCTCACACACCTTTCTTTCCACAATGTTAAAAGCTGTTACCGCTAGGCAGGTGGCTGCCTGATCGTCACATCAATTACCAGTGGCTACAAGGATATGAATTTAGATTTCATTGGCTTTTGAATAGACATAAATTTTAATTTAGAAATCAGATATCCATATTTAGGGATTTCAATATTAGGAAACACAAATTTTCAACAGTCTCTGTTAAATAATTAATTGCACCTCACTACAGTACAAAAATTGGGACGCTCACATTTCACCTGAAAAAACCCATCCTACAGTCAAAATAAAAATGCCCATCAGGTATTTGTCTGTTACATTAACAATTAAATATCACATTCATTTCATCTATTGATAATGTTAAATAACTGACAACATCTTAGCATAGCATATATTTTCTTATTTTGTCTATCAGTGTTCATGTGCATTTATCTAGTAGAAATAATTAGGCCAGAGATCACTTCTAACAAATGCTAAACTGTCGAACCAGGCAAGTAAATACCAAGCACGCTATAATCTCATCACCAAATGAGTCAGTGACTCACAGTTTGGCTGTAATGCCATCTGTGTCATTTTGTTTGACAGACCTCCATGCCCACCCAGGTTGGCCCACCCCACACTTCAGGAACCACAGCTTTAATTTAAAGATATGCCAAAACATAAAACCATCACATGTTGCTGTAACGTGGGGTGATAAACACTGTGTGATATTTTGCAGCCATCTCTATAGGGCTGGCTGTCATCACATCGTCTGCCTCACTCCTCTGGCGGCTTCTTGCACAGAATGGCATGCCAGTGCCCTGGAAACCCTCTTGACTGATTTACAGTGCCAGAGGTTGAGGCCGTACTCCCCTGCCGGACATCACTCACCAGGACGCCATTACTACAGGCTTTTAGCCGACAGAAGAAGCCCCAGTGGCTCAAATTTATTCTGCAGAAGCCGTCCTCATTATGTTCAACACCCTCACCTTTCTCCTTCCCATGTTGTACCTCGATCCATCCCTTTCTTGCTCTCTCTCTCTCTCTCTCTAGCCTGAAGAGCTCACAGGGTAGCAGCAGTGATTATAAGGTGTGATGGAGCTGTTGACCGCTGCCATGACGGCATGCAACTCAGGAGGCTGGGGTGGGTGGTAGTAGAAGGGGGGATGGAGGGGGCGGGGGTTGTAATTGTTTTCTTTTCAAGGTGGCAGAGTGCGGTTGGAGGGCGTGTGGAAGGCTCAATTAGGGCATGGCGTGTTCATCAGGAGGTAATGAAGGGGCCAAGGGATGAGTGATTGGTGATGAGCGGAGAGGACAGATGTGATTGACCAGAGGAAAGTGAATAGTGGCATATTGGGGGAGCGGGGGGCAAAAGAAGGTAGGAGGGAACTCATTATTGTGGAAGGGTGAGGGGTGCAGAGGGCACAAAGGAGAAGGCAAATTAAGACAATTGGTGCTGGACGGGTGAGTTGATCAGAAGGAGGAGGAGCAGAAATGGCATGGACTGAGAAGAGATACTAAGGCTGAACGGGGGTGAAAGGCAAGGTGATTTTTGAAGATGAAAGATCAAATGTTTTTTGGCCATAGAGATGGGAGTTTCCAGAAAGAGTGTGACCTGAGGCTGAGCAGAGAGAGGGGCAATAGAGGGGTAGAGTGGGGGGTAGATTTGGCTGCTAACTCACTGTTACCAGTCCCAAAGGATGTCACTTCCAGTGTGTGTGCTGTCATCCTGTTTGTGCAAAAAACACATGCCCCTCTACATTGAGTGTGTGTGAATGTGTGAGAGAGAGAGAGAGAGAGAGAGAGAGAGAGAGAGAGAGAGAGAGAGAGAATGTGTGTGTGTGAGAGAGAGATAAAGAATGTGTGGCAACAGGAGCAATCTTCCCACTGTTCCTGCACATAAATCACTCCTTCCAGCCCTTTTTACTTGGAAGCTGCGGTAGCGTTGCCTCAAGCCCAGTGCTGTGACCCTGCAGTGAATGAGTGCCACCATGGACATGCCTTTCCATGCAGCCCTGGATTAGCGACATACCATTTGCGTGGCAGTTAATGGTTAATCTGGCAGTGTCTGGCAGCTAAGCGGTTAGCCGCATACCAGCTCCTTTTCAGCTCACATACCACCTAAAAGGCATGTACATAGCAGCCACGGGTCAACTGCGTGCAGTTAGGCGCTACATGCCAGCGGACAGAGAAATATGCCAGGCACTGTTTCACCACAACAGCTTTGCAGCAGGCTGGAGGTCAGTCAGTCACGCTTGTCAAGTCTACTTAAGTTACTATTAATG
This sequence comes from Tenualosa ilisha, assembly GCA_015244755.2. Classification (NCBI taxonomy): domain Eukaryota; kingdom Metazoa; phylum Chordata; class Actinopteri; order Clupeiformes; family Clupeidae; genus Tenualosa; species Tenualosa ilisha. The sequence continues at coordinate 1,276,880 of PYXC01000813.1, forward strand.
TCGGGTGTTATTTTAATGGGCGTTTCAGACTAGAGAAGAGAGAAGGACTTTGAATGGAGTGCATTTATACAAATAAAGAAAAAAAAGAAAAAAAGAAAGTTTGACAGAACAAATGAAATGTTAAATCTACAACTGCTACGTCTGCCTCTCCTCCCACTCTGCCTGCTTACACCTCTTACACCTTACACTGCTGCCACTACTACTACTACTACTACTACCACCACTACCACTACTACTACTACAACTACTACTACTACTACCCCTACTGCTACTACTGCCATTACTACTACTACTAATGCTACTACTACTACCACTACTACTACTACTACTACTGCTACTAGTACTACCACTGCTACCACTACCACTACTACTACTACTACTACTAATGCTACTACTACTAGCACCACTACCACTACTACTACTACTACTAATGCTACTACTACTAGCACCACTACCACTACTACTACTACTACTACTGCTACTACTACTACCACTACTGCTACTACTACTACCACTGCTTCTACTGCTGCTACTACTACTAGCACCACACTACTACTACTACTACTACTGCTACTACTACTACCACTACTGCTACTACTACTACCACTGCTAGTACTACTG